>JASJET010000257.1:0-387500 GCA_034092305.1 Diaprepes abbreviatus | reverse complement strand
GGAAATGATAGAAATCAAAAAAGATAAAAACACTGTTAACTACAGAACGGATAGAGGAAATTTGAGCCACATTGACATTACATTACAAAATATTAAGTATTCAATCCTGTTAATAAACATCAAAAATTGAATATCCTCTTAAACATAAAATTAAATGTATGCGCTCTTTCGATTTTTTTGATGCATTGTAAAATATAAAAAATAAAACACACTCCTGTCACTGTCACTGTTTTCACTGTTCTGTATATAATTATGAACTTCAAGTTCAATTGCCCTTAATTTTGATAATAAAAAGTGGTATTTTTTATTCTTCTTTCTTCGCTTTTCCAAATTTCGGTTAACTTTACATCTCGACTTTACCGTATTTCCCTCACTTTCCGACTCAGAAGTTGATAGAATTCTTTTTCTAATTACCTTAGGCATTTTTTCCGTCAGTTTTAGAAATATATTAACGACAGGAATAAAAAGATGTGTGCTGATCGGCACAAACAAATACAATGAAGATTAAGTGGGTCACCTAACCACAAGACGAGTCAGGGATTTTTTGTGCTGACTAGGAATGACGAACGCATACTACAGTGTGTAATAATCATGAAGGACAACAGCGAAGGATATTTAAAAATTATATTCAAAATTTGAATAGTGTTTTAAAGTGTTTGTTTTTTAAAATTGTAGATATGTTTTTGTATGAATGTTTTTAATTATATAAAAAATATTTTTAGGAAGGTAAATAAATAGAAAAACAGAAAATTTGAAAATGCCTTAAATAAAGGGCGAGACGTCGAATTATTTTGGATTTTTTGTTAAATAAAGAATCTAAATCCAAAAATAAAATAATATATATATATATATATATATATATATATATATAAATATATGGTAACTTCTTTGGATTAGGTTTCAAAAATTAATACTACTATTCTGTGCTTGACGTTTCGCCCAACGTAGTGGGCTTTTTCAAAAGTATAATCTAAAATAAAAACAAAATACAACTAACATGGTCACAAACACACACTCACAAGACTTAGAATTAAACACTCAATTGGTACAATATTAATTAAAAATATCAATTGATAAAATAATGTGACATTAAAATCAAGAATTAAAATTAAAAATTACAAATTAATCCCAGATACGCACCTCAATTTACCTTGGCCATGTTTCTCAGTGAAGTGTTTGACGATTCCTTCAGTTACTATCAACTTAATATTTTTTTTTTATTTCGAAACCTTTTTACTCCGTTTTTTCTGATTTATAACTAAATTTTATCGATATTGACTATACAGTGTGTTGCAAACAATAAGGGTTACAATAGGTGGTTTGGTTTATTAGGTTAAAATATATTTGGCTCAGCTTTTTGATATCTTATTTGTCATTGATTGCTTGTTTTTCTTTTTTTATATGTAGCATTTCCTTTATTTGAAGTTTATGGTAGTTTCTTTCCTGGGTTAGAATCTTTGTGTTTGAAAAATCAAATTCATGTTTAAAATTTGTCTCGTGTTTGTGTAATGCTGTCGTTGCGTTTTTTGTGTATTTATGTCCGTTCAATATGCTGTCTAGATATTGTGTTGTCATTCCAATATATTTTTGTGGACAATTTAGACATGGTATGGAATAGACAATGTTAGATCTCTTTTTATGGGTCACCTTACTTTTTAGCTTTGTAAATAGTGGTGACAAGTGGTTGTATGTTTTGTGGCAAACTATAATATCGTGCTGTTTGAAGATGTATGTAACTTTTTCTGACAATGAATTTATGTATGGTATTGCAACATATGTTTTTGGGTTGTTATTATTATTATTTTGTGTAAGGGCGTTCTTATTATACAGTTTGTAGAAGAAGAACGCCCTTACACAAAATAATAATAATAACAACCCAAAAACATATGTTGCAATAATAAATTCATTGTCAGAAAAAGTTACACACATCCTCAAACAGCACGATATTATAGTTTGCCACAAAACATACAACCACTTGTCACCACTATTTACAAAGCTAAAAAGTAAGGTGACCCATAAAAAGAGATCTAACATTGTCTATTCCGTACCATGTCTAAATTGTCCACAAAAATATATTGGAATGACAACACAATATCTAGACAGCAGATTGAACGGACATAAATACACAAAAAACGCAACGACAGCATTACACAAACACGAGACAAATTTTAAACATGAATTTGATTTTTCAAACACAAAGATTCTAACCCAGGAAAGAAACTACCATAAACTTGAAATAAAGGAATGCTACATATAAAAAAAGAAAAACAAGCAATCAATGACAAACAAGATATCAAAAAGCTGAGCTAAATATATTTTAACCTAATAAACTAAACCACCTATTGTAACCCTTATTGTTTGCAACACACTGTATAGTCAATATCGATAAAATTTAGTTATAAATCAGAAAAAACGGAGTAAAAAGGTTTCGAAATTAAAAAAAAAAATATTAAGTTGATAGTAACTGAAGGAATCGTCAAACACTTCACTGAGAAACATGGCCAAGGTAAATTGAGGTGCGTATCTGGGATTAATTTGTAATTTTTAATTTTAATTCTTGATTTTAATGTCACATTATTTTATCAATTGATATTTTTAATTAATATTGTACCAATTGAGTGTTTAATTCTAAGTCTTGTGAGTGTGCGTTTGTGACCATGTTAGTTGTATTTTGTTTTTATTTTAGATTATACTTTTGAAAAAGCCCATTACGTTGGGCGAAACGTCAAGCACAGAATAGTAGTATTAATTTTTGAAACCTATTCCAAAGAAGTTACCATACATTTATATAGAAAGATGGTTTAAGAAAAAATTTTAGAAAATTAAATGTTTATATATATATATATATATAATTATATATATATATATATATATATATATGTATATATATATATATATATATATATATATATATATATATATATATATATATATACTTTTTTGTTGTGGCCTCGTCATCATTAAGACTTTTTCTGCCGAAAAAAATATGCTACGTGTGTTTTTTGCAAACCTATACAAAAATTGTTATTGCCAAATAATTAAAAAACCAATTACTATCTAACTGACGCAACGAAGACATAGAAAATTTATAGAGACGAAACAATGACGCAAATAGAATCGCCTAAAAATAGGTGTAATTGATTAGCAGCTGCAATTTTTATATCTAGAACATTATATAATTTAAGAGCGATGAGAATATTTTCCAGAGGAAGTACCTAGTCGGATGCAAAGTCGACTCTGTTAGATTTAACAATCTATTTCCTAAATTAAAGTGTACTCGGCTACTTTAAAACGTCGACAGATTGTTTGCTCGCCACTACTTATTATTTTGATTAATAAATTATGCGCGATATGTTAATAAGTTAATCAGAATTTGGCCAGCCGTTATATGCTGCTTTTCGCGATAATGTCAACTCAGGCGTTCGTTGAGATGGTATGTATATATATATATATATATATATATATATATATATATATATATATATATATATATATATATATATATATATATATAATTTTTCTTTTATTTTGTCTTTTCTTGGGTTTAGGTTCTATATTTAATAAATACATAAAAACTGTTTGACGTTTCGCCCTTTATTCAAGGCATTTTCAAAATGTTTGCTTCCTAAAAATATATAATTAAATTACATCACATAAAAAACATATTCACACATTTTCGAAAAACAAACAAGACACTTAAATAATAGTTAAAACTTTAAATCTCTTAAAAATACTTAATTTTACCGGTACGCACCTTGACATTTTGCTGTTTTGTTTCTGAATAAAATTTAAATTTTGCATCGTTTACTGAGGATACGTGGAATGCGAATGTGTTTTATTTTTTTAATATTTTTTATATTTTACAATGCATAAAAAACAAATATGGTATATGTTTGGTTTTATGTTTAAGAGGATATTCCATTTTTGATTCTTATTTGACTGGATCGAATACTTAATGTTTAAATTAGGTTTGCGTAAATGTGGCTCAAATTTCCCATATCTGTTCTGTCGTTAACCGTGTTTTTATCTTTTTTAATTTCAATCATTTCTTTTATCTGTAATTTTTGGTAATTCATATCTTTGTTTTTTATAATGGTACTGTTATAATCAAAAGTGTGTTTTTCGTCCTGTGTGTGTTTGTTTAACGCTGTTGAGGCGTTTTTTGTATATTTATGGCCATTTAATCTGTTCTTTAGTAATTGGCTCGTCATGCCTATATATTTTTTGGGACAATTTGAGCAAGGGATCGAATATATTATATTTGATTTATTCATTAGAGGAGTTTTACTTTTTAAATTTGTGAACAATGTATTTAATTTATTATGTGACCTGTGGCATACGATGATATCATGCTTTTTTAAAATGTATTTTATTTTTTCTGACAGCTCACTAGTGTACGGTAATGCCACATATTTTTGTTGTTTATGTTCTATGTTTTTTGTTTTTACGTTATTATAGAACTTATATGTTCGTTTATCAATTATTTTGGTGATAGTCTTTTCGTTGAAATTATTATTCATTAGTGTCTCTTTTACTTTTTGCAGTATTTTTGGTCGGAATTCTGGAGACGTAAGGGAGATAGCACGATCAGATAGACCGATTATAACGCTATTTTTTTGAGTTTTTGAATGATTAGAGAAATAGTTTAGATATCTACCTGACCAAGTTGGTTTGGTGTACCATTCAGTTAAAACTTTGTTCTTTCTGCGTATAAGCGTCATATCTAGAAAATTTATTTTATTATTATTCTCTATTTCGGACGTGAACTGTAATTTTTCGTTGAAACTGTTAAACTCTTGGAGAATTTCATTTATTTTATTTTGTGGTACAGCTGCTATGCAATCATCGACAAAACGTTTAAAAAATATTATGTTAAAGTTTAATTTTTCTAAAACTTTTTCCTCTAAATATTCCATTACTAGCTGAGCAATGGTAGATGAAATTGGTGATCCCATAGCACATCCATCAAGTTGTTTGTAAAAGGTATTTTCGTACTGAAAGTAATTTGTATTAAGAACGAGGTCAATAGCATCCATAAAATTATTTTTTGATAGCGATGTGTGTTTTTTTAAAATTTCCCATTTTTCTGCTAAAATAGTGTGGACAAGTTGATTTGGTATGTTTGTATACAAAGATATAACATCTAGCGAAATGAGTCTGTAATTTTCAGGTAGGTTTACTTTATCAATAAATTTTTTAAAGGCGAATGAATCTTTAATAAAAAAATCGTTTTTGCCTGTAATATTTGAAATGCAATCTGATAAGAATTTTGATAAACTATAGAATGGCGATTGTATACAAGAAACAATAGGTCTTAGTGGTATATTTTGTTTATGTAATTTTGGTAGGCCGTATATTTTTGGTGGAATAGCATTGTGAATGGTTAGCCTTTTTGCATCTTTTTCAGTTAGTTCTTTTACATTGAGCAATTTTTTTATAAAGGTATTATTTTTTTTTTGATATAAGTTGGTTGGATCACTCTTAATATTTTAATATGTATTTTCGTCATTTAGTACGTTGTTCATTTTTGTCTCGTAATCTGCCTTGTTCATGACCACTGTTTTATTGCTTTTATCAGGCCTTAGAACAATGATTTGAGGATTGTCTTTGATAAATTTTTTTGTTCGATTCATTTTCTTTTTTAAATTTTTTTGGAGGCTGTTACTTTTTATTGTTTGGTGCCTTATTTTGATTTTATAATTAGTTAAAACATTTGTTACTTCAGCTCTAATTGTGTCTTTCTTGTCGTCTGACTCATTGCTAATAACAGATTCAATGGAGGCTATATATTCGGTTATTGGAATATCTTTTTCTTTTATAACATCTAATGAGAAATTTGGACCATATGATAAAACTTCATTAACTTCGGACGGTATCAGGGTATTAGATATATTTTCGATCCATTTGGACCTGTCGTTGTTTGTTTCTTTACAGATTTCACGCTTTTTAAATAATTTGTTTAATTTTTTTTGGTGTCTTTTTTAATTTTTTTATGTAATTCCTCAAACTTTTTATTTTCTAACGATAAGAATCTATCTAATATATCATTTGTTAAGTATCTCTCAGTTTTTTTGATGTTTTCTCTAATGGATGTATTTAAAGAATTTATTGTTTTGGTTGCCTCTGTAATTGATAAGTTTAAAATATTAGATTTGGCTTTCATGATGATATTGTTAAATTTATTTTCAAGGTACGTACCAGTAAAACAAATATGCGAAACATTCAAATTTAAAAATGTAGGGAATAAATCCAAATGTCTGCATCTTAATAAAAAAATTCTTCTGTTTTTTTTGAGCGGCAAGCTTGGTGTAACATTTTGATAATTCTTTAAGAAGTATCACCACGTGCGGCCCATGTGATGCTTCTATCTCTTCATAAAATGTCATATTGGATGTTTTGTTGTAGTAGCTTCAACCCAAACTACCAATGTTTATTTTCTTGTTTCTTGAACCATAGATTATAGATATATATATATATATATATATATATATATATATATATATATATATTTGTATAAAATCATTAGCGTTGGGATCAGATATTATTAATATTGAAATACTATATTTGTGTTGTCCCAGAATTCTGCCTTTTCTTATGAACATAATAAATTCTTGTATTTTGGAAGCAATTTTTCCTGATGCCTGGAAAATGGTGTATTGATATATTGCCTTGTCTCTCTTGAATTACGCTTTTGAAAAAAGTATTTTAAAAAAAAACGATTTTTTTAAATAGATAAGATGTCCCCCTTATTTTAAAAATTGTTTACTGTATACAGCCTCACTGAACCGTCTCTTCAACACAAATTTTTTTAGTCAATTTATTAAATTTTAAAATATATTTTGATAGGAAAAAATTACTTTAATTGTAATACTTAGTTAACGGTTGTGACAAGTCTAGCCAGGAATTATTTTATCCCACAATAGTACAATGTTTAATTATTTTTTATACAGGGTTTTCAAAATTATTATTTAAATATTAATATTTTCGATTCCGCTTTACGTCTACTGTATTCAGTAGCATGTACGGACTGAATATTTATTTATCTTCAAAATACTGCCATCTTGTTTGTTTTTACCTGTAGTAGTACTCTTAAATATTAAAAAAAGCTGATTTTTATCTATGCATTACGACGTTTACAAGGATAAAAACCAACAATTGTTTTTTATATTTCGTTTAAAATCAATAGACTCTCTGCCGCTCTATAGAATTCTATTTTCTGGAATTTACAATAATGATAATAATTGCTTGCTCTGCGCTAAGCTACTCTTTTGGAATTGTAAAATGGAGCAGGACGGACATCCAAAACCTGCTAAGAAAAATAAGGACACTCCTAACATAAGCACAAAAACATTATCCTCGGAGTTCTATTGAACGTACTACAATACTTCCAAGACACCAAGGAGGAAGAGGATTGGTGGATATTGAGAAGCAGCTCGACCAACAAATAATTAACTTACGTTCTTATTTCCACATGTTAGCGGACTCTTCCACACTACATCGAGCAATATGCGAAACAGACGCTACAGTTGAAGGAACAAGATATTAGTTCTCACTACCAAACAGACCAAGAGAAGTTACAAACCTGGCTACAGAAGCCACTTCATGGACGGCATCCAAATGAGGTCAATCAGGACAATGTCGACAACTTAGCGTCGAAATACTACGGCTTCTTGTTAGCTTTCCAAGACCAGGTTATTCCGACGAAGAACTATCGGAAGTTCATCATTAGAGATCCCTCGATAGAAAATGACCAATGCAAGTATGGTTGTCGAACATCGGAGACAATTCAGCACATAACTGGAGGATGCCAAGCGTTTGCCACAACCGAGTATAAGGAAAGACACGACTCAGCCGCTAAGATACTTCACCAAGAGTAGAAAAAGTGCCTTATTACAAGTACAAAACGGAGCCTATTCTTGAGAACAACCAGTTCAAGTTATATTGGGACCGAACGGTTCTGACAGATCAGACAGTAGCTCATAATAGACCAGACATTATAGTAATAGATAAAATTTCTAGACGAACTGGCTGACAAACAAAATTAATTTTGTCTGATTTTTTCCAAAATTGGTGTGGGAGAGTTTTCGGGGTCGCACATAATGGATCCAAAATATTTTTAAAAAATTCTATATGGCGGATCCAATATAGCGGACAAAAAATCAATTTTGTCCAATTTTCTCCAAAATTGGTACGAGGGAGTTTTCATGGTCTTACATAGCTATTCTAAAATTATTTTTAAAAAATTCAATATGGCGGATTAAAGATTCTACATCTCCCGATTTTGTCTAAAATCAGTATTGGGGTATTTTTATTGGTTTTAATTATGAATTTAAAATATTTTTTGAAAAACTCAATCTGGAAGATTTAATAGGGTGTCCTAAAAATTTTACATTTTTTGATTTTCTCCCAAACTGAAATTGGGGGTTCTTGAGGGTGTAAATTATGAATTTAAAAGTATTTTTTCAGGATTCAATATGGCAAATATAAGATAGCGGACTAAAAATTTTACATCTTTCGGTTTTGTTCGAAGGTTTTAAATTTCCGGATTTGATCCAAAATTGGTACTAGGGGGCTTTGAAGGGTTTAGATTTAGATAAGATTAAGACTTAAAATAATTTTTTTGAAATTCAATATAGCGGATGCAATATGGTGGGTTGAAAATTTTACCTTATTCGCATTTTTTCAGATTTGGTATTAGAGGGTTTTCGGGGTCGTGTATTACGAATATGAAGTTAATTTTTTACACCTATTAGGTTGATAAGATAAAATATGAGGGACAGAAAGTTTTACATATTCCGATTTTGTCTAAAATTGATATTGAGGGGTTCTTGAGGCGTATACAAACTTAATATGCAGTATAAAATATATCGAGCTAAGAAATTTACATCTCAGGTTCTTTGGATAAAGTGGGTACTTTTTTGCCACCTTGGAGTCATTCCGAGGTACACTAATCTAGATTAGTACTTAGTTCAAATAATTTGTGGATATCATAATGAATTATAAAACTAAAAATACAAAAATTAAATTTTTATAAAAAAATTGAATCGACTTCTAAAAGTGCGCTAAAAAGTGAAAAATAACTAGAAATTTTTATAATTTTTATCTGAAATTGAACTTTTTGAAGTCGGCGCCAAACTATTTGTAAATGAAATAAATAACTACTAATATATACAAATTATGGTAAGAAAGCAAATACAAATAAAGTATTTTTAATCTGTTTATGCAAATCACACAGATATTAGTTTGGCGCCGACTTCAAAAAGTTCAATTTCATATAAAAATTTATAGTTATTTTCACTTTTTAGCGCTCTTTTAGAAGTCGGTTCAATTTTTTTATTAAAAGTTTATTTTACCAATAAATTCTGTATTTTATTCAAAATTCAATTGAAAAATCCAACTGCTGTAATATATATATATATATATATATATATATATATATATATATATATATATGTGAAAATAATTTAAACAGAAGGTAAAAATTATCTCACCCTACAATGTCCCCATGAAAAATATTTAATATTTAAACAAAACATTTTTATCTTCATTGTTTTCGGATTACGCCGCATCGATAACAAAATCTCAGGTGTACCCTTACCCCTTATGCATATAATATAGGTCAAAATGCGATAATTTTTGGGGGAACTCCCTTACAAGAACCCCACAGGTCTTTTCATTCATAGCAAAAAGGGGGATCTCTTCCGCAAGGTTACATATTGACACTAACCTGTTACTTTGTATATTCGAAATTGGAATAAGTAGGTGTCGGTATTCAGTTTTCCCCCTCTTTTTAGGGCCGCTTCCCGATATTAGGGTTAATTTTAATACGAAGTGTGAGTTTAAAAGGGTAAAGTGGTAAATCGGGCGGTTTTCGGGACAATTTGTCGCAGGGTAACATAGGTCGGAGGTAGTTGAGTGGTAAATATATAGGGATGTCTGCATGATTGTCTTAAGTAAGGGTCGTTGACAAGGGGTTTTAGTTAATTGACAAATGATTTTAGTAAAGATGCGGAACTTTAACACTGGGTCTTGTCCTGCTTGAAAGGGTATTTATTACTAAGTAAGTCAAATAAATGAGTTTTAGTGATTTAAACTTAGGTTATATCAAATAATATTTAATTAGTAATATTGCGAATTTTAGAAGAGCTAAAAACTATAACCCTGGCTAGAAATATAATGAAAAAGGACACAAACTTAGGCCGTGTAAATTGATCTTTAATAAAATAAATTTAAAAAATATATCTACCTATCAAGCATCACAAAGAACCACAAAACCTATTATAAAGTCACTGTATTACCTTAATCTTTACATACTCCTTTGATTGTTTAACTACAGGTTTAACTAGCAAATCGTCTAATAAGCGTATAGTAATAATTCATTTTATTAAATCTTTAATTAGCATATTGAAAATATTAATTTTGAATAATAGCCAATTTTTAGAGCAAATAATACTGCTTCAAAACTCCAAATTATGGACTTTTCTAATTAGAAATATAAAGGAAACACATATTTCTTGACATTTCTTTTATCATTTTCCTACGCAATGTCTTGACAAGATTAAATTATTTCTATGATCTATATTTCCTTCTATTTATTCATTCGGAAAATTCCTTACTTTTAATGGAAATTTATACGTCCTACTAACTGGAATAAATTCTGTAATAAAAAATCTCGTTCATTTGCAAAAAAAATCACAAACAAGGGTTCTATTTTTAGTTGTACTTTTTTCGCCTTTTCGTAATTTTTTTTTCAAATACGTTGGTATGTATTTTTGAAATTGTAATGATATCAAGCCCAAAAATTAATTATAAATACATTGAACATAATGTATTTTTAAGTGAGGATTAGGAATAACTGTTAATAACAATAACTACACCACAGATCAAGTTATAATGAGAATCGGAAAAGCACAGGCAACATTTGTAAGGAAAAAAAACTTCTACATAAACTTAAATTTAAAAATGCGATTATCCAGATGCTATATTTTCTCAATACTGCTCTACAGGGTAGAAGCGTAGATGCTAAATAAAAATAATATAAATAACTTAGCGGCATAGAAAAATACTCAGAATACCATGGTTAGATAATGTGACGAATCTTGAAGTTTTACGAAGGATGAACAAAGAGCGAGGTATTCTAGAGTATCTTATTAAAACAACTAGTTGATTAATAAGAACAATTTACTAAATTTTCAAATGAATATCACAGAATTGAAATTTAAATGTGAAAAGGATACGGCGATATATCGCATACTCAAGTGGGAGTAGCAACTTTGTTTCAAGAATAATGTACTGATTCACCACCAATTTCTCAAATACTATCAGCAAAATCTAATCAGGTTATCATGAATCAGGCGACGTCAGGAATATACCAAGACAAAGGCAACCTAGACATAAAATTAAACATGTTGCTGGTTCTTTAGGAAAACCCTATTAATCCAGTTAGGCAAGTCGCAACATAAATTATTCGTCTGCACTTATGGTGCAGGATTCAAGAAAAGATGGCCAGAAGGACCGTCTTCAGTTTTGTGCAATTATAATGAATTCACTGGCATTAAAGGATTTTTCTTTCTTATATGAGCGTAATTTTGCATTAGATGATCACATAAGGAACCAGAAATGTTGATATTGGGACTAAAAAACTCTTTTTGGATGGAGATAGTCTAAATAGGCCATTATTCTGACATGGTTTCACCAAGATCTCCCAGTTTTAGACGTATACTATAGGTAACTTGAAAATTACTGAAGATACAAGAATGTTTAAATTAGGGAAGAGTCCCACAAATTTTTTAAATACTTTAAAAAATGTTATTTTTTCAGCGATTGCTATAATAGCCTGAAAGTAAAAGTCTAAAATTTATTTTCTGCCAATAGTTTTGTAAATAATAAGACACTAAAAAAAGTGTTCAATAAAAGTTGCACAATTTGTTAAGACTTATTAAAAAGTTATAAAATTTTTAAAAAATCAAAAGTTGACGCTAGGCGTCGCGACGCTCAAATTTGCGTTTTTACATGGGACGCCAATGGTATTTGTGCTTTAAATTAAACCTACCATTATTCTTAATATATTTGTAAAATTTGACAAACATATGTTTTACTATTTCAAAGATATTGGCAATTTTATTTAGAAATTATAAGGTTTTGTGCAAAGAAAAAAAAAAAGAAATTAAACTATTGCTAATACCTTAAGAATATAGTTATTTCTACATATTTCTGTTTTTACACACTCTACTCTCGCTCTGACGCCTCTGACTGAAACTGCAGAAAAGTCAAAACATAGACCATTTAATGTTTATCCATTATTTGTGTTAAAAATTCACATATTTCTCAATATCTAAGCTGAAAAATATCATCCAAGAATAAAAAAACTTCATTTTTTTAGTGGTTGTGGCCCTTACTCCTGACAGTTACTATAGTAAACTAGAATCTGAAATACCAAAAAATTAAAAAAAAAAAACATGTTGTTTCAGTATTCCATGCAAAGACTGCAAAGGCGAATACATTGGACAAACAAGCCAACATTTAAAAAAAAACTATTAAAAGGGAACAAATACGACAAAAAAAAAATTAAACGGCATTAACAACATATTGCATGGAAAACTACCATTCCCTTTATTTTGAGAGAGTGAAAATCTTAAAAATGAGAACCACACACAAAAACGAGAAATTTTGGAAATGATAGCTCCACAAAACGGTAAACTTACAGTAAATGCTAAGGCAGATACTAAATAACTTAGCAGAATACATAACAATATTATAAAATAACAACTAAAGAATATAATTTTTAAACCAAAAGCGCATTGGACTTTAGAACTAAATGTCTTAAATCCTCAATAGCCAGAACAATCTTTATTACTTTACAAAAAAATCCGATCTGGTCCTTTCGGTACTACTCTAACTTCAAGATGACACACGTGGTCATCTTTATTCTGTTATTTTACGAAATTTACATTTCCAAAATAATTTAATATTAAATTAATGTACACACAGTGAGTGCAGTGTTTGTTCGTGAATTATTGTTCAAGGTAAACATACAATATGAAAATAATTTGATAGTTATATCAACAAAATACTTTACTGCTTTTAGCTACACACTGTATATTCTGATGAAGGTAAAATAAGTTAACGAAACGTTAATCTTTTGGAAATGTAAAATATAGAAAATATAACACCACTATTATATTTTGATCCCATCTTTAATGCACCATAATACTAAGAAAAACAAAACAAATAAAAAATATTTTATTAAAGGTCCAAGAAATAAATAATAAATACTTCACATATATATATATATATATATATATATATATATATATATATATATATATATATATATATATATATATATGTATATATATATATATATATATATATATATATATATTATATATATATACATATATATATATATATATATATATATATATATATATATATGTATATATATATATATATATATATATATATATATATATATATATATGTTTATGTGGCTTTCACGGATTCCCCCGTGTGAGATGCAATAGCAGTGGATATATCCACATTATGCCGTTGTAGTGCTGAAATCACATTCAGCCAACGTACAACTATATGCAGCTCAGTAAATGAAGGAAGTAAAATGCGAAACAGTAAATGCAAACCTCTCTCTATCATAACCTTTCTGTTTTAGAGGTTGCACAGTTAGAATAAAAAGAACAATTTATTCTAACTGTGCAACCTCTAACACAGAAAGGTTATGATGGAGAGAGGTTTGCATTTACTGTTTCGCATTTTACTTCATATATATATATATATATATATATATATATATATATATATATATATATATATATATATAGATGGATAACACCATCACATGTATAAATTTACGGCGCTTATTAAAAATTATTTTCAATCAAAAATAATAACAAAAAATACTGGATAATACTTACAATTACAAACTTCCTTTATTATAAGTTATATAATATTAAATTATCAAACTACTCGTATCTAACAGTTAAAATTTATATCCTTTCCATGAAATATAGGTTAAATTCACATATTACAAATTATTATAATCAAATTTTAGTAATTTTAAACCAATACGTGCTCAACCGGATACAATGACGTAATACGAGTCGCTGGGGGTAGTTAAGGGGATCGAAGGGTATGGGGGTACAGTGAGAATAAACGAGTGTGCGTTTGTATGGTGGAACGGATGCGTGCACATATGCCGAGACTTGGTTTTCCGGTCACCTATGACCTAGAAGGTAGATTTAGTCGGGTTTAAGTTGGAATTTATACTATAGGGTTGCTTTTTTTAAGATTGGCAATGTTACATTATTTTCAATGTTGGTTTTACTGGTCTTGGTGAAATCTAGGATTTAGGAAAGTTATGTTAAGGAAAGAAACAGATTATTAATTTATTTATATATATATATATATATATATATATATATATATATATATATATATATATATATACAGGGTGAGTCAACGATTGGATGAAGTAGGTTTGTGCCTTTTCGGTGAAATTAACAAAGAAACTATATTTATTGTTTGATACAGTTTATTTTTACGCAGATTTTAAAAATATTTAGGACTCTACAGGGTGAGCCAAAAAACTAGGACAGCATAAAGTTGTATTTTTTTTAAATAGAACACCCTATATACGAATCGTATTTTCGATTTAGCTTATAATTTTAAATCTTTTTTATTAAGGGTTTACTATAACAAAACTTTATAGTTTCTGAGATAATTAAGTTTAAAGAAAAAAAGTCACATTTTCAAGCATCAATTCAATCCTAAATAACATTTTCAATTTTGTGACAAATATATTCAAATTTGGAATTTAGCAAGGCCAAGGACAAGTTAACATAATCTTTACCTAATATTTGCAATAGAAGCTACAGGCTGTTGAACACATCGGCTCAAATTTGAACAAGTTTAAATGAATAAATATCTTTTTTTTTAAATGGTACACCCTGTATATTTTCATGTTATTTAATAGAGTGATAAAAACCCTAAAAGTTTTGTTTTTCTTATTTTCCATACTTTTTTACAGAAATAGTCTTCATTATCATAGTAGCCATGGCAAAAACAATGTAAAAGAACATTTTTCTGTGTGTCAAATTTATAACCGCAATCGCTTCTTTTGGTTTTTTTTTGCATTCATCTTATATTGTAAAATGAATTTTCCAAAGAATGAGTTAATAAATATGATTTATACAATAGGAGAGGCTCAAAAAAATTGCCTTCTTGCTCAAAGAATTTACAAAATGAAGTATCCTGATCGACGCCAGCCTAATACCCATACTTTTCAAAACTTAATTCAAAGATTTGATTCTTCTGGTATTGTTGATTATCCAAAACGTAAAGTGGTCAACAAACCAGTAACTAATGAAGAAAAAGAACTACAAGTATTGTTAAATGTTCAGGAAAATCCTTATATTGGTAGCCGTCAGTTAGCAGCATTATGTGAAACATCACAATCCACCGCTAATCGTACTACCAAGAAATATAGGTATCATCCATATCACATGGAATTACACCAAGAATTGCATGGACAGGATTTTGAAAGTCGTGTAAACTTTTGTCGTACAATAAATGCGGAGATTCAATTAAATCCAAATTTATTTTGCAAGGTAATGTTTAGTGATGAAGGTACTTTTAGAAGTAACGGTGCCGTAAATAGACGCAACATGCATTATTATGCCACAGAAAACCCATTTTGGATTAGAGAGGTGCAACATCAAAACCACTGGTCATTAAATGTTTGGTGTGGTATTCATCATAATCGAATTATTGGACCCCACTTTTTTAATGAACCACTAAATGGCCATAGTTACCTGAACTTTCTACAAGAAGAACTACCCCAACTGCTTCAAGGTCTCGATAGGGATGAGCTCGACAGTATGTGGTTCCAGCACGATGGTGCGCCTCCGCATTACCATCGTGAAGTTCGTGCGTTTTTGGACCAACGATATCGGCAAAAATGGATTGGACGTGGGGGTTTCATTGAGTGGCCACCAAGGTCTTGCGACATCACCCCATTAGATTTCTTCCTATGGGGTTATATTAAAAATAAGGTGTATGTTAATCCACCAACAACAGTGGAAGATATGCGAAACAGGATTAGGGATACCTGTAGAACAATAACGCCACTAATTTTGTCCAGGGTCCGAGAAAATCTGCAAAAAAGACTAAATTTGTGCATTGCACTAGAGGGTCGTTTATTCGAACACTTATTAAAAAGAAATAATTAATCTTAGTGTTTAATAGGTAATTTTTTTGTTTCAATTTAGTATAAAAGTAAATATGTATTTGCTTTGTCGTTATTGTTGTGTTAATTTTTTCACATCATGTTTAATTAAACTGTTGCCGTTGTAATATAACGAATAATGTATTTCATCATATTTAACCACATTCTGTTTATTTCTGTAGTTTCTTTTTATTATTTTACATGGCTACTATGATAATGAAGACTATTTCTGTAAAAAAGTATGGAAAATAAGAAAAACTGAAATATCTCAAAAACTATTATAAATAGGTATAGGATATATTGAACAAAACTTTTAGGGTTTTTATTACTCTATTAAATAACATGAAAATATACAGGGTGTACCATTTAAAAAAAAAAGATATTTATTCATTTAATCTTGTTCAAATTTGAGCCGATGTGTTCAACACCCTGTAGCTTTTATTGCAAATATTAGGTAAAAATTATTTTAACTTATCCTTGGCCTTGCTAAATTCCAAATTTAAATATATTTGTGACAAAATTGAAAACGTTATTTAGGATTGAATTGATGCTTGAAAATGTGACTTTTTTTCTTTAAACTTAATTATCTCAGAAACTATAAAGTTTTGTTATAGTAAACCTTTAATAAAAAAGATTTAAAATTATAAGCTAAATCGAAAATATGATTCGTATATAGAGTGTTCTATTTAAAAAAATACAACTTTATGCTGTCCTAGTTTTTTTGGCTCACCCTGTAGAGTCCTAAATATTTTTAAAATCTGCGTAAAAATAAACTCTATCAAACAATAAATATAGTTTCTTTGTTAATTTCACCGAAAAGGCACAAACCTACTTCATCCAATCGTTGACTCACCCTGTATATATAATTTTTTCTATATTTTGTTTATTCTTGGGCTTTAGGTTTTTTTTTTAACAAATCCCAATCTATCGTTTATCAAAATTTTTATCGGATTGCATTTCAAATATTACAGGAAAAAACGATTTTTTTATTAAAGATTCATTTGCCTTTAAAAAATTTATTGATACAATAAACTTACCCGAAAAAAACATTTTTAACATACACATAAAACTACTTTCAAGATGTAAAATAAATATACCAGCTCTTTTGAAGAAGCTCACTATGTAGAGCGAAACGTCAAGAAAAATTGTTCTCCTTTGTTTCTCTAATGGAAAAACCTATTATACATAAGAAAATATTAGAAAAGAATATTTAACAAAAGGTTTAAGATACAAAAATAAATTATATATATATATATATATATATATATATATATATATATATATATATATATATATATATATATATAACATTATCAATATTTACTTAAAGTTCAATTAAGCATTTAAATAAACACAGTTTTGATTTATTGTTGACTATGTTTCTTACTTTTATTGTTCTTCCCCAGGTCATTCTTAAATTATCATTGTTAGCTCATTGTTATGCAAATGTTGTTGGTCTGTTCGCCCATAAACATAGTCTAAATTTCTGTGACCAGTCCTAAACCTGGATAAAGTGTGAAAGCGAGCAACGACAAGTCTCATTACGCAAAAAAAAATTTAAATTCGATTATTTTAGAAAAGATTGCTCGAAGCGACATCTACTAAATATAACTTTTTGAATCGAATATGTCAAGGGACAAGAATTTTTCATTAAAAATATAAAGGCATGAAAAGTTATGAGGCTTTAGAGGTAAAGGAAGTGATTGCTGGTGGCGCCCTCTGTAATTTACATCAAATCTGTAATCACATCTTAATTTCCCATTTGAAAAAAATCCAACGTATCAAGTCTAATGCAAATTAAGCCATTATTAAGATAATTATTTTTAAAAAAAAAAGTATAACTTTGACATCCGATATGTCCTAAACCCTCAGCTATTGGACTAAGGTAAACTGGGCGGGCTCATTACATTTTTAGAGATCCTCTGTAGATTTTTTAGGACATTTATTATTATCAAAATAATTATACCAGTATTTAAAAAGATTTGAGATCATTTTTATCGAAAAAAAATATTCTACTGCTTCCTTGTAAACTCACTCCATCGATAAATTAAATACGTATTAAAACTTAGGAAGATATTCACTTCATTTACTTAGCTCAACCAGCAAACCCTCAAAGATGTCAACCTGAAACCGACCCCTTTTAACAATTAGGCTGTCCAACCCCTTGTCAGCAAGGACTGGATAAGACATTCCCATTTGTCTAGTAGTCACAAACATGCTCGACCTACACCACTCCTTTTCATGTTGCTGTAATATTATCCAGATTTAGAAATAACTTGTATTATTTAGATTACATCATTTCTCAGGTATTTAGTAAGTTCTTTTTAAAACCATGGCAATCGGATCAGACAAGGAAGTTTATATAATAGATAAATTTCAGAACAATAGTGTTTACTCCTGCCAGCTTAAGTAATGGAAGTGAATTAAATGCTCATTCTGTTAACTTTGCAATTTATAATAGTTCAAGAAAAGAATTAATAATTCTTTTTCCGTAAAATGCATATTTAATTCAATAACTAGGTTTAACATGAGTAATATTTTAAACAAAATAAAAACAAATGCGAATAGATTATACAAAATCGATATAACTTTCGTACTACTGTGCTGTCCCTGTATCATTCTTCTTATTTTCCTGTTTTATGAATGAAATGAAATGAAATGAAATAATTTATTAGCCATAAGACTGATACTTCAGCATGGGTTTCGTCAACAGTATACAATTAAATAAAAAAATATATACATAGCATATCTTAAAGCTAGAAAAAACAAGAAACAGTTATATTAGTTTGTATCATAAGATACTTGTTATAATATATAAAATGTAAAATAATCTAATATTTAATAATAAAAATCACAGATTAAAATCCTAAAACAACTAACATTAAAGAAAAAAATAAAACGATAAGAGCACAATCCGTAGCACTGGTCAGCGAAGGACGCAACGAAATTATCACTCAGTACACAGTAAAAGAGTCAGTACATCCTACAGACCTAAGTATTCGTTAAAAGAATAAATAGATCCCTGAACAAGAATTTTTTTTATTTCTGTTTTGAATTTATTACTGTTTGATATGTTTTTTAATTTTGCAGGCAATTTGTTAAACAGAATAATGAAATTATAAATTGGCCCTGGCCAAGAGTTTTAAACTCTGAGTAATTTTGTTTTACATATAAAACGCATTTTAGAATATAAATAGAGTAAAAAGTCAAAATGCTGTTTTCCTTAAAAATGGGTCTACACGAATCCGTCGGCTTAAGACCAAATATCAACCTCAGTATTCTTTTCTGAGCCAGAAACACTCTATTCGCCTCACACTCTCTTCCTCAAGACATGGCATTGCTTGACAGATGACTGTATGCCAGAGAATAATACACAGTCAGCAATCCAACCCGGTCTAGAGATGACCTCATCTGCAAAATAGCAAAGAAGGCAGAATTTAATTTTTTACAAACATGTTCAATATGGGAAAAGAAATGAAGCGATTCATCAAGCCACGTGCCTAAAAATTTAACATAAGCTGAGGTTTCAATATTATATGTTCCTTTATCCTCTACCAGCAATGGTTTTTTAATATTGAAATTTATATATGCAGTCTTTGTTGGGTTTAGTATTAACTGATTATGCTGACACCAAATCTCCAACTCCTCACATACCCCTCTGTACGCAACAGCTCCTCTGGGGCATCCGCAAATATAGCTATCGTGGTAACATCAGCAAACATAGCCAACTTTCCCCTACTGATGAATCTAGGTAGGTCGTTAACATAAATCATAAACAAGAGCGGCCCCAAAACCGACCCCTGCGACACACCCAAGGCGACTTTTTTGCAATCTGATTTACTTTTTTGGTATCGAATAAACATACTCCTATCAGACATATACGAGTCGATGAGTTTTAGGATATTTCCTCTTATACCCGAAGCAAAGAGCTTTCTCAATAAGAACTCTCTACTCACAGTATCAAACGCACTGGTTAAGTCAAACATTAGACACATCACATACTTGCCCCTTTCTAGCTCTGTATATACAAAATTAAGTCTCGATGGATTTGTTCTGTCTGAAACCATGTTGGCAAGGAGTAATAATTGAATTCTGGTTAAAAAAATTTATCAAATTTTCGTATATTATTTTTTCAAAAACTTTGGAAAATGAATAACAAGATCATGTTATTCCATTGTCTAAGATGAACAATCCTGTAGGATATAGTCTGTTGCATTTAATTACCATTGTCCTGATACTTTGGTGCTCGACAAAATCATTGAAACACAAACTAGCGATTGTAAAGCAAGAAGGATTTAAAGCTGCAAAACTGGTCTTGATATATAACCGATAATATTTTTAAAGCATACAATCAAAATAAAGTAACCAGTTTAAGTTTGTTTGATTTCAGTAAAGCTTTTGATTTATTTAACAATTAAATAATCTTGTCTAATTTTCTCAATATTCAGGTAAAAATGTTTGCTTTTGTGCATTATTTTTTAACCTATCGTGCAGACCCACGAATACTCAAGTCTCCAAAATGTCGTTCGGAAGACCCCGAAAAGGTCCACCGTTGTAGGCTGTGTATACTTTTGATTTCCTTTATTGTCTTTGTCATTGTAGTATTGACTTTTATGCAAATGACACACATGTATATGTTTCTTGATGACGATTAGATGAATCTGACCTGACAAAGAATAAATTTCGACCTGAAAAGATTTTATATTTTCTCTTCAGATCATCTTTTGCAAAATAATCCAAACAAACAATCTGGAAACTACTCTCCACAATTAAAATTAAAAAGAGCATTAGTTAAATAACTCTTCTGCGCATTATTCATGCCGCAGTAATAGTGGGATTTATACTCGATTCAATCCGACATAATTATCTTAAGGCATATATTCTAAGTACGGCACTGCAATTTCTTAAATTAAATCAGAAGTAAAAAGAGAATCTATCAGGCAAAAAATTTCTACACTATTCATTAATTTTAATAAAAAAAAATAATTTTAATTATACGTCATATTCGATTAAATTTATACAGTGTGTCTCATTTCTCATTGGTTCACCTTCAAATTTAGGTTACTAACTTGTTTTTTGTTTATTTTTTTCCAAAAGTTTCCCTCGTAAAAAGCCAAGCCAACCTAATTCCTGTTTGTCCTTTCATTGAAATAATTGATTTGTAAAATCTTGTAACCGTGAAAATCTTCAATGGAAAAATTATACATCATTATATAAAGTTTCCAGAAAGTTTTCCGAATGTTAAAATGTTATTAAACTGTCTGGATTTTATTTGGGACAAACTCTTCAACAAATGATTTTAAATAAAAGATGTATATATATATATATATATATATATATATATATATATATATATATATATGGTTGAAAATCTTTCAGCATAAAGTCTTCTTGCCTTCGAAGAATTTGACAGCACTTCACCACAAATTAAATGCATATTAACATGATCTGCGTAAGAATATTCTTACATTTTTGAAAATTATTTTTATTTGAAGGCGGTTTTGAACAGTTCCGTCAATAGTAATTGATTATGTAGGTATTAATAATAACAACCTGATTTTTACCTTTTTGTGCTTATCATTAATAACTTTTGAGTTTTCGCAAAAAAAACGATTTATTTCGAAAACCATCAGTTTTATCGAAATAAATTAAGAGAATCTTTTTTGAAGAGGAATGATAAGATTATTCAAAAAATCAGTTTTTTGCTCTGTAAAATGACACCTGTCAAAAATTAGGCCCAATACGGGGATATGGAGAAAATCGGGAAATGTAAAATTTTTAGTGTCTCATATTGTATCGGCCATATATAATTTTAAGAAATTAACTTCGGATCGCAACCTACGATCCAAAAATTCCCTAATACCAATCTTGAAACCCACCATATTGGATCCGCTATATTGACGCTCAAAAAAATAATTTCAAACTCTTAATGTAATCTTAAGGTATATGCTCGAACACTCCCAGCATTAATTTTGGATATAATCGGGAAATGTTAAACGTCATATCGCAAATGCCATATTGATTTTTTTTAATAATTCTAAATTTTTTATTTATACCCTCCGAACAAAATCGAGAAAAGTACAATTTTTAGTCATATTTAATTTTTAAAAAGAATTTTAAATTCGTCATTTACACCATAAAAAACCCTCTTATATCCATTTTGGATAAAATCAAGAGATATTAAATCTTCAGGACGACATATTTTATCACGATATTTTTAAAGAAATTTTAAATTTATAATTTACATCACCAAAAAGCCCCCAACACCAATTTTGGACAAGAAATATAAAATTTTAATCCGCCATATTAAATTTTTAAAAATAATTTTCTATTCGTTATGTATGACCTCGAAAACGCCCTGATAAATTTTAGAGTAAATCGGCATATATACATTAAAAAACACACATATATATATATATATATATATATATATATATATATATATATATATATATATATATTTAGAACCGCCTTAAAAAATGGACTTATATGAGAAATGAAGGTAAGCTGTGTATTTCAAAAATGCTAGAACAATCCTCCCGATAAAAAGTGCCAGAAAACGAAAATGATGACAATTTAAAGTTGACATTTTGGACCATAACAAAAAAGGTCATTAGTATAATACTGAGCTGCTAATAGGGGACATCGTTAGACTAGAAATTTTTTGGGGATTAACATTTAAATTAGCTACACGGCTGTGAATGACCAATTTAATGAGCGAATTGGTATTTGTTTTCTAAAAAAATACTGAAAAATAAGAAAAAAAAATTAAATTGCACTAAAGATTCTTTAGAGTCAATTTGGTCATAAAAAACTAATTTTTAGCTAAACCTGTACAACAGTAGCTAGATGCTTATTCTAATTGTTAATAAAATAATAAAGGAAATCAAATTTTAAACAATATTTTTGAAAAGATTGGTTCAAACTTCATTGATTTTATTTATCAACTAGTGTATATTTGGAAACATTTCTGTACAAATATGACGTTCTAGTTCGTCATACAGTGTTCAGTGGAATTAAGGTTTGGGAATTGTGCCGGCCATGGCAAAACCCGAAACTCTGCACAAGATAATATTATATTTTAGATTATATCCCTCTAAACAAACCAATTCATGCTGTCATTAATGGAATTCAAAAGGTTCACCCCATTCCATATGAAACAACGTCACAGAGAAACGCTACCTTTACCTTATTTAACTATGGGTGTAGCAAATTTGGGAATAAACATTGTATTGATTAAGGCACTTCACACGTTTCATTTTATCAGAATTAAAAATTTTAAACGCTTTTCATCGCAAAATAAAACTTTTTTCCACTCGTCAGCCATCAAGTTTAAATGCAATGCAGTCTTTGCGACCCTATTTCTTGTCGAAATGAGGAGCTTTATAGCCGGTCGTCTACAAAACAGCTTTGCTTCTATCAGCCTTCTTCGAACTGTCCTTTGCTTAATTATGATTTCTGGAATTTCAGGGATAATTCCAAGTGCGGGACTTAAGGATTGTTTCGAGAAATTCATATTATTGTTTTTCTCGGTCTTCCGAGTTGGATAGATTCTCTAAATATTCTCTTTCGTTCAACATGAAATCATTTGGGATACGCTGTATCTGGGTAAAACAAACTGTCTTGAAATTACGACCTATTTTTTTCAACCATATATATATATATATATATATATATATATATATATATATATATATATATATATATATATATATATATATATATATCATATTTTCATTGCTACCGTAAACCTACTTGAAAATTACAGGCTTATTTCGCTAGATGTTATATCTTTGTATACAAACATACCAAATCAACTTTTTGACACTATTTTAGCAGAAAAATGGAGAATTCTAAAAAACAACATACATCTTTATCAAAAAATTATTTTATAGATGCTGTTGATTTCGTTCTAAATACAAATTCCTTTCAATAAGAGGAGAACGTTTTGAAAAACTAAATTTTAATATAATATTTTTCAAACGGTTTGTCAATGATTGCCGTGCCACAGGATAAAATCAATATAATTCTCCAAGAGTTTAACAGTTTCAATGAAAAATTACATTTCAAGTACGAAACAGAAAATAAAATAAATTTTCTGGATATGACACTTATACACAGAAACAACAAAATTTTGGCTGCATGGTACACTAAACCAACTTAGTCGGGTAGATATCTAAATTGTTTCTCTAATCACTCAAAAACAAAAAAAAAATGGTGTTATAATTGGTCTGTCTGATCGTGCTATCTCTCTAACGTCTCCAGAATTCCGACCAAGAACAGTGAAAAACGCGAAAAAGACTCTAATAAATAATAATTTCAACGGAAAGACCTAAATAATTAATAAACGAACATATAAATTTTATAATAACCTAATAAAAGAAACAGAACATAAACAGCAAAAATATGTTGCATTACCTTATACTAGTGAGGTGTCAGAAAAAATAAAACACAGTTTAAAAAGCACGATATTATCGTATGCCACAGGTCTCATAACAAATTAAATACACTATCCACTAACTTAAAAAGTAAAACTTTTCTCATGAATAAATCAAATGTACTATATTCTATTCTTTGCACAAATTGTCCCAAAAAATATATAGGCATTATGAGCCAATTACTAAAGAACAGATTGAATAGCCATAAATACACGAAAAACGCCTCAACAACGCTAAACAAACACACACAGGACGAAAAATATACCTTTGATTACAACAGTATCATAATTAAGAACATATATACGAATTACCAAAAATTACAGATGAAGGAAATGAAAGAAATTAAAAAAGATAAAAACTCTGTTAATGACAGAACGAATATAGGAAATTTAAGACACATCTACACCAGCATAAGTTAAACAAAAATATTAAGTATTCGATCCTGTTAATAAACATCAAAAATTGAATATCCTCTTAAACATAAAAATAAATGTATGCCTTTTTTTTTGTAAAATATAAAAAATAAAATAAATTCACATCCCATATATCCTCAATAGATGACGTAAAAATCGCACTCCATTATTAATTAATAAAAAAAATGTTCAGGGTGCAAACTGATGGAATTAACTATATTTTAAAAATTTGAATAGTCTTTTAAAGTGTTGTTTATTTTTTAAATTGTAGACATGTTCTGATATGAATTTTTTTAATTATATAAAAAATGTTTTTTAGGTGATAAATAAATAAAAAAATAAAAATTTTTTGAAAATGTCTTAAATAGAGGGCAAAACGTCAAATTATTTAGATTTTTTTGTTGGATAAAGATCCTAAACCCAAGAATTACAGTCAGTTTAGATCCGTTTTAAAGTTAGACCATATTAGTGATTTAGGCAGTTCAGATGTTATTAAATAGAAATACATAGTATATGGTGATAGTAAATAAAATCTTGCAAAATAATTATAGAAAAGCTAATTCCTGTTAATTAAATACAGATATTTCATGACCCAAAATTTAATCCTTAATGAAATATTAAATGGCGTCAAATTAGAAGTAGCTCTCGTTAATAGTGACAACACTTCCTATTTCAGTGACACATGCTTTTCCTGCGAAAACAATCATTAAAAGAGCAAAGCAAATGAAAACGAAAGCTCCCTCACTGCGAATTGATTTTTCGTGATGGAAATGGCAAACAAGAAAGAATTTTTCCGTCGACAAATTGGAAAGGCAATGCGTGTCATGACGTGATTGAAAAATTTTTGTGTGATTAGTATTTGTATGAGAGGTTGAAAAATACTTTCTTAGTCACTTAATAGTCGTATAATTTTACTGTCTTTATATTCGTTATATATACAATAAGGACGTAAAGTGTAGAATAAATTCATTATTTAAAAAACGTTTTTTTTGAGAAATTGTTTGGACACGACGATATTGTTTTTTGATACGAATTTTTCCAATATATTTAATTTTACAGGGTAAAAAGTCATTAAAGTTTTATGGCCCTTATATACAACATATATATATATATATATATATATATATATATATATATATATATATATATATATATATATATATATATACAGGGTGTCCAAGATAAGGATCCTAAGCATGGGGATCTCGGAAACAGTTGGAGATACGAGGTCGGTTAAATTAGAGAAAAGTTGCGCAATTTAGTGCTAAATTAAACGCAGTTAAAAAAATTTAAAAATTTCAAACACTTCCGGAGATTTCCGGAAAAAAACGAAATTTGGCAAAATCGTTTTTAATTTTTGCAGGCTTTATTTAAAGAGATATCAGAAAATAAAAGGTAGATTCTCATTGCCACTTTCTATTTTTTATAATTTGGTCTAAACAAAATTTAAATCCGACGTTTCATTTCTGAGATACCATCATGAACTTTCATTTTTTATATGGAACAAAAAAAAGTATTCCATGTATTTGATAGCATTTTTTATTACAAATTCAACGGTGTATCACCCTTGCATATCGAATATGTAGTTCAAGTACTTTCCATAAGAGCTCCGTGAGAGCGAGAGAGAAAGGTATATCAGTTTTATAAAAGCCAATGAACTACACACTTGATATGCAAGTGTGATACACCGTTGAATTTGTAATAAAAAATGCTATCAAATACATGGGATACTTTTTTTTGTTCCATATAAAAAATGAAAGTTCATGATGGTATCTCAGAAACGAAACGTCGGATTTAAATTTTGTTTAGACCAAATTATAAAAAATAAAAAGTGGCAATGAGAATCTACCTTTTATTTTCGGATATCTCTTTAAATAAAGCCTGCAAAAATTAAAAACGATTTTGCCAAATTTCGTTTTTTTCCGGAAATCTCCGGAAGTGTTTGAAATTTTTAAATTTTTTTAACTGCGTTTAATTTAGCACTAAATTGCGCAACTTTTCTCTAATTTAACCGACCTCGTATCTCCAACTGTTTCCGAGATCCCCATGCTTAGGATCCTTATCTTGGACACCCTGTATATATATATATATATATATATATATATATATATATATATATATGTAATCGAAGGTTTTCGGGCATCCCGTGTATGTGCTGAGTCCCTCTCAGGACTGTAAGGCAGCTGACGTTTCGGTGAAATCTCATTGACCATTTTCAAAGTTCACTGTATGGCGTCCACGAGCGAACTGACGCCTGCAACTCCGGTGTTGTCGGTACCGTGTGCGCGTCGGACGCGTTCGTTTTCCGAACGGCTCCGAACCATCAGGTGGCGAGACCTGCTGCGCGTCATCGGCCCTGTTGCCGGTGTTTGTGGTTGCATTGCCGAGTTGTAATCTCTTTCGTTACTAAGTGGTACTGGTTGATGTTTTGTAAGCAGATTTTTCCAAGTATTAGGCACACGTTGGCTATCATCTCTGCTATTTAAGTTGTTGGGCCTCTTTGCAATTTCAACAGCCTCCCTTATAACCTTTGTGGACAGGTTTTCACATCTCGATAGCATTTTTGTTCCCGAGAAATTTATCTTATGTCCTGTGTTTAACCAGTGTTGGGCCAGAGCAGAAGAAGTTCTTTTTTGTTTGACAGCGTTTATATGTTCGTCTCTTCTGGCGCTTATTTTACGGTTGGTTTGGCCCACGTAAGATGAGGCGCACTCTCCGCATGGAATTTCGTACACTCCCTGGTTTTCTAGAGGGATTCTTTCTTTAGGTGTTGGCAAGAGATCTTTTACTTTACGGTCTGTGGTGAAAATGGTTTCAATATTGTGTCTCCTGAGAATTCTTGCGATCTTGTCTGTAGTACCTCTTACATAAGGAACAAAAGCCTTGGAGCTATTCTCTTGGTTTTCGCGATTTTTTGGGGCCAAGTGTTTGTTTTTTAGAGCCTTGTCTATATGTTCTTTTTTATAACTGTTCTTTGTTAGGGCTTCCTGCAGTATGTTCATTTCTTTTTGATAATTTTCTGGATCTGTAAGGGACTGCGATCGAAACGCAAGTGATTTCACTACTGCAAATAATGGGGTGGTGATGTGAATCGGCGTTGAGGTACCTGTTGGTGTGAGTGGGCTTTCTGTAGACAGTGTGCGAAAGCAAGCCATCCTCTTTCCTTTTCAGTAGGATATCCAGAAACTGTAGTTCTCTTTCCTGTTCTGTCTCCATGGTGAATTTAATTTTGGGATGTATACTGTTTATGTGTTCTAGGAAACTTTTGACATTTTCTTCCCCATGTTGCCAGATAACGAATGTGTCATCCACGTAACGTAGCCACAGTCTTGGTTTATGTGAAGAGGTCTCCAAAGCTTTTGATTCAAAGTCTTCCATAAATAAGTTAGCGAGTGCAGGAGATAGCGGCGATCCCATCGGGGCTCCCTCAACTTGTTTATATCGTCGGCCTTCATAAGTAAAATAGGTGTTATCAAGACAGTGTCTAGCTAATTCGATGATATATTTTGGCAGATTGTATTTGTTTTCTATTACTATCTCGCTGAGAACTGATCAGTTCTCAGCGAGTAACGAGACGAACCGCACTTGAAAATGCCAAATGAGATTTTGGCAAAACGTTGTGAAAACGATTTTTTGAACGAACGGATTGAAACTCGGAATAACCAAACTATTCATATATATATATATATATATATATATATATATATATATATATATATATATATATATATATCATTTTTCTTTTATTTTGTCTTTTCTTGGGTTTAGGTTCTATATTTAATAAATACATAAAACTGTTGACGTTTCGCCCTTTATTCAAGGCATTTTCAAAATTTTTACCTCCTTGACATTTTGCTGTTTTGTTTCTGAATAATCTTTATTTTTTTTCAGAAACAAAACAGCAAAATGTCAAGGAGGCAAAAATTTTGAAAATGCCTTGAATAAAGGGCGAAACGTCAATAGTTTTATGTATTTATTAAATATAGAACCTAAACTCAAGAAAAGACAAAATAAAAGAAAAATGATATAATCTATGGTTCAAGAATCAAGAAAATAAATATATATATATATATATATATATATATATATATATATATATATATATATATATATATATATAAAATAGAATAAAATATTGGCGAAGCGGACGTGAAAATTTGTCAATCTACACGATTCTCGTATTAAAAAGTGCGGAGCACTCCAAAGTATGGAATAACTCCGGGTCCGACAGATGGCGACAGCGCTGTTTCGTCCTAATATGGGACTCGTCAGGCCACCGCAGTCGGTACAAACCATCATCTCGCCTTTGCATCGTATAAGCCATACTTATAATCAAAATACGGCAAATAAGACGACAAAGGCGAAATCTCGATGGTCCACTTGATAATACAAGAACCATACAGATTAACAAAGTTTGTAAGAGAACCGTCATATGGTGGCACGACGGTGAATTAAAACAGAAATATGTAAAATCGAGTACACGAAACGCGCTGCCCAAAAGATAGGGGTCGCATTTTTCGGTACTGGCAAGCAAGCATACCGCTATTTAAGCAGCCAAAGCCACGTGCCGCACCAAACGATCCCACCATGAGAGCATCGTTTAGCGTGTTTCAAAGCCAAACAAGTAAATAAATATGTAGATAAGTTTTTGTCCGTGTAATTTAAAATAAAATAGAATAAAATATTGGCGAAGCGGACGTGAAAATTTGTCAATCTACACGATTCTCGTATTAAAAAGTGCGGAGCACTCCAAAGTATGGAATAACTCACGTCCGCTTCGCCAATATTTTATTCTATTTTATTTTAAATTACACGGACAAAAACTTATCTACATATATATATATATATATATATATATATATATATATATATATATATATATATATATATATATGAGAAAGGATTTTCAACAACACTTATCTGAAAGATAAAAACAGAAACAGATTAAATGCAGAACCTGATCTAAAACTCAAATTTTCAGACATGGAACCAAATTTTGAATTTCTTTGTTCTGCCAAACAGGCACGAATATCCCATTGATGGGTGATTTTAACATACCTAAAATTGACAATTACCATCTTAAAAGTGAGTTGGTTTACAACTTCATGGATTTTTTCCCCTAAACCAACACAACAATATTGCTAACGCCAACAATAGATATATAGACTTAATATTTGCTAATTTTAATTGTGTTGTGCGGAGAGATGAAGGTCCAATGATCTTGGAGGATGTTCATCACCCATCGCTGGCAGTTGAGTTGGAGCTTGGCCTAGTTCGGCAGAGGGGCTTCCTCGTGGATAGTAGTAGTTAATTTAAGTGCTACAATTTTAAAAAAGCTAATTTTAATGCTCTTTATGGTGACCTTGCGTCCGCTGATTGGGCTGAGCTGGATCAGTACTCAAATGTGAACATATATTGTGACCGGTTATATGAAATGTATAAAATATGCCACTCTTCAAACATAAAAGTCGCTCTTTTCCTGTATGATATGACGCGAATATTATCGGTAATTTGAAGCATAAGAATAACGTTTTTAGAAAGTATAGGAAAACTAAGAGTGTCATTTGTTTTAACAAATTTAAATTGTTGAGGGCGCGGACCAATCAGATGATAAAGGCCTCATATTGGCGTTACACTGAGCGTATAGAGAGAGACATTTGAAATGATCCTAAATCACTTTGAAGATATGTTCAACAGAAAAAAAATTGCTGCGCTATTCCCGAAAAAGTGTCTTATCAGGGTAAAACTTTCGATCGCCCTAATGATATTGTCAAGGTTTTTGCCGAGTATTTTAAGGGAGTTTATAATAAAGTATCGTCTACTGAAGAGGTTTGTCTCGGGGATTTGAGCAACAATACAGTTGCAGTTCCGGTCTTTACAGAACAGGATATAATAAAAATTACGACAGGGCTTAAACCTAAAATATCTAACGGGCCAGATTTTGTTCCAAGTTTTCTTATTAAAGACACTATAAATATTTTGGTTGCTCCTCTATGTAAAAGTTTTAATGCCTCTCTTAAGCAGCTGGTGTATCCCGAGAGATGGAAGGTAGCTAAAATATGTCCCGTATTTAAGAGCAAAAATAGGATATGTGGTTTTTCAAAGATCTTTGAGATACTACTGTATAGCTTCATTACCAACAAGGTCAAGCATTTGTTGCCTATAAAACAGCATAGATTTTTGTGGGGTAGGTCAACATCCACTAATCTGGCGTCTTTTCTGCAGTTTATAGCAGATGTTGTGGATGCGGGCGGTCAGATTGATGTTGTGTTTACCGACTTCTCAAAGGCCTTTGACAAGATAAGCCATAGTTTAATTCCAGCAAAGCTTGCGAAGTTTGGTTTTACTGATCAATTTGTACGGTTTTTGAAATCATATTTATTTAATAGGTCTCAGTATGTCCAATACCCAGTGTTTTGCAGCTTCTATAATCCTTTTAACAGTTGGTGATATTGGTTTCTGTTTTTTCGGATATCGGATAGCGAATGTATCGCATGTTCTTGAAATAACTCTATCACATTCTCCATAAATAATAAATAAGTTTAAATAATCTTCTTGCGTGTAATTTAATCGCCCCGGCATGATTATTATTTATGAATGTCAAATGGCAAGAAATAGTGGCATTTCTGTAGGGTTCGATTGTTTTATTTTCACCACGCCTCGCCGTCATGACCAATTAATAACAAAACTTAAAAGCCGAATAGCATTTTTACAATAGAAAAATGTTGACTTGCGAATATTTTGAAAACTACAAATTTTTGGAATAGACAACCCATACAAAGTTACCCTTATTTTTAATGCTTAATATGATAAAATTATAAAAATAGGTACTTTCTATTTGAAAAAATTGACTTTTGACGATTTTTTAAATATATTTTTTTTTCTTTTTTGACCACTCTGTACTAATAATTTTCAAAATATCATAAAAAGAATACTAAACTCGATCTTCGTCTACAAGAAAAGTAACACAAATTAAATAATAAATACTTTCTTATAGGAAAAATTTATAGTTAAGTTTTGATCTGCAAACGTCATTTTTGACATACAAATTTAAATATGTCGAAAAAGGTGAGACTTAAGTATAGAGTATTATTCATAAAATATGTCTAGATGTTTACGTAGAAATCAAAAATGCAATAATATACAGGATGTTCACGGAGAATCACTCTGTATCAGGCGCGGATCCAAGAGGGGGGCGGTGGGGGCGATCGCCCCCCCCCCCCAAGAGCTTTGAGGAAAATGGACCCGATTTTTCCTCTTATACTACAGAGTATTTAAGAACTAGAGAGAGTAATAAATAATTTTTTACCCTTTCTCTCTTCGCAAAGTACCTGTGTTCTTTAGTCCGGTGTCTTTAGCAAAATCTGTTAAACATATATATTTTTCATAATGGATTAGAAATTTTATAGCGGTCTATAATAATGGACTAAAACGTAGCCTTATTGTCTCAAAAAATTCGAAGTTATTATTTAAATAGTTACAAAATATCCATTATCAAAAATACAAAAAGTTAAACATATATGAAAAAATAAATTCGTCCATATAATATTAAAATATTTTTGGGGCTATCGGTCATTTTATTATTAATTAAAAACATTTTTAGGGTATTTGACGTTTCAGTTTATTTATTTCTTAAACCATCTGCAGAATTACAAGTAAACACTAAAAAGGGATTCAAATGTAATTACTTTTCATATGTTGTAATTAAAATTAGACCTACTTATTTTTATTTCTATTGTACTGATATCTTAATTTAATTTACTTTATTATATAAAAATACGATAGCCCCAAAAAAATAAGATAAACATGTCAATTCTACACGCTTAAAAAAAAGACACAAATACAATAATAAAATAATTAAAAACTTACGGCTAATTGGAATTAAATATATATAAAATTAAAGAGTCCCACTCTAAAATAAAAATATATAAAAAAATAAAAAAAAATATAAACAACATTAAACAATAAAATGCAACAAAAACAAAAATTCAAATAATAAATTGTGTTTACACTAGTAAATATTACGTATTTTATTCCTAATCAAAGTCAGTGAAAGTATCTTCGCTTAAATTAATTATAATTGGTTCCTCTATCTCACCGATCATGAGATCGAGTTCTCACATTTTGTTTTATTCTTTTATTATATGAATTTTTCCCAATTTTCCGCAGGAACTTTATTTAAAAAAATCTTTCAAAAGTTTAGTTAAATTACTAATTGTGTTATTTCTCGCAACTCTACCTTTTACTTGAGAGAGATATTTACTTCTCCAACGGAGAATTTACAGACGATATATAGGAACAGATTTTCTATCTGCTTTTTCTCGGCAAAAATTAAGTTCTCTGAGCAATTTCCAGAGATCAGTCCTTTTAATTTCAGGTAAATCAGATCTTCATTGATTTTAGTTAGAATTTTGTAGACGGTTGGGATCTGCTTCTCATAATAAATTGTATATACAACCCCTTTAATTGCAGTTTTCATCTCTTCTTCCAACGAGGTTTTTCGTCTGTCTGTGATCGAATGTGGCTTGGGAGTATTAACAATTCCAGTCGTTTTTTCTCCTTCAGTTTTCGATACACAGTAGATTTTCCAACTCCTGTCATATTGGAACACATCTCAACATTATTATCTAGATATTGATATCTTAACGCATCATAATCATTCATCGTAATAAGTTTTTCGTTGAGGAAAACATGCCCTGGTTTAACGATTTTTTAATAAATATAGAGGTGAAAGCCATATCTTTTGGGTATCTCACTAATCTCAAATAATATATAAAAACAAGGGCAAACAAGATAAATCACTAAGGACACACTGTAAGAAGTACTTTGTTCACTGACAAAAATTAAAGTAAACAATCAGAAATTTTATGTTGCAGTAAATTTATAAAATATATTTAAATCTAATGAAATATAATTAGATTTACGGCAGTTCTCAGTTACCTGCGGCACTGGAGCAGGTACGTTGGAGGTTTCGGTAACAGTTTTATTACTCTCTCTAGTTCTTGAATAGAGTATAGGAATGTGTATGCTTGAGATCGCCCCCCCCCTCCCAAGAGCTTCGAGTTCAGGAAAATAGAACCCATTCTGCCGTTTATATTAGGAATAAGTATGCTGCTTGCACCCCCCCCCCCTACCCGTTGACAACCTATTTTTCTTGCCAAACTGTACTTTTGTGATATCACCGCCCCCCCCCCAAAGAGAGAGGCTGGATCCGCCCCTGCTCTCTATACTAGCTAGACCAAAAAGCAGGTAAAAATAAAGTCATGTATAATGTAATGTATGTATTGTAGGGTTAATAAGTTGTAATTATCTTTCTTTGTGAATCGATTTTTTTATTGATTAATTTAGCGCCGACCTCAAATTAGCGGCGGATCCAGCCCCTCTCTTTGGGGGGGAGCGGTGATATCACAAAAGTTCAGTATGGCAAGAAAAACAAGTTGTCAACGGTGGGGGGGGGGAGTGCAAGCAGCATACTCATTCCTAATATAAAAGGCAGAGTGGGTTCTATTTTCCTGAACTCAAAGCTCTTGGGAGGGGGGGGGGGCGATCGCAAGCATACACATTCCTATACTCTATTCAAGAACTAGAGATAGTAATAAAACTGTTATCGAAACCTCCAACGTACCTGCTCCAGTGCCGCAGGTAACTGAGAACATCCGTAAATCTAATTATATTTCATTATATTTAAACATATTTTATAAATTTACTGCAACATAAAATTTCTGATAGTTTAATTTAATTTCTGTCAGTGAGCAAAGTACACCTTACAGTTTGTGCTTAGTGATTTATCTTGTTTGCGTTTGTTTTTATATATTATTTGAGATTAGTGAGATACCCAAAAGATATGGCTTTCACCTCTATATTTATTCCAAAATCGTTAAATGAGGGCATTTTTTCCTCAACGAAAAACTTATTACGATGAATGTTTATGTTACCTTAAGATATCAATATCTAGATAATAATGTTAAAAGCTCTGTTGAGATGTGTTCCAACATGGCAGGAGTTGGAAAATCTACTATGTACCAAAAAAAGACTGGAATTGTTAGTACTTCCAAGCCACATTCCTTCACAGGCAGACGAAAAACCTCGTTGGAAGAAGAGAGGAAAACTGCAATTAAAGGGGTTGTATATACATTTTATTATGAGAAGCAGATCCCAACCATCTACAAAATTATAACCAAAATCAATGAAGATCGCGATTTACCGGAAATTAAAAGAACTGATCTCTGGAAATTGCTCAGAGAACTTAATTTTTGCTTAGAAAAACTAAAGAAAAAATCTGTTCCTATAGATCGTCCGGAAACTGTCCGTTGGAGAAGTAAATATCTCTCTCAAGTAAAAGGTAGAGTTGCTAGAAATACACAATTAACAAAATTAGTAATTTAACTAAAGTTTTGAAAGATTTTTTTGAATAAAGTTACTGTGGAAAATTGGGAAAAATCCATATAATAAAAGAATAAAACAAAATGTGAGAACTTGATCTCACGATCGGTGAGATAGAAGAACCAATTATAATTAATTTGAGCGAAGATAGATTCACTGACTTTGATTAGGAATTAGATACGTAATGTTTACTAGTGTAAACCAATTTATAATTTAAATTTTTGTTTTTGTTGTATTTTATTGTTTAATGTTGTTTATATGTTTTTTATTTTTTATATATTTTTATTTTAGTGTGTCCCTCTCTTTAATTTTATATATATTTAATTCTAATTAGCCGTAAGTTTTTTATTATTTTATTATTGTATTTGTGTCTTTTTCTTAAGCGTGTACAATTAACATGTTTATCTTATTTTTTGGGGCTATCGTATATATATATATATATATATATATATATATATATATATATATATATATATATATATATATATATATATATATATATATAATAAAGTAAATTAAATTAAGATATCAGTACAATAGAAATAAAAATAAGTAGGTCTAATTTTAATTACAACATAAAAAAAGTAATTACATTTGAATCCCTTTTTGGTGTTTAATTGTAATTCTGCAGATGGTTTAAGAAATAAATAAACTGAAACGTCAAATAGCCTAAAAATATTTTTAATTAATAATAAAATAACCGATAGCCCCAAAAATATTTTAATATTATATGGACGAATTTATTTTTTTATATATGTTTAACTTTTTGTATTTTTGACAATGGATATTTTGTAAGTATTTATATTATAACTTCGAATTTTTTGAGAGAAAAAGGCTACGTTTTAGTCCATTATTACAGACCGGTATTTTTGATTATAAAATTTCTATCTTATGAAAAATATATGTGTCTAACAGATTTTGCTAAAGACACCGGACCAAAGAACACAGGTAGTTTGCGAAGAGAAAAAGGATAAAAAATGATTTATTACTCTCTCTAGTTCTTAAATAAACTTTAGTATAAGAGGAAAAATCGGGTATATTTTCCCAAACTCAAAGCTCTTGGGGGGGCGATCGCCCCCACCGCCCCCCCCCCCTTGGATCCGCGCCTGCCTCAAATACATATAAAAATTTGTTTTCGCTTTTTAATGTTTTTCTTCGAAGGTCTGAGGCTCAATTTTTTCTCTTAAATGATATTAATAAATAAAATCTTAAATTAAATAACATAAAATACAATATGCCCTTTAACTAATTATTAATTAAATTAACTTTCTATAAATATACAACCATTTCATGTACTTGGCAAGCAAATGGCACTAACAGCACTCGCTGCTGCAAATGATAGCGCTTTTATTTCTGTGACACATGTTTTTCAAGGGAAAACAATGAGTTAAGGCAAAAAGCAAATGAAAACGAAAAATCTCATAAAGAGAATTTATTTTCACAATGGAAATAAAAATTCGAAATTACTTTTCGGTGATTAATTGGAATTTGAAAAATACGTGTCATGGCATGATTGAAAGTTATGCGTTCAATATTTGATTAATAAATGAGAAAAAAACCAAACAACATAGGTATATGCGTAAATAGAGCAAAACAAACCGAAATGATACGAAATTAAAACAACATTCAAGAAAAAATTGACGAATTGAAAGGTCGTTTTTTATTTAGGGTTGTTGTTTAAATGAATTGACGTCAAGCCATTTGATTTCAGCAAAATTCGTTATTTTTTAACCATTTTCCATTGATGTCACCAAAAAGCCTTTAATGCGTTATTATTTTGTATCTGCTTTAAAAACGGATTATTAACGCCATCTCTTTTTCACTTGACAGATATTGTATTGCAGTTCTGCAATTTTAACAGCGCCTTTTCCTGGTGGTAATTTTATCTCAACAGAATTTATTACGGTATTTCTTTTCTGAAATTTAAGCGGACATTTTCATTGAAAGATAAGAAAAATCTTATTTGTCAACGCTCTAAAAGCATTATTAGTGTCGCAGAATAATTAAATATCACCATCGGGAATCGCTCTCTAGAATTACACCTCCACCACAACATTCTCCTACAAATTTTGATAAAAAATTTGCTCTTGCATGAAACTATTTCAAGAACTTCTTCTAGTGCCATGTCTATCTTCAGACGTTGGCATTCATCATGTTAATTACTACTTAAAATTTTTCTTTATCGAAAGCTACGCGGAATAGTTCTTTAGCTTCAAACTCACTTCAATGTTTGATACTAAACAGGAAAATTTATTTAGTCCTATCCACTTTTCTCTTTCTGTTTTTCCTTATCTATAATATTTAGGATTTCTCTATCTTGATACCTCGTTGGAAGAACTTCCTCGTTAAAGAAGTGCGATATCCATGGTATTTTGAAAATTCGCTCATAACACCTCAATTTAAAGACTTCAATTATTATTGACACTTTTAATGCCCACATTTCGCAGCCATAGAGCAAGATAGACCACATATACCACCCAAATACTCTCTTACAACAATGAATTAAGGAATTTCCGTTCTACGTGACGTTTCAATCTCAATTATTACTTCCTTGTTAGAATCTGCTTCAGTGGTTCACGTACTCTATCTCTTGCCCACTTCCATCCATCCATTTGAAATGTTGATTTTTCATCCTCTACTGCTTTCTTCATTGACGAGGTTAACTAATATATTCTCTTCAGGGCTATATTTAATATTATTAATAATTTTTCCATCAATTTTTGACTCTTCTGATTTTCCATTTCGAGTCTCTTTCAATATTTCATCAGAGTACATGTTAAAAAGGGTTAACGATAGTACACAACCCTCCCACAATCCATTTGGATTGATTGTCTCCATGTGTGATGATATTCTATTTAAACAGATGCAAGGTGGTTATAGTACAAGTGTTTCAGTAATCTAATATCTAAGTTGTATGTATGTGCGTTAGAGTTGGGGGTCTGTATACTGCGACCTGGTAGATCTATTGTGCCCCCTACTGCTGCCCAGTCGTAAGAGTTACTTTATTGGCTAGAGTAGGTCGTCCAGTCATATTTCCCTCAGGAATCTGTTGGAGGGCTTCAAGGTGAATAGCTCCCCTCCTTCGATTTGATGTGCTCAAAAGAACCGCATCCTAGGATTTTCTAGAGCACCGCACTCTGCAAGGATATGAATAGAGGTTTCGTTCTCCTCCTCACAGAATTTACACTCTTCTCTTTCTACCAGTTCTAGTTTCTTGAGGTGGCAATGCCCTGTTAGAACCCCTGTCAGAACTCTGAGTTGGTTTCTACTGAAGCTTATGCATTTTTTGAATCTCTTCTGGTTGTAGTTCCCCAGAAGATCTTCGCTTGTTTCAATCCTTGCAGCTCTGTCCAATAATTGGATCTCAGTTATCAAAGCTTGCTAATTTAAGGTATTCACAATGTAAATCATGTTATACTCAGTTAAATGCCTTTTTAAAGTCAGGGAAACAAACAAAGACGTTTTCTGAAATTCGTGACTTTTCTGAAGAAGAACGCGCATACAAAATATCGCTCTGGAGTATTGGTAAAATATCCTTAAGGGTGTGACTCATCAGAATGGTAAGTCTAAAGTTGCTGTACTTTATGGCCCTCCTCTTCTTAGTGTAATGAAGAGTGTTTCTAGTCCCCTGCCGGGTATTTCACTTTCGGTAAATATCTAATTAAAAAACATTGTTAGCTGGGTGGCATTCTCTTCATTGAACAATTTGAGCAGTTTATTAGGAATCTGATTTTGCTCCGGAACTTTGTTGCTCAAGGACCGCAGTCTACTAACCATGAACAACGCAAAAAGTGGATCTTAGAACAACTGCAAGTTCACAACCAATTCCACAATAAAAGCATTTTTATAGACGAAGCTCTTTGTCAACTCAGAGGGTCAACAAGTAAATTTTCTGATCTGGGAAGCAGAAACTCCATATATCTTGCAAAAACTTGAAACTTGAAAAAGTGACAGTTCGTTACGTCATTGGAGCAGAAAAGATCACAGATAAGAGCATACTTTCTTTGAAACTGATGAATATGCAACTATGACAGCCAATGACATTCGTAAAAATTTTATTTGTCACTTTTTCATCTCTCCATTAAATTTACCTATTTTTTGGTTAAATCAATTAAATCCTTTTTTAGTACTGTGGAGACATTAACAATTTTAAGAAATAACGTTCTTAATATTACTAACTATTCCGACAAGACTTATCTTTTACTTTTTACACTTACTGTAAGAAGGAAGAGTTGCATTTAGACGTCTCTTTCCATCCAAAGCTCAATATTTGAAAAGACTGTATTAACAAGTGAAAATTAGTTATTGAAAGTTAATTAAATTTAAATGATATCGGTCAATATTAAGATAGTTAATTAAAATCACTCCAAATTATTTATAATTAGTTACGGTTACTTAAATTTAGTATTAGCTAATTAAAGTAAATTATAGTTAGTTGATGTTGGTTTAGATTAGTTATATCTGGTTATGATTGTTCGGAGTGAGTTTAGTCTTATTGTTGATCATTTAATTTGCCTGTCACTCAAGTTAGTTGAAGTTAGTTAAAGTTATTTATTAGTTGTATTACATAAATAACGAGAATTAGTTTTAATTAAGTCGAGTTCAGGTTATTTAGTGTTGAGTAACATTCACTAAAATTCGTAAGAATGAGTTCAGGCTTGTTAGTAGTTAACGCCGGTAAATTAAGATTAACTAAAGGAAAATAATTTTAAATTATAGTTCATTAAATTAGAAATATCAATGGTTCATAAAGATTAATTGGGTTTGTTATTAGAAAGAAAACTTTTCAAATCACCCTCGTAATTTTTAGGGTTATTATTATTATTATTATTTATAAATAATTTAGATTAAGCACCAATTCCTTCAAAATTTTAATCCTTAATCTTTCATCTTACGCTCATTTATTGCAGCGCATTTTATCGTGTTTACGTCATTCCATATTTTTGTGGCGGTAATTTCGAATTGCAAAACATCTTTAAAATTGTTTTTAATAACCCAGAAATGCAAATAATTATTCCGGGCAAAAAATCAATTTAGCCACCGTCAAATGGCAAATAGCGTCAAATTTAGAACAGCTTTTACTGCTGAAAGTGACAACACTTTCTATTTCGGTGACACATGCTTTTCCGGCGAAAACAATGATAGGAGGCGGAAAGCGAATGAAAACGAAAACGCCAACTCGGCGAATTGATTTTTCACGATGGAAGTAGAAAATACGAAAGGATTTTCCGACGACAAATTGAAAATGTAAAATAGAATGTTGGATGTCACAGTATGATTGAATATTGTTGGTTTAGTAGTTGTAAAGATGTAGAATCGGATTCCATTTTTTTCAGTCCATAAAAAAATCTTCAGAGCAACATATTTATATATACACACACACACACACACACACATATATATATATATATATATATATATATATATATATATATATATATATATATATATATATATATATATATATATATATATATATATTTAGTTGGATATATATATATATATATATATATATATATTTAGTTGGTTATTTTCTTGGGAATATGGTTCATTTTATATTGAAACTACTTTTAATGAATGAGACTAGCGATGTTTACTTTACAACGGATTAATATGCACTGCCTTCTTTTATTTTTTTTTTAAATAACAAATGAAAATTTTGAGGTTATGTTATTTTTTACGAATAAGACTAGCGATGTTTACTCTACAACTGATTGATATTTGCCCTTCTTTTAAAAAAATGAATTTTCGCTTTTATAGTTAGCGGTGACATAGTATAAATTTTTGTTTTATTTTTTTTCTAATTGGTCGGCCATCTGACGTGAACTGGTAACTAGATGGAATTTTAAGCTTTGAAATACAAAACCAAAATGGATTCCTAATTGTCAATTTATGATGAAATTTTGATATTTTATTGATATTATGAACTAAATTTTATATTTGATAGAAATAAATTATGAGTTATGTAAATCTTTGGACTTTTCCTAACATTTTGATATATCTACAATTTACTTTTCGTTATTATTTAGCACATAAAATTGATAAATAAAATTTAATTACATCTAAAAATATATTACATATGCATTTAAATTTTAATTGTAGCTTGCTGAAATTGATAATTCTTGTTTTATTAATATTATTATCATATTTAACAATGTTTTTATAAATATTGTTGTTGAAATGAGTTAAAACTAAAATATTATAAATTATTATTGTTAAATAGTGTCTATATTTCACTAAATGATTATTTGTTGATCTTTATTCTCACTAATATTATCTTTACCTGCACTATTTATAAAATGGGTATTCAAGATTCTCTTCTTTGTGAATTTCCCTATAGTGTGTTAAAATACCTTTTTTAATCACTGTATTTGGTCAATAACACTTCACACATTATTAAAAATATCTATTGTTAATTAGTTTATTTGATTTATGTCTTTTAGAGTGAAATATGTTTATTATTCTTGCTTCAAATGCACTAATATACAACCTTTTAGTCTAATTTTTATACATTTTATAATGTCATTATAATATTATAAGCATTTAATGTCCTTTTAAAACATGATTTATATACAAATTCTTACATACTGTAACTAATATCAATTCAACAATCTACCACATTAATGCATCAATTAATTATTATTATTATTATTATGGAAAATAACCAACTAAAAATATATTTAATGGTTCAAGAAAAATTAATTCCTATACTATATATATATATATATATATATATATATATATATATATATATATATATATATATATATATATACAGGGTGCGGCATTTTTCTTAAGACAACGGAATATCTGGATGGGATCACATTTTTTCGAAAAATATTTTGTACAAAAATTATAGGATGGTAGGGGAGCTAACTAGCAGTAGCATTAAAAATGACCTTGACCTTGCTCTTCAAAAACATTTGGAAATCAACTTCAAAATTTTAAATGGGAACCCCCAATTTTGATCCCGGAAATGAAAAGGCCGGAAAATTTTACCATCGGATATGAGCTTGACCTCAACGTGAATGTATTTCATGAAATGTTTCGTACAAAAGTTGTTGAGAGCACGGGGCTAAGTGGCAGTGGCCTTGAAAGCAATCTTAACCTTGAGCTTCAAGGTCATTTGAAAATAAATTTCAAAATTTGAAAAGGAAACTCCCAATTTGATGGAAAGACAGATCAATTCAAAGTAATGTCATCATCAGATATATCCATATCATCAAGGGCTGGATGAAATTGGTGGGCCCATACTTTCTTGAAAGTAATTTGAACGGCGCAAAATATCGTCATATTTTTGGAAAATCAACTTCCACTTTTACTTGAAGACGTATCCTTAGATGAAAGACAACAAATATGGTTTCATCACAATGGATGTCCAGTGCATTATTTCCAATTAGCTCGTCAAGTGGTGAATCAAGAATTCAACAAACGGTGGATTGGTAGAGGAAGATCGCCAAACCTTGCGTCACCAGATTTTTATTTATGGCGTTATTTGAAAAGCGAAGTTTATAAAAATGTGCCAACTACGTCAAAGATGTTTGTGACAAAATAACACCTAAAGTGCTCCGCAGGTGTGTGCAATCTTTTGAAGTACAGGACAATAAATGTATTGAAATTCCCCATTTTGAGCACTTACTAAACTAAATTCTTATGAATTCTTTAACATGATCAAACAAAATGATAAGGGGCGAGGAGACCCATAGAAAACAAGCACTCCAATGATGAAAAGTGAGGGGACTCACCGAAAACAAGCATCTACGATGTGCGGATGATATTGTTCTGTTTAGTGGCTTGCTACAGGAATTGTAGATTGATTCACCAGATTAACATTGTCTCAAAAAACATTGACCAAAAAATGAATGTATATATATATATATATATATTAATATATATATATATATATATATATATATATATATATATATATATATATATGTTTATGCGGCTTTCACGGATTCCTCCGTGTGAGATGCAATAGCATTGGATATATCCACATTATGTCGTAGTAGTGTTGAAATCACATTCAGCATACGTACAACTATATGCAACTCCGGACATGAATGAAGTAAAATGCGAACAGTAAATGCAAACTTCTCTCCATCGTATCCCCGCCACACACGGTACCCTGATGAGTCTAGTAGAGACGAAACATGTACCTCTGCCGTATCACTGTGGCGGGGAGGGTAAGTTTTGACTTTCTTCTCGGTATGGTGATACAGGTAGGCCATCAACTCGATGGTGGTGGAATAGAGTAAATTACGTTTTATAACAATTTATTCTAACTGTGCAACCTCTAACACAGAAAGGATATGATGGAGAGAAGTTTGCATTTACTGTTCGCATTTTACTTCATATATATATATATATATATATATATATATATATATATATATATATATATATATATATATATATATATATATATATATATATTTGTATATAAATCATGTTTTAAAAGGACATTAAAAGCCTTAAATGCCTATAACTTGTAATGACATGATAATGTATAAAAATTATAGTGAAAGGTTGGACATTAGTGCATTTAATGCAAGAATAATAACCATATTTCACTTTAAAGGACATAAATAAAATAAACTAATAAATAATGGATATTTTTAATAATGTGTGAAGTGTTATTGACCAAATACAGTGACTAAAAAAGGTATTTTAACACAGTATAGTGAAATCCACAAAGAAGAGAATCTTGAACACCAATTTTATAAATAATGCAAGTAAAGATAATATTAATGAGAATAAAGGTCAAATAATAATAATTTAGTGAAATATAGACACTATATAACAATAATTATTTATAATATTTTAGTTTTAACTCATTTCAACAACAATATTTATAAAAACATTGTTAAATATGATTATAATATTAATAAAACAAGAATTATCAATTTCAGCAAGGTACATCTAAAATTTAAATGCATATGTAATATATTTTTAGTTGTAATCAAATTTTATTTATCAATTTTATGTGCTAAATAATAACGAAAAGTAAATTGTATATATATCAAAATGTTAGGAAAAGTCCAAAGATTTACATAACTCATAATTTATTTCTATCAAATATAAAATTTAGGTCATAATATCAATAAAATATCAAAATTTCATCCTAAATTGACAATTAGGAATCCATTTTGGTTTTGTATTTCAAGCTTAAAATTCCATCACGTCAGATGGCCGACAAATCAGAAAAAAATTAAAACAAAAATTTATACTACGTCACCGCTAACTATAAAAGCGAAAATTCATTTTTTTAAAAGAAGGGCAAATATCAATCAGTTGTAGAGTAAACATCGCTAGTCTTATTCGGAAAAAGTAACATAACCTCAAAATTTTCATTTGTTATTTAAAAAAAAATAAAAGAAGGCATTGCACATTAATCCGTTGTAGAGTAAACATCGCTAGTCTCATTCATTAAAAGTAACATAACCTCAAAATGTTCATTTGTTATTTTCACACCCATTATTAATTTGCAATTGTGTTAAAAAGGCAAATACCTTGGCAATATCATTTTACGAATGTTCTTTATCCCGTTTTCTGTCCAAAAAATTCCGATCACTTTTTGTATGTATTAAAATTCTTCATCAATTGAGCGATAAAATACTGATTTATTTAAAACTAGCGACCCGCCCCGGCTTCGCACGGGTGCAATGCTGATACTAAATGCACTACAGAAAAACTGTGACTATTTATTTTATTTTTACAACAATTATTACATCGGCCTCCGACGCGCTATTTATAGGCACGCTGCCGCCGCCCCGGTCGGCCAGTACCGCCGCAAGCGCTACTTCCCGCAATTTTAAATCTGTAATATCTTCGAAAATATTCATTTAAATCTTGTGCTGTAAAGGACCATATAGATCTATATTAAATCAACAATGTATTTAAGCTATTTAATTGGATAAGGATTAATGCTGTATTGGTTAAAATCGCTTCAAAATTTGCCATTATTTGTCGTAAAAAGTAAATGACAAAAAAATGTTATTGTGGGATATCCATGAGAGATAGACATATACCATCGCGGAGTTTTCTGTAGACCTTTTCAATGTGTACAAATAATTAGTACATTATTTTGATAAATCTCGTAGGGTTCAGCCTGCGTTTGCAATGTAAGCGGAAAAAAATATGATAATTAACGACATCACATTAGAAACCTCAAAAATAACAGTATTTCTCCACTATTTAATGGATGTTATTATACATATAAACCTTCCTCTTGAATCACTCTATCTATTGAAAAAAACCGCATCAAAATCCGGTGCGTAGTTTTAAAGATTTAAGCATACAAAGGGACATAGGGACAGAGAAAGCGACTTTGTTTTATACTATGTAGTGATGTGCTTATTAGAAGAAAACTTATATTCTAAATAAGGACATATATTCTCTAATTATCTACAAATAATTTATATTTTATTGATTTTTTCAAATATATGTTAATTTTAATTTAATAATTACTGCTACTGTGGTATCGAATACTACATTATCAACATTCAATCACAAATTCACCAGTTGTATTTGTCGCACAATCGGCAAAATATCAATTTAATCCAGTTTCATAAAAAAATCTCCGATTATTGAAACGTACTAGCGACGAAGTGTTTTTCAGATTTATGTTTAAACCCTCCAAAAATGTTCGAAAATACCCTGTAAGCAAGGTGTAAAAGCAAGAAAGATAAAGATGAATAGCACGTGATAAAAGAAAATTGCCCTCGCCTTCCGAACGGGCGTAAATTTTCGTCTGGCGATATCCCTGGGTCTGGGTAAAACACATTACGGCGTCTGCCGAGCAATATACTATGGAGTTCCCACAATACACTGTCAACAGCAGACTAAGTTACGCTGTTTTCAAGCAATAAACTTGCGGGAGTTTTTCTTTAATAAGTTCTCTATGAACTTGTTTTATGTAGTCTTGAATTATTATATAATTATATTCATTAATAGTTAGGGGAGAACAGAAATCAGAATTAGTTTTAGAGTCATTCATATTAATTCTGTTTAAGGGCGGAATCGTCAAGAACTTTGGTTTCAAAATAGACCATGAATAAATTGAACTTCACCTTAAACGCAAACCCTGGTGTAGTTGCATAGACGACGTACTTGTGGTACAGCCCTAAAACAATCAACAGTCAATCTGGTTACTAGATTTTCTTAACTGTTTATCTCTGAAGATCTAATTCACTTTGAAGCTTGAGGAAAGCAATCGGCTCTCGTGCCTAGTCGTTCTACTAACAAAGACAATAGATGAACACCTAGGCTAAACGGCTAGACATTAAGACAATGGAAGTCCAACAGATATCTAGTACGTCGCACATAGAAAAGGCTTTCAAACAAACCACAGACTATAAAATGAGCAATCAAACTGCAACAAAAACTTAGGAAATAAAATCACCTACCTATAATAGAAAGATTACCGTAATTTCATACATCAAAGGTATACTACAATAGATAGAATTGGTAGATTACTCCTAAAGCACAACCTTACAAAAGAGATAAAAAAAAAACAGATCCATTTTTAAGAAACGAAAAGGATAAAATCGACCTGGAAAAGTAAGGAGTGTACAAGATCGCATAAGGCACTCGCAGCAGAAGATATATAGACAAAACCAACAAAGAAATATTAGCAAAGCTAGAGAAGCAACCCATTTTCAACATCAGCTTGAGTCAAGACACAAAAATTATTTTCTACTGCCAGCTGATCGCTAACATAGAATATTACAAGACAAGATTGATTTGTGAATCCATTGAAGTTGAAAAAAGAGGCAATAAGAGAAAAATGGCACCTTTCTTTCACCTTGAAAATTATCCTCAAGCGGGACCAAAGGCGCAATGATGCCTGAACAGAAAGTGACGTTACTAGAGGCTCCAGAAAAACGAGCAGAGCCAATGCGAACCAAGATATGCACTACAATCGCATATAAAAGCACACTGAACATAAAACTTCCTCGGATGGTCCTCTACGGCAGCCACACAAGATGCCAGATGATTTCGAATTTCAGTAAATTAACAACAAATAACAGAAAAGCTGGTAGTTGCTACAATTCCTTCTACTCTAAATCATACGATTCAGAGCATGTTCTTCTTGTAAATCTCTCTGAGAGGCCGGTCTTCTTTTTTGGATTCTATGGTTTCCAATCAAAAATCTTCGTGAGCCATTAGGAATATTACCTAATCTTGTTAGTACCCTTTCCTCGATATGCTCTTCTTACCAATTTAAAAGAATTATACGAAGCAGTTAGGCACGAAAGGAACTCTGTGCCGTTAAAGTAATGTCAACATTTAGTAGAATAATTGAGAACGAAGAATATCCAATGAAATAGTAAACTTTGCATTACATATTAGGTTGGGTATCCATTTCTAAGCCGTTCGTTGCAATCTTTTCTACTCAAATAATCCACCAAAAATATACGGCCTACCAAAATTACATAAACATGATATGCCACTAAGACTTATGGTTTCTTGTGTACAATCGCCATTCTATCGTTTATCAAAATTCTTTTCGAATTGTATTTCAAATATTATAGGAAAAAACGATTTTTTTATTAAAAATTCATTCGCTTTTAAAACATTCATTGATACAGTAAACCTACCCGAAAATTACAGGCTCATTTCGCTAGATATTATATCTTTGTATACAAACATATCAAATCAATTTCTCCACACTATTTTAGCAGAAAAATGGGAAAGTTTAAAGAAACATATATCACTATCAAAAAATAATTTTATGGATGCTGTTGACTTCGTTCTAAATAAAAATTACTTTCAGTTCGAAAACATCTTTTACAAACAACTCTGTGGATGTGCTGTGGGGTCACCAATTTCATCTACCATTGCTCAGTTAGTAATGGAATATTTAGAGGAAAAAGTTTTAAAAAAATTAAATTTGAATACAATATTTTTCAAACGGTTTGTCGATCATTGCATAGCAGCCGTGCCACAGACTAAAATCAATAAAATTCTAAAGAGTTTAACAGTTTTAACGAAAAATTACAATTCACGTCCGAAACAGAAAATAATAATAAAATAAATTTTCTAGATATGACACTTATATGCGGAAAAACAAAATTTTAACTGAATGGTACACCAAACCAACTTGGTCAGGTAGATATCTAAACTGTTTCTCTAATCTTTCAAAAACTAAAAATAGTGTTATAATCGGTCTGTCTGATCGTGCTACATCTCTCTAACGTCTCCAGAATTCCGACCCAGAATACTGCAAAAAGTGAAAAGGGCACTAATAAATAATAATTTCAATGAAAAACTCAAATAATTAATAAACGAACACATAAATATTATAATAATCTAATTACAAGAAAGATATAACATAAACAGCAAAAATATGTAGCATTACCTTACACTAGAGAGCTATCAGAAAAAATAAAACACATTTTAAAAAAGCATGATATTATCGTATGCCACAGGTCTCATAATAAATTAAAAACATTATTCGCTAATCTAAAAAGTAAAACTTCTCTCATAAATAAATGAAATGTTGTATATTCGATCCATTGCACAAATTGCCCAGAAAAAGACGAGCCAATTACTAAAGAACAGATTAAATGGCCATAAATATACGAAAAACGCCTCAACAGCGTTAAACAAACACACACACAGGACGATAAACATACCTTCGATTATAACATAATAATTAAAAACAAAGGTATGAATTACCAAAAATTACAGATAGAAAAGAACTTAAACTCAATAAAAGACAAAATGAAAAAAAGGATATATATATATATATATATATATATATATATATATATATATATATATATATATATATATATATATTTGCCTAACAACATGTAAAACAAGAAACAATGGTAAGCAATTTGTTACATGGTAGAATGAAGTATTTCTAATACCAATTTAGCACTAAGAGATCGAACTATAATATATATAATCAGCTAAGAAAATAAGAAAAAGTTTAATAGAAACAGTAACAATAACATGATACAGGATACTGCAAGGGTATTCATTTGCTTCTTCGAAAACAATTATGTTTTTAATTATCTTTTTCTGAGTATAACCTTATTATTAAAATCATTCTTACAATAAAAAATTAGACATTTCTAAGCTAATAAAGACTAATTACTTATCTGGACATAATTAACTGATAAAATCAAAAAATTATTTTATTTTAATATCTACTCCACAAAAATTGTAAATCATATTTTATAAAATTATGCACAAAATTTCTTTAAAATAATACCGCATTTATATCCCAAAATAAAATATAATTCCAATCGTTTTTCTTGCGTAAATAATACAGGCATATCGAAAACATTTCCAATATTGTGCAGTCCTGCAACATAACAACATGCTATAGATGACACCGGAGGACGCTGGGATCAATAAGAACAGGAGTGCAATGATGACTCATGCACCACCCCCTGCACCCCCCTTGTCTTTTACCCTGTAGACGCCGCGCCACGCACTGACATCGTCAGTGGCGTTACCATGGTTTTAACCCTCTTAGCACCCTTCGGTAATTTTCAAGGTCAGTTAGAGATCGGTTAATGCGTATTGCGGGTAAAACATGTTTTTCATTGTTATGGTTTTTTATCAAAATTGCATTATTTTAATAATTTAAATATATATATATATATATATATATATATATATATATATATATATATATATATATATATATATATATATGTATGTATTAAAAATAAACAATTTCACTGTATATGTATTTGGAAAAGTTATTTTATTCTCCTTACGACCGTTAAGAAAGGGAACAGACAGTATATTTTCTGCGAATTCCACTCTGCTTCTCTCTCTATATAAGTTTCGACCACCTAATGGTGGAACTGTAACGAACCGAGAGTAAAATGCACAGAAAACAACTGTCTGTTTATAATATAACTTTCCCAAATACATAGACCATGAAATTGTTTATTGTTCATAATTTCGTATAACTCCGGTCAGATGTTCGTGTGTACTGTTTAAGATAACAATCTGGCATCAAGTTCTGCGGGTAATATCCTGCCGATATTTTACGATATGGGAATTTTAAGTAGACAGTAGTGTTCTGTGCATTTTGCTCTAGGTTCGTAACAGCTACCATTAGGTAGTGGAAACTAATATAGAGAGAGAACTGGAGTGGAATTCGCAGAGAATGGACCCTTTCTTAATGGTTGTAAGGAGAATAAAATAAATATATATATATATATATATATATATATATATATATATATATATATATATATATATATATATATATGTATGTATAGTAACTAATTTATTTTTGGTTTTTTCAAACAATATTTTTAGTGTATTTTTATATTTTGTTTTGTTTTTAGTGTCAATGAGTCTTAAAAATGGAGGAACCAATGAATAATTTTTACTGAACTACATTAGAAACATTTCCTTTGAATATGCTGAAAACTACATCAAAATTTCCCACTTTTATCATGAGTATATATAAACGGTAAGGTTTTCAGACATATGCTATGCTTGCTTGTTACCCAGAGCCATCTTGATATTTTTTTCCATGAGACCACCCTGTAGTATACCTTGTTAAATCAAAAAAAGAGGATCGAAATCGGTTAGCACTTCAAGAAGTTATTTATATATTTATTACGATAAATACAAGTAAAAAATGAAAACGATTGAGAAAATACAGCTACATATTACAAAGAACAAAACATTCTTTATATATAAACAGAAAAGAGCCTTAAATACATAATAATAAAAAAAATTTTAAGGCCTTGCCAGTAAAACTAAAGCAACTTCATAATTTAAAAGATTTTCAAGTTACTTTGTAATATAAAACAGTACGTACATACACTATTGGGGAATGTTCTGACATTATAAAATATGTCAATGTGCTGTATTAATGCTCTATATTGCAAATCTGGTAATAAATTATTATTATCCAAAGACTTGATCCAAGTCAAAAATGCTAAATATTTGAAAATATGGATTTCTTTCTAATAAATCAAGGTAGCTTTTCACCGTAGGTGTCTAAAATACCAAAGCATAGTGGAATTTAATAGATAGTTTTATTTTTGTGGCAATATTTATAAACCTTTCAACATTTCTGATTAGGAAACTCAACATTTTGTTTGCTTCTATGCGATAGTACAGAATGAATTTTAAATTCGACCGTGGCATTATCCCAAAATCCTTATAGTTGAATGAAATAAAAAATATCTATACTCCAAACTGAGAACATTTGTTAAAATTGGTTAAAAAATTATTCTACTGAAGGTGCAAATATCAGGAGATACGCGTAAATGATAATACTAAATAATAAACACCCACAATCAAGTTAAAACCAAATTATTTTAAAACACTACTCAAGAAGAAATCTTAAGGAATTCATATATTTCTATATAACAAGAAGCTCCAAGACTGGCATATAAATGGTGACTCTAATAATGTACACCAACCTTCAAACGATACTTTTTGATATTTTCAAAACAATGAAAAATACGAGTTTTGTAATTTTATAAAAGACTTATATTTGATGGGGAAAAATACCGCTGAAACTCAAGAAGGACTTGAAAAGTGTTATAAGAAATCTGCTGTGTCGAAAGCAACCAAGTTACTGGCGGTGTTTGGAACTGTTTAAGACAAATAAAGGAAATTATTTCATGCAGTATTTGACAATGAATAAAACATGGATCCAACACTACACTCCAGAGTCAAATAAGCAGTCAGTTAAGTGGACAGCGAAGGGTGTAAGCCAGGGAAAGCAATCGAAAACCTAACAGTCGTCTAGTAAGGTTATACCGGCAGTATTTTGGGACGCGCAGGGTATATTATTCATCGGCTATCTTAAAAAGGGACAAACCATAAATAATGAATATTATATGGTGTTATTGGTGTGTTTGCAGGAATAAATCGCGAAATAACTGAGCCAAATGAAAAATTTTAAGAAATGCTCATTTACCAAGATAATGCACTGTCATAAATTGATCACAACGATGGTAAAATTGCACGAATTGTGCCTCGAATTGCTTCCGCGTCCACCGTACTCCACAGATTTGGCCCCCAGCGACTATTATCTGTTCTCAAATCTTTAAAAAATGCTCGCTGAAAGAGATATTGCTCCACCGAAGAGGTAAACACCAAAACTGAAGTTTATTTTGAAGAGTTAGACAAATTGTTCTATAAAAAAATATTTTTCTATAAAAAAAATATCGAACAATAGTTCCGATTCCCAAAAGTAAATAGCTCTCACAGGGCTGTTGATTTGCGACCTGTTAACATGCTTAGTTGTGTTGAAAAATAAATGGAAAAAGTAATGATGAAACAACTTTTAGGATTCATAGAAGCCAAAAAAATTATAAATAGTGTGCCATCTGGTTTTCGGGGTAAGCATAGCTGTGAAACTGCTGTGCAGTGTGACCATAATGACTGGAAACATAGTTTCGATCACAATCTTATTACGGGTGCTGTATTCTTGGATTTGAGGAGGGCCTTTGAGACTGACGAGATTGAAAGCAGCATGGGTGTTTCACAGGGTAGTGTGCTAGACCCATCATTATTTTTTATATATATTGACGATGTAATGAATACAGCTGGTGATTGTTTTATACATCTTTTTGCAGATGATGTCCTTTTATATTTTACATGTTCTGATGGTATTCAATTGGTTGACACACTTAACTCTACATTACAAAATTTATATTGGTGGTGTTCTTGTAATCAATTAAAAATAAATGTGGAAAAAACAAATTTATGATAATCTGCAATGATAATCATTACAGCACTTTTTCTCGTGGAGATCCTATTATTAAAGTAGGCAATGGAACAATTGAAATGGTGGAAAAGTTTAAATATTTAGGAGTAATCATAGATAAACAACTTAAATTTAAAGAACACGCGAATAACTTAATAAAAATAGTCTCTTATAAAATTAACAATATTCAAAGATGTTCCAATTTTTTAACAAGGTGAACTAAAACAATCCTGTTTAACACTCTGATATTGCCGCACTTGGTTTATTGCTCCACAATTTTGTTCCTTCTTAATCAAAATGAAAAGACAAGATTTCAAAAATTGCAAAATAAAGGCATAACAGTTATACTCTCAAGACAATGGTTGTCGGTGGAGGACTTCTTTCACGATCAAACATTGATCTTTATTTTTAAAATCAGATCGGGTAGTTCTTCTACATATTTACAAAATCATTTTAATTATAATGGAAATATACATGCATATGACACTAGATCGAAGGATGACTTTTATATTCCTCCAGTATTAAAGAGACAAACACAAACCTCTGTATTTTTTAAAAGTCTAAACAGTTTTAATCAATTGCCCACAAATATAAAATGTTTAAAATATCTAAATAAGTTTAAGCAGTATCTGAAACAGTATTTTTTTAATAGGGTCTGTCCCTGAGGGACATGAATTTTTTAGTATGTCATTGTTCTGCAAAGCTTGACGATGTTTGATTGTTCACCTGTTATTTTTTTTAAGTTCTTTTAGCTCTGAAAAAGCCGTAGTTGAAATTATATCGCCATAATTTACATTTGCTTCATGACTATCGATTATATTCATTAGAAAATATTACATCAGAAAGATGATAGCATTCTTTAGATAAATAGCTTATTAATAATATAGTTGAAACTATACTAAGATGACAACTGTGATGATAATCTACCTAAATTCACTGCTTTAGGAAGAATTAAGCAAGCAATTTAAAAGTGTCATATGTCTGAAGAGAAAAGTATATAAACAATGCGTGTTATCGGTAATAACATGTGGAGCAAAAACTCTGACATTAACAAAAAAGTCAGCAGAAAATCTAAGAAAAGGCCAAAGAGCCATGGAGAGAGCCATGATTGGAATCACTCAAAGAGACAGAATACCCAATAATGCCATCAGACAAAGAACCAAAGTAAAAGATATAGTTGAAGACATAACTAGAAAGAAATGGGGATGGGCAGGTCATATGGCGAGAATATCAAACGACAAATAGATTAAAAGAATATCAGAATGGCGGCCACGAGAAGACAAACATAATAGAAGCAGACCACCAACAGGCTGGAGCGACGATATTAAGAGAATTGCTGGGAGCTAGGTAATGACTGCCCAGGATCGAAAGACATGGAGGAACTTAGAGGAGGCCTATGATTAGCAGTGGACAATAACGGCTACACGATGATGATGACGATGAAGCAAGTTACATTCACCCAATACTTTTGATGAAAAAGAAACATAAATCCTCATCTTCCCCTTTATTTTCAAAAATTTTGAGGCTCTTGTTTATTTCTTTATTTTATTAATAATTTCAAAACTTGTAAACGCAGCTTCGGTTATGAGAACAATATACTATTATTGCAATATATTTTGAAAAGTTTATCCAACAGCAAACCCCCTCTTGACAGTAAAGCTCGTAATTAAACAAATAATGAATATAGCATACCCTTCTATATCAGAATAATTGATTACAAGAAAGCTTTTGATACAATAGAAATCTGGCCAAAATTACAGAACTGATAGTAAATACAAAGAGCTATGACAACGAAATGGCAAATAAGGCAATTGTAAGTTACTAAGTTAACGGGAAAACAAAATCAGTACCACTAAAACCAGGTATCAGACAACGGCAAAGTATCATCATATCACTTGAAAATGAGTTTAGGCTACTGAACTGATCACAAAAAGGCCTTAAAATCGACAGTCTGAAGGTATATCAATTAATATTTTTATTCCAAATTCACAACCGATTTACATAGATAAAAAAATTAAATTACCTGTTATTTAACATTACCATTCCATTGTCGATTGTCACATATTTATATCTTCCGTAAATACTTTTCCTTTTAGACAGCGTCATAAGAAATATGAATTCAAACCTGTTATAAAACCGGTGAGAAAATAGAAATTTAAAAATATAACTTTAAGATTTAAGTCCGCCGCTGTTTCTACCACAGTCGCCGGTCGCCATCACCGCGAAAAAATCAATGGCAAATGCCAAATGTTGCCAAATTTCGCGCGGCCTAAACGGCTGCCAGTGACAACATTTTTAATATCGGTGACATATGCTTTCATTTCGAAAGGCTAAATAAGAAATTTTAAGCGGTATTAATTAAATGTATTGGGCAATAACATTTTAATTTTATTTTTTCGGTAAATTAACTTAACAGAAGCCTAAGATGGTTTTAATTAATTCTAGATTAAAAACTCATATAAATGTATATATTGAGGAGTATAAATTATTATGGGGAGTTCGGTAATAGCACTTTCCTATGAGTCAGTCAGGCTAATGCATGGAAAATGTCCATTTAGATTAATAATAGGGATGTCAATTTTTTGACTCATAAGCATATTACTAATAATAAAATATATTCATTTATGTTTATAATTCATTTTTAATACAGGTAAACAATATAAATTTAAGTTGGGTTAAATTCAACAAGCTCAAAAAATCAAGTATTCAACATTGATTAACAAAAATCAGAGATTTACTGCTTAGATTTTGTATCAAATTAGAGAAATTTAAATATATATATATATATATATATATATATATATATATATATATATATATATATATATATATATATATGCTTCCTAAAAATATTTTTTATATAATTAAAAACATTTACACACAAACATATCTACAATTTTAAAAAACAAACAAACACTTTAAAAAACTAGTCAAATTTCTAAAACAGTATTTAATTTTACCAGTACATACCTTGACATTTCGCTTATTTATTAATAATGAAATAAAATTTTTGTATCGTCTATTTAGGTACTTAGGATACATGGAATACAAGTGTGTTTTATTTTTTATATTTTAACAATGGACCAAAAGAAAACAAAAGAAAGTATACATTTAATTTTATATTTAAGAGGATATTCAATTTTTGATTTATTAACAGGATCGAATACTTAATATTTTTCTTTAAATTAGGCTGGTGTAAATGTGGCTCAAATTTCCTATATCAGTTCTGTCGTTGACAGTACCATTTCCTTTATCTGCAATTTTTGATAATTCATATCTTTGTTTTTTTATTTTGGTACTGTTATAATCAAAAGTATGTTTTTCGTCCTGTGTGTGTTTGTTTAACGCTGTGCGGCGTTTTTCGTATATTTATGGCCATTTAATCTGCTCTTCAGTAATTGGCTCGTCATGCCTATATATTTTTTGGGACAATTTGAGCAAGAGATCGAATATACTACATTTGACTTATTCATGAGAAGAGTTTTGCTTTTTAAATCAGTAAATAATGTATTTAATTTATTATGAGACCTGTGACATACGATAATATCATGCATTTTTAAAATGTGTTTTATTTTTTCTGATACTTCACTAGTGTAAGGTTGTGCTACATATTTTTGTTCTATATATGTTCTACATTTAATTTGTATTAGAAACTTTAAAACTAAAAATTCTTTGTTGAAAATAGTCCTTCGTTTCGTAAAGATTAGTTAAATTTATCAAATTTCAAAAATAATCAACAATTTAGAGTAAATAACAAGAATTTCGCATACTATAAAAGTTTTAGTAAAAGCGTATAAATTCAACTAGTCGAGACCTCGAAGATAAATACTCATCATTTTATATTATGAACTTGATTATATTCTTATACTTCCTAGAACTAATAAAGCAGAAATCATAAAACCCATTTCTGGACTCGGAAAGAAAAGTATAACTTCTTCTTACTTTCACCAGATATTACCGTCTTTTAGTATCCACAAGTGAGGGTGAGAAGTATAACAGATAATGCGGTTTTGCTTCGAAATTAACTTCTTAAAGTTAATTTCTGAGCAAATGTTGGTGAGTGGGACGCTAGAAAATGGCTTTATGCTACTCGGTCCTCTTGTAAAATGATTGCTCCAGGTCTATCATTGCGACTACGACCTCGAATTGCAAGACTGGTTTTTACTCGAAATCATTGTGCGTAGGATGATGAGGATTAGAGCAAAACACAGTTTTTAGAAGTGCTGCGTTTTTGCCTCTATCAGACAGATATCAACAAGTATAAAGAAGACCCCCAAGATATACTTCAGTTTGTATTGACGAGCGACTTGCATTTGGAAGTGAGTCCGTTATGATTTGGGCGAGAATCTCTTCATAAACAAGAACAGAATGGCCCCCTGATTCTATTATAAAATTTGGATTTTCTTCAGCCCACCATCAACGATTTTTAGAGCTAGCCGTCTGAAGTCCATCAGTTCTACATAAGTATTGAAAAAACTGGATTTTAATATAATATTTTTTAAACGCTATGTAGATGACTGTTTGGCTGCTGTACCCGAAAACAAAATAAATAGCTTATTACAATATTTTAATAATTTCCACCCAAAACTGAAATTTACATCTGAAATTGAAATGGAACAAAAAATAAACTTTTTGGACCTAACTATACATAGAAATAAGAGGTATAACAATCTTTATACAAAATGGTACACGAAAGATACTTGGTCGGGCCGGTATTTGAATTTTAACTCTCAACATCCAAATAAACAGAAAAATAGTGTCATAATCGGCTTAGTTGATCGAGCTATAAAATTATCTTCACCCGAATTACGCCCAGAAGTGCTAAAAAAAGTGAAAGAGACCCTAATAATGAACCATTTTCCCACTTTTTTGCATTATAACACAAACAAAAAAAAAATAAAATTAACAATACCAAAACACAAAACACTTTCATTGCATTACCGTATGTAAACCAACTGTCTGAAAAAATAAAATATATTTTGGATAAGCATAACATAACGGTATGCCATAAGGCGAACAATTTACTAGAATCATTTTATACGAATTTAAAAAGCAAAGTTCCCACCAAAAAAGATCTAACGTAATATATGAAATTCCATGCTTAAACTGTCCTAAGAAATACATTGGCATGACGACACAATGTATTGAAAATAGAGTGAATGGACACAAGTATACTAAAAACGCATTGACATCCTTACATAAACATGAACAAACATCTAAGCATGAATTTGATTTTAAAAACACCCATATTTTAGATACTGACAGAAATTATCATAAATTAGTCATCAAAGAAATGATACACATAAAAAAGATAAAATGTTGTAAATGACAAGCAAGATGTCAGAAACTTAAGTCAGATATACTATAATTTGATATTTTAATAAAACATACTTGAAGCAAATCTATAATAAATATGAGAAATATTGTAATGATGCTTGGAAGGATTTCATATACACTCATGCATATGAAAGAACGTTATTAAAAAATAAATAATAATCTTTTTTCCTATTTTTTGCTCTTTATAAAAAGAAATCTATCCATATCAATTGCATACCAAGTGTCATAATTGAATTTATTTTTAACATACACACAAAACTACTTTCAAGGGATGTACTATTTTATAGTCATCACTATTTTAACCTCTTGCATTGTTTTAAATTTTAAACTTTAAGACTATTTTAAAATCTGTTTTATTTTTATTAATTTTAATTAAATTAAAAATATAAATGCGTAATTACTGTGATATATCTTTATTATAAAAAAATTTGTAATATTGTAGATTTAAAATAAATATACCAGCTCTTTTGAAGAAGGTCACTATGTAGAGCGATACGTCAGAAAAATTGTTATCCTTTGTTTCTCTAATGGAAAAACCTATACCCAAGAAAATATTAGAAAAAAATATTTACCAAAAGGTTTAATATACAAAAACAAATTATATATATATATATATATATATATATATATATATATATATATATATATATATATATATATATATATATATATATATATATATATATATATATATGAAGTAAAATGCGAAACAGTGAATGCAAACTTCGGTGGGGAGGGTAAGCTTTGACTTTCTTCTCGGTATGGTGGTACAGGTAGGCCACCATCTCGATGGTGGTGGAATAGGATGAATTGTGTTTTATTACAGTTTATTCTAACTGTGCAACCTCTAACACAGAAAGGATATGATGGAGCGAAGTTTGCATTCACTGTTTCGCATTTTATTTCACTTACATACGGAGTTGCATATAGTTGTACGTTTGCTGAATGTGATTTCAGCACTACAACAGCATCATGTGGATATAACCACTGCTAATGCATCTCACACGGACGAATCCGTGAAAGCCGTATAAACATATATATATATATATATATATATATATATATATATATATATATATATATATATAATGTGTGTCTGTGTGTGTGTGTGAAGTATATTTTCTTATTTATTTCTTGGATCTTGAATAATATATTTTTATTTGTTTGTTTTTCGCGGAATTATGGTCTATTAAAAATGAAATTAAAATTTAATAGTAGTGTTATATTATTTTAAATTTTCTATAATTGACATCTCGTTAAATCATCTTACTATCATCAGAATATACAGTGTGTAACTAAAAACAATAAAACATTTTCTTTGTTATAAGTTTCAACCCGTTTGGAAAATATTATGTATAATACTGGAACAAAAATTCACGATTAGCTTTAAAATACGTGTACAAGTATATATATAGCATCTTTCCTCATCACAATGTTGTCTCGCCCGCATATGGTCGAAGACATGCTTTATTATCTTTAACTTTTCTTTATATGTCCACTTGTTCTGAATGTTAAGATTGTTAAATTTATTACAAGTGTAAAATATATATGATTTTAATTAAAAAAAGCCCACTCTAACTAAACTGCATTATATAAAATATCCGAAACATCCTCTGTTAGCAATAAATATCAACCTTATCAATCAAAATCAAGAAACTAACGAACGAAAGTAGCAAAAGTAAATAGCAGAGATATAATAAAATATCGCAATAAAAAACCCGTGCAGTGAAAATGTGTCAGAGCGAGCGGCAGCTGCATCGGCCGATGGGCACGCGACACAAGATTTTCTTTATCTGGCCCAATTGTTGTTTCATCTGCTCACTTTTTGTTCCATTCAAACGTTGACAACCACGTACGATAAAGCAATATTTTATTTTTCGGAAGTAATAAAAATGACAGAAAAATACAGAACGGAGGCCATTGAAATTAGAAGATATTGTGGTAAATTGATGTATATTTCTTTAATAATAACAAAAATATGGGTTTTATTTGTCAATATATATTTGTAAAAGAAAACAATTCATTTAATCATCAAAAATTTAATGCTAAAGGTCGTTTTGTCAGCTTTTCTAACGAATTTAGAAGCTGTATTATTGTAACACGAACTACTCACAAGATACTTGATCTCCTATTTACTACTGTATATTTAAAATTACCAAAGCTATTTCAAAACTTAACTATTTTTTATAAAACCTAAACAACAATACAATAAAAATCGTATATGATTAGGTTGATAGAGAGGTAGAGAAAGACAGAGTAAAAGGAGGGGATAAAATATGTAAGAGTAGAGAAAAACATCAAAAAAGACAATTCTGATAAACATAATTTTTCATTAGTTCAGTACACATACACTTCAGAATATTACAAATTAAGAATCGTATGAATCTAAAGCAATATAAGGCTTTTAAGTTTTCTTTTATACGAAAAACAATCAGTCGCGAAATCACGCACTATAAATATGTTCATGGGAGCAGCAGCGAAATAAGAAAATAATCTTTATAAAATTTCTTTGCGATGCTTAGGAATGGTCAATAGAGAATTTCGACGAATATTGAGATTAAGAAACACAAGTTAGTGATATAAGTGGACATTTGCGTTTAATAATTTTTTATACAAAATATTAGGAATGGAGCATTCTACGAACGTACAGAGTGAAAAAATGTATGAAAACTTTTAATTATGTTCGTATTAATTAATACTGAATTTATCAAGAGCTTTTTACATTTCGCTAAAATGCAGAAATAGCACTGATATATACAGGGTGATTCAAAAATCGATCACGAAACTTAAGGGGGTGATTCTACTTGACAAAATAAGGGTAGAGCTTCATATAATTTTTTTTCAAAATGTCATTCGTTTTCGAGTTACAAGCCGTCCAAGTTCAAGTTTTTATTTTTTTGTTTTTTGAATTACTCGCTTACAGGAAAACCGATTTGACTAATATTTGAAAGATAGGCTAAGTCTTCTGCGCTTCATCATTTTAGTAACAATTCACATTGATTGTTTGCCGCTAGAGGGCACTTTACCTACATTGAAAATTGTTTTTTTGTCATAATTTTTTAGTGTTGACAGCTACAGTAGTTTTTGGCATAATTTCTGAAAGACTGATGCCAGACCTTTAAAAAAGGTGCTCTTTATTTACATCGCTAAACCCAACGGTTTAGACGTAAATCACCCTTAAAAATTAAGTGGTAAATTTACTTTTCTCATTTCATTACCACCAGCTACCAGGTAAATAGCTATCAAAGTATACTAGAGCTGTCAGTTTAACATCAAATAAATTCGCTTTTTAAACTATTTAATTTATAATCTTAAAATAACTAATAATGGCTAATCAGTAAATATTCATATTATGGATTATTGCGATATACATTTAATTGATAAAAATTAATGAAACAGTACTAAACAAACTAAAAAAGATTCTCAAAATGTCCCCCATTTTCTTCCATACATTTCCTAACACTCTTCAAAAAATGTCGCCTAACTCGATGAAAAATTTCTGGTGTTTCTTTAATAATTTGGCACTTTTCGATTATCCTGAAGCGAAGATCCTCGACGTTGATTACTGGAATATCGTACACCAATTGTTTCAAATGACCCCAAAAGAAAAAATCCATAGGATTAAGGTCTGGTGACCTCGCTGCCCATGCCAATGGTCCACTTCGTCCTATCCATCGCTCAGGATACGTTGCATTCAAATACTGTCGGACACGTATACTAAAGTGGGGCGGAGCTCCGTCTTAAAGGATCCACATGTTGGCCCTTACTTCCAATGGCACATCTTCCAGATACAATGGGAGACGATTTTGGATAAAATCTAAGTATACGTCACCAGTTAATGGGCCATCAAAGAAATGAGGACCAATAAGGTAATCTCCTATTATCCCTGCCCACATATTTAGTGAAAATCTACGCTGATGTTTCGTTTCTACCACATTGTTTGGGTTCTCGCAAGCATATGTGTGGATGTTGTGTAGATTTGTTATGCCATCACGAGTGAAACCAGCTTCGTCAGTGAATAATATGACGCCAATTAATCGATTATCGTGTTCATACTTAGCTAGGATCTGATTGCACATTTCCAACCGTCTCGGCCGATCATCGTCATAAAGAGCCTGCACCTTTTTTGAATGAAACGGGTAGAGTTGTTCTTCTCTTAGTATCCTCCATGAACTAGCCTGACAGAGCCGCACTTCATTCCCAATTTTTCTAGTACTAATACCTGGATTATCTTCAATAATTTCAAGCACTCTTTCTTCTTGTTGCACGTTTCTAGCAGTTCTAGGTCTTCCCCTATTTCCATTATAACTTTTAAAGGAACCACATTCCGCAAGCCTCCTGTGCACACTGGAAAATGTTTGAGCATGAGGGATATTTCTTTCCGGATAACTCTTCATATAATATCTTCTTGCCAACTCTGCATTACCATTTGCTTTTCCATAACAAAAATGGATATCACAATATTCGATATTTGAATATTGGTGATTAGCCATTATTAGTTATTTTAAGATTATAAATTAAATAGTTTAAAAAGCGAATTTATTTGATGTTAAACTGACAGCTCTAGTATACTTTGATAGCTATTTACCTGGTAGCTGGTGGTAATGAAATGAGAAAAGTAAATTTACCACTTAATTTTTAAGGGTGATTTACGTCTAAACCGTTGGGTTTAGCGATGTAAATAAAGAGTACCTTTTTTAAAGGCCTGGCATCAGTCTTTCAGAAATTATGCCAAAAACTACTGTAGCTGTCAACACTAAAAAATTATGACAAAAAAACAATTTTCAATGTAGGTAAAGTGCCCTCTAGCGGCAAACAATCAATGTGAATTGTTACTAAAATGATGAAGCGCAGAAGACTTAGCCTATCTTTCAAATATTAGTTAAATCGGTTTTCCTGTAAGCGAGTAATTCAAAAAACAAAAAATAAAAACTTGAACTTGGACGGCTTGTAACTCGAAAACGAATGACATTTTGAAAAAAAATTATATGAAGCTCTACCCTTATTTTGTCAAGTAGAATCACCCCCTTAAGTTTCGTGATCGATTTTTGAATCACCCTGTATAAGGCTTTTAAGTTTTCTTTTATATGAAAAACAATCAGTCGCGAAATCACGCACTATAAATATGTTCATGGGAGCAGCAGCGAAATAAGAAAATAATCTTTATAAAATTTCTTTGCGATGCTTAAGAATGGTTAATAAAGAATTTCAACGAATATCGAGATTAAGAAACACAAGTTAGTGATATAAGTGGACATTTGCGTTTAATAATTTTTTATACAAAATATTAGAAATGGAGCATTCTACGAACGTACAGTAGTGGAAAAATGTATGAAAACTTTTAATTATGTTCGTATTAATTAATACTGAATTTATCAAGAGCTTTTTACGTTTCGCTAAAATACAGAAATGCCACTGATATACATAATTGTCGCGTTTAACAATCTAAAAAGAAATGTTGTCTACATTTTTTTGCGACAAGGAATTTGTGGTTGGAAATAAGTATGGAAACTATATATATTTTGGTTTTAAAGTATTCAGTTTCAGTTATACAGTGCAAATATCGTGTAAAAATATTAATTTATCATGGCAAAATAACGTTATTTTTCATGTGATTTTAAACAAAAAATTGTGGATTTATTTAAAATTGGGAGAAAAAAGTCCTTGATTGTACAATATTTAAATATTTCTAAAAGTGCCGTAATGAAAATAATACAAAAATATGATAGTCGTGGTGATGTAAGAAATGCGCCTAAGTCGGGAAGACCTCGTAAAACTACTTCTCGAATCGATAAAACTATTTTAGGGAAAACTTGACCCTAGAAAAACATCCAGACAAATAAAAAACGAAATCTCGGAGCAGTTTGGTATTAAAGTGACAAGTAGAACGGTACGCAATCGTCTACTTGATGGAGGTCTTTATGGAAGAGTTGCTGTTAAAAAGCCGCTTCTATCAAAGAAGAATAGGAAGACCCGAATGGAGTTTGCTAGAGCTCATCTTTCTTGGTCTACAGAAAAATGGAATATGATGCTTTGGAGTGACGAAAGGAAATTTTCACTATTTGGATCTGCTGGCAGGAAGTATATAAGAAGACCGGTTGACGCAAGATTCGAGGCAAAGTACCAAATTCCTACTGGTAAAATGACCCGATTTCAATATAAAGAAATATCACTATCACTACATAGTATAAAACAAAGTCGCTTTCTCTGTCCCTATGTCCCTTTGTATGCTTAAATCTTTAAAACTACGCACCAGATTTTGATGCGGTTTTTTTCAATAGATAGAGTGATTCAAGAGGAAGGTTTATATGTATAATAACATCCATTAAATAGTGGAGAAATACTGTTATTTTTGAGGTTTCTAATGTGATGTCGTTAATTATCATATTTTTTTCCGCATACATTGTAAACGCAGGCTGAACCCTACGAGATTTATCAAAATAATGTACTAATTATTTGTACACATTGAAAAGGTCTACAGAAAACTCCGCGATGGTATATGTCTATCTCTCATGGATATCCCACAATAACATTTTTTTGTCATTTACTTTTTACGACAAATAATGGCAAATTTTGAAGCGATTTTAACCAATACAGCATTAATCCTTATCCAATTAAATAGCTTAAATACATTGTTGATTTAATATAGATCTATATGGTCCTTTACAGCACAAGATTTAAATGAATATTTTCGAAGATATTACAGATTTAAAATTGCGGGAAGTAGCGCTTGCGGCGGTACTGGCCGACCGGGGCGGCGGCAGCGTGCCTATAAATAGCGCGTCGGAGGCCGATGTAATAATTGTTGTAAAAATAAAATAAATAGTCACAGTTTTTCTGTAGTGTATTTAGTATCAGCATTGCACCCGTGCGAAGCCGGGGCGGGTCGCTAGTTATAAAATAAAATGCTTCAGAAGAAGAGATGCCATTACGCTGGATATTTCAACAGGATAATGATCCGAAGCATTCGTCCAAAATAGTGAAACAATAGTTTGGTGGAAAAAATATAACTGTACTTGAGTGGTTATCCTAATCCCCAGACTTTAACCCAATTGAACATCTTTGGGACGTCTTAGATCGCCGTATTCGAATGCATTCCGATATCAAAAATCAACAACAACTGTTTAATATCATTAAATTAGAGTGGGCGTAAATTCCTCCAGGAACTTTCTAACAATTAGTTGACTCGATGCCTAGAAGATGCCAGGCAGTCTTAGATGCTAAAGGATATTCTACAAAATACTAAAAAACTGTTAGTAGTATGTTTAAAAATAATTTTTGATAAAATTTTAAAAGTTTCCATACGTATTTCCAACTATCATTGGAAAATTCCTTATAATTTAAAAATGTGAATCTTACGGAAAACAATTTTCTTTACAAACTAACCAAATATTGGTTTACATTACATTTTAGTTATGCCTACGCTGCAATAATTTGCAGAAAGAAATACAACTCGTGATCTTAAAAGTTTCCATACTTTTTACCACCACTGTATATATTAAACCAACCTAAATCTTTAAGTTTATGAGTAATTATTTCACGGGCCCTAATTCCTCGAATATTTCAAAAAACTTCAGGGTATGATAAAGCAACATGCCAAATTTCATTAAAATCGATTTTTACACAAAACGAACAGATCTCAAGCTTTCAAACGCTTTTTTAAAAATTTAAATCGAATCATTAGGTCCTCCTCAGGAATTGTTAGAAAATTATCGGTATTTTTTTTGCTTATAAACAAATTGAATATTTCTGCGAATTTTTTTGTAAATATTGTTCGAAAATACTCCAAAAGATGCTTGTTTTGAAAAAATAACTTTAAATTTTATTTTCTATGTAGTTGGTTTCTGAAATACAAACTGTCAAAATTGACAGGCGTTTACAGCGAACAATTAACTTCATTTTTCCAAAGATCTTCCTGACAAAAATGTTTACATTATCGGCAACATATACAGGGTGATTCAAAAATCGATCACGAAACTTAAGGGGGTGATTCTACTTGACAAAATAAGGGTAGAGCTTCATATAATTTTTTTTCAAAATGTCATTCGTTTTCGAGTTACAAGCCGTCCAAGTTCAAGTTTTTATTTTTTGTTTTTTGAATTACTCGCTTACAGGAAAACCGATTTGACTAATATTTGAAAGATAGGCTAAGTCTTCTGCGCTTCATCATCTTAGTAACAATTCACATTGATTGTTTGCCGCTAGAGGGCACTTTACCTACATTGAAAATTGTTTTTTTGTCATAATTTTTTAGTGTTGACAGCTACAGTAGTTTTTGGCATAATTTCTGAAAGACTGATGCAGGGCCTTTAAAAAAGGTGCTCTTTATTTACATCGCTAAACCCAACGGTTTAGACGTAAATCACCCTTAAAAATTAAGTGGTAAATTTACGTTTCTCATTTCATTACCACCAGCTACCAGGTAAATAGCTATCAAAGTATACTAGAGCTGTCAGTTTAACATAAAATAAATTCGCTTTTTAAACTATTTAATTTATAATCTTAAAATAACTAATAATGGCTAATCACCAATATTCAAATATCGAATATTGTGATATCCATTTTTGTTATGGAAAAGCAAATGGTAATGCAGAGTTGGCAAGAAGATATTATATGGAGAGTTATCCGGAAAGAAATATCCCTCATGCTCAAACATTTTCCAGTGTGCACAGGAGGCTTGCGGAATGTGGTTCCTTTAAAAGTTATAATGGAAATACGGGAAGACCTAAAACTGCTAGAAACGTGCAACAAGAAGAAAGAGTGCTTGAAATTATTGAAGATAATCCAGGTATTAGTACTAGAAAAATTGGGAATGAAGTGCGGCTCTGTCAGGCTAGTTCATGGAGGATACTAAGAGAAGAACAACTCTACCCGTTTCATTCAAAAAAGGTACAGGCTCTTTATGACGATGATCGGCCGAGACGGTTGGAAATGTGCAATCAGATCCTAGCTAAGTATGAACACGATAATCGATTAATTGGCGTCATATTATTCACTGACGAAGCTGGTTTCACTCGTGATGGCATAACAAATCTACACAACATCCACACATATGCTTACGAGAACCCAAACAATGTGGTAGAAACGAAACATCAGCGTAGATTTTCACTAAATGTGTGGGCAGGGATAATAGGAGATTACCTTATTGGTCCTCATTTCTTTGATGGCCCATTAACTGGTGACGTATACTTAGATTTTATCCAAAATCGTCTCCCATTGTATCTGGAAGATGTGCCATTGGAAGTAAGGGCCAACATGTAGATCCTCCAAGACGGAGCTCCGCCCCACTTTAGTATACGTGTCCGACAGTATTTGAATGCAACGTATCCTGAGCGATGGATAGGACGAAGTGGACCATTGGCATGGGCAGCGAGGTCACCAGACCTTAATCCTATGAATTTTTTCTTTTGGGATCATTTGAAACAATTGATGTACGATATTCCAGTAATCAACGTCGAGGATCTTCGCTTCAGGATAATCGAAAAGTGCCAAATTATTAAAGAAACACCAGAAATTTTTCATCGAGTTAGGCGACATTTTTTGAAGAGTGTTAGGAAATGTATGGAAGAAAATGGGGGACATTTTGAGAATCTTTTTTAGTTTGTTTAGTACTGTTTCATTAATTTTTATCAATTAAATGTATATCGCAATAATCCATAATATGAATATTTACTGATTAGCCATTATTAGTTATTTTAAGATTATAAATTAAATAGTTTAAAAAGCGAATTTATTTGATGTTAAACTGACAGCTCTAGTATACTTTGATAGCTATTTACCTGGTAGCTGGTGGTAATGAAATGAGAAACGTAAATTTACCACTTAATTTTTAAGGGTGATTTACGTCTAAACCGTTGGGTTTAGCGATGTAAATAAAGAGCACCTTTTTTAAAGGCCTGGCATCAGTCTTTCAGAAATTATGCCAAAAACTACTGTAGCTGTCAACACTAAAAAATTATGACAAAAAAACAATTTTCAATGTAGGTAAAGTGCCCTCTAGCGGCAAACAATCAATGTGAATTGTTACTAAAATGATGAAGCGCAGAAGACTTAGCCTATCTTTCAAATATTAGTCAAATCGGTTTTCCTGTAAGCGAGTAATTCAAAAAACAAGAAATAAAAACTTGAACTTGGACGGCTTGTAACTCGAAAACGAATGACATTTTGAAAAAAAATTATATGAAGCTCTACCCTTATTTTGTCAAGTAGAATCACCCCCTTAAGTTTCGTGATCGATTTTTGAATTACCCTGTATAAAAGTTGAAAAGAAAATCGTCCATATGAGTGAAAATGGGGGTTCAAAATACGTGGATTCCAAAAAAAAAATAAAATTTTTTTATTATCTCGGATTCTAAGGGGGCATTTAGAACATTTTTTTTAAACCGATGACGCGTGAATAGAGGTATTCAAATATTATGCATTAATTTTTTTTATAAACAAATTATCATTTATGCATTATATGCACAGCGTACTGTACCTTATGATATGAAGTTTTTTTGAAGAAAAAGTTTGTTGATTTATATATTTTAACTTACTGAATACAAATACATTTAATTGCAATCATTAAAGTTAAAAAGTCGTTGTTTAAGCAAATAAATAAACAAAAAAAGATTTGTTCTGAAATTACTTTATTCGTAGAGTACAAATAAAAATAAAAAGACCATTTCATAAAAATTATGTAAAAGAAATTCATATTTCTTGAGGTATAAGCAATACAATATTTTTAGAAATATTTTCGGTACTAGCTTGATGTTTCGATAAGTACTATTTTTTTTTCAATTTTCATTCACGTTGCTGCCAACATATACATTAGAACATTTTTATTCGAAAAGACCTCGGAAAAAAAGAAATGAATGGATCGAAATTCAGCGCTCTTTTGTTTATAGATTCGCCGTAAATGCCTGTCAACTTTGACAGTTTATATCTCAGTAACCAATTGACAGAATTTAAAGTTTTTTTTTTAAAACAAGTGCCTCTCTGAGTACTTTCAACCCATATTTTCAAAAAAATTTGTTTTAAACGAAAAAATTGTCGGTAACTTTAAATAATGTCTGAGAAGGCCGTAATGATTCGATTTTAATTTTATAAAAAGCGTTTGAAAGCTTAAGATCTCTAGTATATGTGAAAAAAAATTAAATAAGTAAATTTCATAACTTGGTATGTTGTTTTATCATACAATAAGGTTTTCGTTACCAAAATATGAAGATCCTCAGAGAAATGTAAGTGATACTTACTACTTTTTTTGCCTTTTTTTTTTAATTAATACTATTGTACAACAAGGATAATCAGTTTTGAGATTTACAATTAACGCTATCTTGTAAATATTAATTATGACACTTTTTTCTGTCTTCAAATTTTTCTTCAAAATGAATACTTTTAACGTTACAAGAAAGAAAGGAAGAAAAAAAAAACCTTTTTTAATTTGTTTTCACATTTTTTTGAATTAACACATTTTTCACAACTTTTTGAGTTGAGACATATCGTAATTATTATTATGTATCTTATTCTGGAGAGTTTAGAGCGAAAATTAGCGTGCTTTCTCTTAGAGCCAAACCAAAACAGATTCACACTAGTCTATAAAGAGAGATTAAGAGAACCACAGAGCATAACCTTAACATCCTGATTTAAAATATGACGTAAAAGAAAAAAAACTACGTTTTGTAGGACTTATTAAGATCGAGTACTAAGTTCTGGCAGAATTTATAAATTCGACACTTGTTTTTGCAATTTCAACACTAATTGTAAGAGAATCCAGCATAGCTGTGTAAGATTCATTACAAAATCAAAAAGCGACTGATTTACTTAGGTTTGTAATTAAATAATACTATAAGGAGATTTTGTGTAATGCAGCCAGATCTCTATTAATGTAAAAATTTGCTAAATCAGTCTCGCATAGATTAAAATAAAAATATAGATGTGTGTAATCAACATACAAATGATAGGCGCAACATTTAACTTCACTTCTTAAGTTCAAAGTATAGATTGAGTATAAGGGATGGCCCAAAATGCTACCCTGAGGAACACCTCGAATGATTTTTAAAGAATCATCTTTAATTCTACGTAATAATGTCTGTATTATAAAAACGGTCTAATGAGAGATATTGCAGCATCTGAAAAACCAATGCAGTGGAGCATAGAAATCAAGGCCTTATGATTTAGCGCGTTGAATGCTTTGCTGTCATCAAGTAGAATCAAAACTGTTGCTTCTCCTTCATCAGATGTTTGAAACATGCCATCTGTTACATCACCAAGCGAAATAGAATATATATATATATATATATATATATATATATATATACTACACCAAACCAACTTGGTCAGGTAGATATCTAAACTATTTCTCTAATCATTCAAAAACTCAAAAAAAACAGCGTTATAATCGGTCTATCTGATCGTGCTATCTCCCTAAAATCTCCAGAATTCCGACCAAAAATACTTCAAAAAGTAAAAGAGACACTAATAAATAATAATTTCAACGAAAAGACTATCAACAAAATAATTGATAAACGAACATATAAGTTTTATAACAACGTAAAAACAAAAAACATAGAACATAAACAGCAGAAATATGTGGCATTACCTTACACTAGTGAGTTGTCAGAAAAAATAAAATACATTTTAAAAAAGCATGATATTATCGTATGCCACAGGTCACAAAATAAATTAAATACATTATTCACAAATTTAAAAAGTAAAACTCCTCTAATGAATAAATCAAATATAATATATTCGATCCCTTGCACAAATTGTCCCAAAAAATATATAGGCATGACGAGCCAATTACTGAAGAACAGATTAAATGGCCATAAATATACAAAAAACGCCTCAACAGCGTTAAACAAACACACACAGGACGAAAAACACACTTTTGATTATAACAGTACCATTATAAAAAACAAAGATATGAATTACCAAAAATTACAGATAAAGGAAATGATTGAAATTAAAAAAGATAAAAACACTGTTAACGACAGAACAGATATAGGAAATTTGAGCCACATTTACGCAAACCTAATTTAAACAAAACTATTAAGTATTCGATCCGGTCAAATAAGAATCAAAAATAGAATATCCTCTTAAACATAAAACCACACATATACCTTATTTGTTTTTTTTATATACATTGTAAAATATAAAAAATATTTAAAAAAATAAAACACATTCGCATTCCACGTATCCTCAGTAAACGATAAAAATTTAAAGTTTATTTAGAAACAGAACAGCAAAATGTCAAGGTATGTACTGGTGAAATTAAATATTTTTAAAATGGTTTAAAGTTTTTGACTACTGTTTTTAAGTGTCTTGTTTGTTTTCCAAAATGTAAAGTATGTTTTTTATATTGATGTATTTTAATTATATATTTTTTTAGGAATAAATTTTGAAAATGCCTTGAATAAAGGGCGAAACGTCAATCGTTTTGTGTTTTATTAATTATAGAACCTAAACCCAAGAAAATACAAAATTAAGAAAAATGATATATATATATATATATATATATATATATATATATATATATATATATATATATATATATATTCAGTCAGTATTTAAATCAAAAGACAGGTTATTCTATTTCGCTTGGTGATGTAACAGATGGCATGTTTCAAACATCTGATGAAGGAGAAGCAACAGTTTTGATTCTACTTGATTACAGCAAAACATTCAACGCGCTAAATCATAAGGCCTGGATTTCTATGCTGCTATATATATATATATATATATATATATATATATATATATATATATATATATATATATATATATATATATATAAAAGCAAAATTTTCCGAAAAATTATTTTGTTCCATCTAAAAGAGTATCGCTTATCTTACTGTACTATATCAATTATACGACTCACTATTTTGCCATCTCTCAAATTGTTTTTTTTTTTGGTCTAATTGTTTTTATTTATTTCTACCTCATCCCTAAAAAAAATAACATCAAAAGGTCAAATGTTAGAAAACAACCCAATTAAGTTCGTATTTTGGATATAAAAGTTATTTTTGTACGTAGCTTTGTCAACACTCTACACTCCAAAAATATTCTTATATAAATATTACTTTCTAATGTAGCTCGTGTGAAAAATTTCTAATAATTTCCCATCTCTATTCAAACATATTTTTAAATATCAAGCATCCATTTTAATCGTGTTTTCAAAAAGTTCGTTTTAATTTATATTCATTTTAAACTAGTAGTTTACTAATAAGATTAACACTTAAATATATTTCAAAACTAGTTTTGCAAGTCTCTATCTCTAGCCAGAAAAAATAGATCCCTGTTCTCAACAAGAACTCATCTTCGGATGCTGGGAAAGAAAAGCAGCTTGATTTTTCTTTACCGTTGGCCGTTAAAACCTGTATGATTTAAATCAGAAAAGGATGCAAGTGCAAAGGTGAAACAAGTTGAATGAAATAAAAATCGTAATATTAACAGTTCAACTCTTTGAAACCAGTAGCATTATTAAAATTTCAAATGATGCACTTTTACTTTTTAATAATATTCTAAGAGAATTTTATTTTGTGAGGATCGCTTTAATGAATAAAATTAAGAACGTATCAAAATATATAGTGCTAAAAGGTATTTGATTCCTGATTTGCTAACTGATGATATATATTTAACTAGCGACCCGCCCCGGCTTCGCACGGGTGCAATGCTGATACTAAATACACTACAGAAAAACTGTGACTATTTATTTTATTTTTACAACAATTATTACATCGGCCTCCGACGCGCTATTTATAGGCACGCTGCCGCCGCCCCGGTCGGCCAGTACCGCCGCAAGCGCTACTTCCCGCAATTTTAAATCTGTAATATCTTCGAAAATATTCATTTAAATCTTGTGCTGTAAAGGACCATATAGATCTATATTAAATCAACAATGTATTTAAGCTATTTAATTGGATAAGGATTAATGCTGTATTGATTAAAATCGCTTCAAAATTTGCCATTATTTGTCGTAAAAAGTAAATGACAAAAAAATGTTATTGTGGGATATCTATGAGAGATAGACATATACCATCGCGGAGTTTTCTGTAGACCTTTTCAATGTGTACAAATAATTAGTACATTATTTTGATAAATCTCGTAGGGTTCAGCCTGCGTTTGCAATGTAAGCGGAAAAAAATATGATAATTAACGACATCACATTAGAAACCTCAAAAATAACAGTATTTCTCCACTATTTAATGGATGTTATTATACATATAAACCTTCCTCTTGAATCACTCTATCTATTGAAAAAAACCGCATCAAAATCCGCTGCGTAGTTTTAAAGATTTAAGCATACAAAGGGACATAGGGACAGAGAAAGCGACTTTGTTTTATACTATGTAGTGATTTTGAAATTGAAAAATACCTACTCACTAGAAGATACACCAGGACTAGATGGGAGCCATCAAGGTTTATTAACACATATTCCTAATCCAAAAAATTTTAATTTTATACAGGGTTATTCACTCTATACGGCATGGAATATTGCGGCCAAAATACGTTATTATACAGGGTGTCCCAAAAGCTTCGAAAGTATCAAAGTTGTGTTTTTTTAAATAAAACTCCCAGTAAATTATTGCATTATTGGATTCTCCGATCAAAATGAGTGCCTATTTTAATAAGATTCTAAGAAGAAAAAACATAGACGACAAAGATTTAAGAATAATAACTAACCTATATTGGAATCAGCGCGCACAAATAATAGTAGATAACGAAACAAATTCGGAAATTGAAATAGGAAGAGGAGTGAGACAAGGATGCATTTTGTCACCCCTACTATTCAATGTGTACAGTGAATCGATTTTCGAACAAGCACTGTTAACGAAAAGTAGGGGAATAATAATAAACGGAAGAGCTGTAAACAACATAAGATTTGCAGACGACCTTGCTATCATAGCTAGCTCCGCTGAAGAACTCCAAGAACTAGTGAATGAAACAAATAACTAAAAAACAAAACATGCAAATAAGCATAAAGTTGCGAGGTGTGAATTTAGAAAAAGTGCAAAAATACAAATACTTGGGCACATGGATAACAGCAAATAATGAACAAACAACAGAAATAAGAACGAGAGTAGAAATGGCAAGAAGTGCGTTTGTAAAATCGAAAACCATTCTGTGCAGCAGAAACATCACTCTAGAACTAAGAATGAGAATTTTAAGATGTTGTGTATTTTCAGTGCAGCAGTATAGGTTCGAAGGCTGGACACTAAAACAAGAACACATAAATAAAAAATGTGGTGTTACAGAAAGATGTTGAGAATATCTTGGACGGAGAGAAAAACAAACGTAGAGTATTTCTAGCGATGGACAAAAACTATGAAATATTTAACAACATAAAAATAAAGAAACTGCAATATCTTGGACATATAATGAGAGGCCAACGATACGAGTTGCTTAGATTGATCATGCAGAGTAAAATAGAAGGAAGAAGAAATATCGGAAGAAGAAGAATTTCATGATTGAGGAAGGTGAAAGAGTGGTTCAATTGTAGCTCAGTAGAACTTTTTCAAGTAGCGGCAAATAGAGTGAGAGTGGCAATGATGATATCCAACCTCTGATAGGAGATGGTACCTGAAGAAGAAGATAGTACCTAAACCTTAAGTGTTTTTAAATAATTTGCATTTGGACAAAATCTAATCTAATTTTCATGTTTCAAATACTTAAGAAGTATTTCAGTTATGTACTCGAAATTTACAGTAAAATATAACAATAAATCACATTTTATATCCCACTTAAACTTGCTATATTATACAAGGGTCCAAAAATTAAAACTAATCATGTAAGAACTTTAAGTGGATATAACTTGATTAATTTAAATAGAATACACTACTTTATAACTTAACAGAAAATGTACTCTTTAAATACCTGAACTAACCTGAACTAACCTGAATCATTGTTCAAGGTAAATAAATATGTAAATATTTTAATAGTAAAATCAGCCAAATACTTTGTTTTTTTAGCTTCACACATTCTGCCGAAAGTAAAAAAAAATTACCGAAACGTTAATGTATTAAAAAAAATATAATATAAAATACAACACCACCATTACATTTTAATTACATTTTTTAACGGACCATAATCCCAGGAAAAACAAAAAAATAAAATATATATATATATATATATATATATATATATATATATATATATATATATATATATATATATATATATATATATATATATATATATATAATCATTAAGACTCATTCCTATTTTTATGACTGTGGTTACTGCAATAAAAAAATATTTTAGGTTATCTAGTTTCCCAATTTCAATAATTAATTTCTATTAACTGTACAGGTCAGAAACATCTGACGCCATGCTATGTGGCGCTCTAGCTTCCCTCTTGATTCTTAAAGCCTGTTTTATTGTAAAGTGAACCTATATAAAATGCAAGATATACAGGAGTCTTCATTAAAAAGGTAATCTGCTACAAATGTAGTATTTTTATGACTTAAAATATTATTTAAGTGTAGAAAATAAAATAATAGTCAAAGCTTCTTTAATAATTTTTTTTATTCTTATTATTCCCTACATTTACGTTAAGTTGAGGAGCCAGAGGGCATTTCGTTGGCTATTCGTACGCACCAAAGTTTTTTTTGAAGTATTTTGATACACTAGTTATGAATTTCTTTCTCAATGACCTTTTACAGATCCACAACTTATGTAGTTTGGAACATAGTTTTCGCCATGATCGCATATCACCATAAGAACACATTAAATAATAGATTTCTCACAGATTATCTTATACAAAACTATAATTTCTGCTTTTGTAAACAGAAAACACTCACTTTTTATATACAAATTTTTTTTATAACTAAATATATTATATATGATTAAAAAAAATCCAAAAACGTAAATTTGTATTAATGTTCATTGCTATGTAAAAATTTTGAAATCAATGGCATATATACAACGTCAAGTTATTGAGTAAACGAGTTACAGATTTGTCATATTTAATTTTTTAATTATTCACATTTCAGAATGCAACAAAAGGATATTAATTATATGGATTAAGTAAATCAGGTTAGTGTTTCGAATATAAACTACTATAGGCAACATTTGGTGTATGTTACCTTCATTAGTATATATTCGAAGAGTTATTTTAAGTCAGTTTAGTTCTAATCTAGATAATTATTCGGGAATATACTACTGGAAGCAGTATTAAGTACTCCATTGCCTCTAATGGTAAATTCTCAAAAGATTAGTTCATGTTTGTTCTGGTTAGTGCAAGTTTGTTTGTGTTGGTTCCGATTTGTGCTAATTATTTCGAATTCATACTAGTTGTATTAATCTTGCTTTTATTAATTCAGGTTAGTTATGGTTAGTTCAGGTTAGTTCCGCTCAATCCGAGTTAATTAAAGTTTCCTTAATTTTTTGTATTTGTTATCAATATAAGTGACTTTATTTTTATTTACAATCAAATTTTACAAATACATTTGTAATTGTATTAATGATCTTTTTCTTATACTAAAAGCGTAAAAAATTTGGCAACATTGCAAGATAACTTTATACATAACTGCAATAATTGGCGTTTTAAAACCTATTTTTAATATAAAAAAATACTGAAAATTCAGCTTTTTTTCTCTTAATTTATTATTTCAAATAATTAGTTTTTGATGATATTACAAAAAATCCAAAATTCGTGTGTACGTACAGTGATTTAAAAACTGATAATACACCACTTAAAGAAAATGCATAACTTTACAAAGGGTTTCTTGTCTAACGGATCGTTAATGTCATCTAATTTTTCTTATTTAAAATAGATATCCGGACAAGTAAAACTTCAGCAACTCAAAAAAATTAAGTTATTATCTGCACTTTTCACATTTTTAATAAAATTAATACACTTATTATTCAAAAAACGTTAGAAATTAACTCCTAATTTATGTAATTTTTCTTAATCATGATCATTAAAAACATTATGTATGTGAGCTCATATATTCTTTATAAATACATTTTTGCCATTATGCGACTAACGGTAGTAGAACGAACAATTTTTCTACGGGAATGGCATCGAGTCACGACAATATTTGTTTGACCCGATGCACCTAAACAGCTGGCCAAAGTTTATTCTTTAAAACAGCGCAGCTGTTACGTTTTGGGCCCATGGCGTACTACCTGGTTTGAGAACATTTTATATGATGGCATATGCTGAATGCATATAACATATCCCGATGGATGAAGCTTGAAATTAAGGTTCAATGTTCTTTATAATGAACCAAAAAAAAAGTAGGCTGATGGTAGATATGAAGTTTAGGGCCAGTATACAAGACAGACTTCGTATCTGGTAACCAGAGAAATAAATTGTCTTTATGTTTTAACACGATCATATTAATTTACTAAAACCGAACAATTTTTGCTTAAAAATTATATTTAGTCCTAGAATTCGACTGCAAGAACATTTTAGCTTTTATTTAATATTCAATGAACACTATGCAGCAAAAAATTCTAAACCTAAAAAGCTTTTTTTATGAATATCTGAGAAAATTCAACTTTTAATAAAGTTTGCAGCTCACCATCGTATTTTTTCTGAATATATCAGTATTTTCAACGATTATATATATATATATATATATATATATATATATATATATATATATATATATATATATATATATATATATATATATAATAGAGAAAATTACTAAAAGAGTATAATATCAAACCTATTAAAGACTTTAAAGTTACCCTGTATCCTTATAATGGAACGTGCAATTTACGTAAAAAGTCACTATTACCAATTTTGTATTGTATTTATTTACGGTTCACGACCGTAACACGAAAAACAACAATGACATGTTAATTCTTAACTTTCATTTAGTAGCCTACAAGAAATAGTTCTTATTGCCTTTGTGGTTATATTTCTAATAACTTCCATAAGTCTATTCTTATAATTAGTTGGCTTAACAAATCTAAGATATACGTAAAGCATTACTTTGTCAAGAATATCTTCTACTTTATTCAAAATATTACGATAAAAAATATATATTTATTTACAATTACGTATCCCCTTAAAACACTTAATATATGAATACATTTCACTACTCATAATACAGGAGAGACCACTGGATTCCACGCGATTTTTATATAACTTCTCTCAGATCTCTTTTCTTTTCTGTTCGGATTAAGAAACTTTATTCTCGGGAGTTGAAGAGGCTTACTATTGAGCAAATAATTAAAATAAAAAAAAATAAGCTGATTATGAAAACGTAATTAATAAACTGTTTGATAACCAAGCATCATACAAGAAAATAAGTGGTGGTCGAACAAACATAAACCAAAAGAATAATAATGAAATTATCCTAAACTACACTAACAAAATCCTTCATTAAGACATATCGTTTTGTAAATTATCAGACTGTATCTTAAACATTACACGGAAAAATAACTTTTATATCAAAGATTCATTTTGTCTTAAAAAATTCATAAATAGAGTCAGTGTCTTACAAAAAAAAACAAACTAGTCTTCCTGGATGTAGTATTATTATACATAAACATTCCAAACGATCTTGTTAAAATTATATTATATGAAAAATGAAAACCTACACAAATTTGCGCAAGAAGAGTCTTATAGAAGCTGTAATTTTGACATTGTCCACAAACTACTTTCAATATGTTATTAAACTTTACAGACAAATTGATGGTTGTGAAGTAGATTCCTCTATTTCTTCTACAATCGCCCAACAATTCATGGAATATTTGGAGTCATTGAAAATCTAAATTTGCACTCGATCTTCTTTATACGTTTTTAGACGATTGTTTAATAACAATTTCTCATGACAAAATAAATAACGCTGTACAGTAATATAATAATTTCCATAGCAAACTAAAATTTATATCAGAATTAGAGCTAAATGGGAAAATAAAATTTCTAGATATGACTTTAGTATGCAAAAATGATAAAATTTTAACGCAGTGGTTTACCAAACCAACCTAATCTGGAAGATACCTTAACAACTTTTCAAACCATTCAAAAATCTAAAAAATGAGTGTAATCATTAGCTTGATTGACAGAGCGATTTTATTAACGTCTCCTATCCTCAGATACTTGTTCAAGGAAAGTTAAAAAAACCCTTATACAACAAACAATTTTAATAATACAGATATCAAAGATCATATAAACATTAGAATAACCTAACAACCAAAAACAAAGATAATTCACAACAAGGAACACAAAAACGGTAATATCTTAAACAATAAAACTTTCAAAAAAATAAAAATATATATAAAAAAAATATTGTTGCGTGCTATAAAAGTTACAACCAACTAAACTCAATCTTTAGCAAATTAAGAAGCAAAACACCAACTATGAAAACCCTCAATATTGTATCTGCAGTTCAGTGTGTAAACTGTCCTGAAAATATATAAGAATGACAAGTCAGTTATCAAAAAATCGGCTAAATGGACATAATAAATATACCAAAAATGCTACCACTGTTTTGACAAGGCGTAAAAAAAGGAGAAACCAAAATAGTTGATAGGTACAGAAATTGCCAGATAAATTAATAATAGAGAAAATGATAGCTATTTAAAAAAAAAACACATACCCTTAATGACAGAATTGATAAAAATAAATTCCTTTCATGTCCATTATGTCTCCGAATATAAAATGCAAGTCCTTGATAGTTTGTTGATATTAGGAATAGTTTTGACGCGATCTCAAGGTGCGTAAAAGTTCCCAAATGTTATCTTTTAAATAATAATTTTTTCCGTGATTGAGTTATTCTTTTATAAACTATATTAATAGTTATAATAAAATTTAAGTTTTAAACAGTTATTTTTGAAAGTACTATTTTTAATATGTGTGTCAATGATTATATTTAGATTCATAATTCGCTTTAAATTTTAAGAAAATTATTTTTTGAACATGTCATAAATAAAGAACGAAACGTCAAGAAACGTACGAAAATTGGCAAAAAAACACTATTTTTCTTCAGCATACATTTCTCTCGAATATCAGATACTATCAAATAAAAAAGGTAAAATTTGGTTTGTTTTTTATAACAAAGTATACTTTTTTAATAAAATATTTCGTTGAGAACTGGCAAACATTTCTGAGATTATTGTCATATTTTCTTATACTGAAAATTTTTATTTCTCAGTCATGATAAACGAAAAAGCTAAAAAAATTTTTCTTATTTTCAGTTCAATTCAAATTTCTCTTTCTTTCTTTCTTTGAAATTTGTAAAAGTTAGTAAATATTATGTTTATTCCTAAATGTCAATAAATTCACTTGTAGATTTAGAAAACAAGTACAAAGTTTAGACTTACTACGACACAAATATCTAAATGGTTATCTCGTGTAAATTATCTACTTATTATTTAAAAATGTTAGCCACGAGAAAAAAATAGAAAATTTTTTAATTACTCGAAAGATTCTGCAAATATCTTTAATAAGGGACACCCACATTTTATTTCTTAAATGAAATTAATTTTTCCTTAGTATTATCGCTTTTTTCTGACATTGAAGAAAAATAAACACTAAAAAAATAAGGTGTTTTTTTGGCAAAATATGCGAAAAATAAAATTAAAATTTTTATGCTGAACGTTAAAATTTTAGAGGTCAAATATCCGACTCCTACGGGATGTTTATCAGTTAAATAAAAGTAACCCATCGATCCAGATATGTAACTAATACGGGCTAATCTCTAAAAACTAGTTGATTTTGCATCTCCGAAAAAATTCGTATTTTTCTAAATCAATTTTTAAAATTTTTTGTATCAAATTTAATATGACAACATTGGGGAATCTTTAGCAGAAATAACATTTTCGAAAAAATAAATAATAATACTTATCACGAACTTTTCCAAATACGCAGTATACATTTTATCATAAAATTATTTTGTCAATGACACAACACAGGTTTACGTAACATAAATCTCGCATTGTACCAGAAAAAAGACGAACATAATACACTTCCTCTCTATCTCGGAAACCATTAATTTATTCGAGGTATTCAAATAATCTCTAAAATCTCAGAACCTAATAACATAGCGAACTGGATGTGCCTGCAGTTGTTATCGTAACATGAGAGCTTACATCCCTCGACTTGACACACATGGACCAGCCCAATTTCATTGCGTATATTGTGCGTGTCTGCGAACGACAGTGAAACCCAATCACTGAATACGCTGCCTCAAGGCAGATTATAATTAATCGTGAGATAGACCAATAGATTTATGTGTTGGCTTGCCAAATAAGGTCAAATATTTATTTCTTATTGAATATTTTCTTTCTCTATCCCGAATTTCGCATACTACAAATGTTATTAAACTCATCATTAAGCGTTTTAAAAGTTAAGTTACATTTCAGGTTTCGTAAAAATATGAATGGCGCCCAGCTTGGGGCTTTGTATCATATAAATTTCAGGTTTCTGCAAATTATCGTCTTACGCCATCAAAACCTCCTGCATATGCACAGAGATACACCAATAGTTGAAAATCATGATTCTTGGGTTTAGACCGTGTCAAATTGGAATTATTATCCGACGTTCAGAATACGATTGCACAAGGACTCTTCAGGGATCTTTATTCCACGAGATTAAAACACTGAATGACTGTCGAGGAGTAACAGCCCTGTATTTATACCCGACTGGTACTCATCAAACTGTGATCCAGCTTTACAATAGATTTCCCACGTGTGATGTAAACTGTAACCTGAATTTCTATTAATATTATTTAGATATTTACAAATTCCGATTGATTCTCTAATTTTAGGTTTAAAGAAACCAAACACCGATGCTAGCACCTTAGTTTCTTTTACATCAAAAGTGTGACCCGGGCAGTGCTGATGTTCAGCTACTTCATATTGAATAATTTTTTTTTATACATCTTGTATGGTCCTTAAGCCTAGTGGATATAGACCATCATTTTTCACCTACATACACTTTACTACCAGAGCAAGATATCTTGTAAGCGCCTTCTGTTTGAAATGGAATTGCGTCCTTTGGAGATTTCAAACATTGTCAAACTTTCTTACATATGTTGAAAATTGTCCAAATGTTTGATTTTCGGAGCAATCTGGCAATCTTGTCGGTGATTTCGTGTATGTAAGGTAAGCCAACACTATCCATAGGAGGTACATTTATGACATTCTGTTGAGGAGTTGGGTTTTTATATTTATTAATAGAACGTCCTATATCCTCAGCGCAATATCTGTTTTCTCTCAGAACATTAGTCAGTATTTCTGTTTCTGATTTCAGTGATTGTTCGTCACATATTGAAAGTGCTCTATATACCAGAGTTTATGACGGATTGTTTCTGAGAAGGATGATGGTGTGACATTGCATTGAGATATTCGATTTGTATGTGTTGGTTTTGTGTACACAGAATGTCCTAATTTGCCATTCTCTTTCCTTTGCACTAGTACATCAAGAAAAAGAAGGGCACTATAATCTCGTGGAGTAAAGATCCTTGAAGATGCCTCGTGCAATCGTATGCGAAACGTCGGATAATAATTCCAAGTTAACACGCTCTAAACTCAAGAACCTTCCTTTTCAACTTAACCAAAGCCGTGAAAGCTTTTGTTCTTGATTAGATACACTAATACTTAATTGTAGCTTTGTATATCATAAGGACATCAATAATAGAATATTCTAGAGATATCCACATCAACCTGAACTCAAAATTGCAGCACGGCAAAATTTCGAGAAGCCAGCTAGTTACGTTGTAAAATAAGAAGTTTGACGTGTTTATCATCTGTGAACCTTAGGAACTTAGTTGTTTTTATCTTAATACTACTATCACTTTGATACCTATAAAATTAAAATTGGATTTAACTCGTAGAAGAGTAAACACAACAAAATATGATATTATGATGCTGAAAATAAAATCGTTTTGACCTGGACAAGTTGATAACACTCTTACACTCAATTACATCTTCACACAAAACAATCTCACCTTGATCTTCAACTATGGGAGATCATTAATATAAATAAGACACAAAATTTGACCCAAGACATTCTCCCTGTATTTGTTCCTGTACCTCGGATTATTGATTCGGATCTATCCCCACAAGATTGTTCTTCTTCTTAAAGTGCCTATCCTCTTTGGATGTTGGCTATCACATTGGTCCATATTACTTTATTCACTGCTGCTCTGAACAGACCTGTTGATGTCATTCCAGTCCATGTTCGTAGGTTGCGCAGCCATGATATTCGTCTTCGTCCAGCTGATCTCTGGCCTTCCATCTTTCCCTGCAGGATAAGTTGGAGCAGGCGATATTTTTCATTCCGCATGATATGTCCAAAGTACTCCAATTTTCTGCGTTTGACATTTGTAAGGTATTCCAGTTCTCCACCGATACGTTGTAAAATGTTTTAGTTTGATACGTGGTGTATCCAAGGAACCCTAAGCATGCGGCGGTAGCACCCCATCTCAAATGCATCTATACGTTTACATGAAGCATCGGTAAGGGTCCAGGCTTCTGCTCCATATAAGAGAGTTGAGAGTACATAGCATTTCATAATCCTGATCCGCGTATGTATATTGAGGGATAGGTTGCAGAGTATGTTGCGCAGCTTATTAAAAGTACCTCTTGCTTTCTCGATTCGGCTTCTTATTTCTCGAGAGTGGTCCCAGTCCTTATTCAACGTGCAGCCTAGATATGTGATCGTCTCGGCCATTGTGAGAGTTACGTTGTTGGCAGTAAACTGTATATCGCCGACGTCGTTTTTACTGACAATAATCGTTTGCGTCTTCTTACAGTTTATCTTCATACCATATCTGTTGCAAGCTGTCACTATTCGGTCGATAATTCTTTGAAGTCCCTCTGCAGTATCGGCTATAAGAACGGTATCATCCGCGTAGGTTAGATTGTTAGATACAATTTAAACTTGGTTCTTTGATTTAAAAAATATACCTGTACGTATTCTTTACCAAAACTCAAAAACAACATACCTTGTTGATAAACTTAAGCCACAGATATATTGTCTGCATGAATATTGTATTTTTCTAAATATTTTTTTGAGAATTTCTTTAAAAAAATGTTTTGAAAATTTTTTTAGAAGTCGTCTATCATCTTTAATCCTCATATACCTGTTTCTAGTCATAATTGCACTTTTTATCATGTGTCTTTATCTAAAATAATACCTAAATAATGAGAGAGTATATAAAAAATTAAATTTTTCATGTGCTGGAAGGGATTTCGGGCTGTTGCTAAACCTTAGTCTGTAATTTTTAATTTATTTAGTCAGAAATGTATTTTTTCAGACCTATGGAGGGAACTCAAAATCTATCCGGTGTTTAAAAAATGATAGAACCTGGATCGAATGATCACCCCATAACAAAAATGTGCAATTTTGCAAAAATATTTCAGCTAGTTCTTCAGGAACAACTTTTTACATGACGGCTCTTATAGTAGTATATGGAAAGTCAACTATAACCAACATTTTCACTATTATGCAGTATGTCGCAGAACGTATTGATGTTGGCACTAAAATCGATGTCGTTTACAAAGATTATTCCAAAGCTTTTGATCAACTTAACGTTTTTATTAACGATGTCATTGGTGGGTTTAATAACAGCTTCCTACTTTATGCAGACAATTTAACGATTTTTCGAGATATACGGAGCCCTAGTAATTGCTGGAACCTTAAATTTGATCTCGTAAAACTAAATTCGTGGTGTCCAAAAAACAAACTTCCTCTAAGTGTAACTAAGTGTTATATCGTACCATTTCCAAAAAGTAAAACGCCAAAGTAGTAGACTATATTTAAAGTCTTAGGAATCACTTCTGACTGCAAATTTACATTTGTTTATCATAGGATCTAGTCAAAAATTTAGGTCATTTCGAATCATAAGCATTAAATTATTCTCTTATAAGTAAGCAAGTTACTATATGCCATCAATTTTCTAGTAAGCTTTAAAACAAATGGGTTTTATCCACACGTTACTAAGCCTCGCAAAAGTCTACCGGGCAAGATTTAATTTCACTACTCTGGAGAAGCGCTGAAACTGAATTTTTTTGTAAAAACTAATTAATAAGAAGATTTTGGCATCTGATCTGCTCGAGAGAGTTCATTTTCGTATTTAGTAAGAGTAACTAGATCTTCAGTATTTTTTTGACTGCCCTAACCCAGAACTAATATACTACAATTATCCTCACTGTACTCTATGTGTTACCTTTATGATCGTCTGAAAGACAAATTTGAAATATTTGAAATATTTATCTATAATTACTCTGTTATCAAATCGATTACACTTGTTTCACTGTCCGCATTACGTATTTAAGTCACACTGTTCTTTTTCCTGTCCTGTAACAGGAACTTTGTCCAATAGGGCAGTGTAAATAAATAAATAAATAAAAACAACTCTAAAAGCTCTTTTAAAAACTTTGTACAGTACTGGTACCAATGCATGATCTCTTTAAGAAGGTTAACAGGTATTTCATTAGGTCCAACAGTTTTCTTGTTAGATACAGAAATTAAAATATTTTTGTCCGCCCATCAAGAAAGGTAATGATTCTAATAACATTCGAAATAATTTAAATATGTTTCTAGACCTAGATCCAAAGTGATTATATCATAAAATTTGAATCGTTGAATAGCTATAATTCAAAAATATACCGCTAACGTGAACTATATCATATAAAAAATGATCCGAAATTACCAGAGATCAGTTTCTATAAAAAATGTTTGGAGCCTATAATTAATAATATTTCAGATCTATACCTTATCTGAAGTCATACCACAAAACGAAAAAATGTTAATATATAAATTGTGAACTTACCTTTTTTTCAGTCAGTTTCTCACATCTCCTCAGCTTACAAATTTGATGACTTTTATCGTTTCTACAGGGTGCACAATCACCACAATTGTCTTTCTTCTGACAACCGACGCATTCACCACACCGTTTTCTTTTCTTTTTAACTTGTTTGTCCATAGAACCACCACTAATTTCATGTTCCATATTAACAGCCATACCGTGGTGAGTTTTAAAACCATCGGTACTCGAAACAGCCGCGACCTGCCCCGAATTTTCCGAACCTAAGTCCATGTTACTATTTCCGTCGCTTTCTGCGGAACTTTCCAAACTATTAGCGCGAATTTTCCGTCTTTCTTTCTTTCGGAAGTCGTTACGCGTTGGCGATGTCATAATGCTGGGATTACCGTTGATTTTTTTGTCAATGCCATTGTAAAGTCCGGCATCACTATTTAGGGCTGACATTGGGTTTTGAAATTGAGTCGGGTGAAGAGACACATTCTGCAGTTTTAAACCTGGACTTGCCTGGTGTAAAGATGTGAGGTTGGTGGTTAATTTAATATCAGGTTCAGATTTTAATAAAGTGACAACAGTTGGAGAAGAAATTATTTGACTGTTCTGAATTATTGCTCCATTTTGAGCAGGGAATATGCTTGCGGAATGTATTGTGTTATTTAAAGTTAGGTTTGCCGTAGGGTGTGAGTATAATTGAATATGCCTCTCATCCAGAAATTGTTGTTGAATAGAGGGAACCTCCCTGGCTTGTATGGGAGCTGGCACTAAAGGATAACCTCTCGGATTGACAGCGCTTAGAGTATGAAAACTAGAACTTAATGGGGTAAGAGTTTGGCTTTGAGGACTAGATGAGGAATTTGGTGATACTGGCGTTAAATTAGTTAACGTAGTTAAGGTAGGTTCAGTCGTTGTAGCGGGATCACTAAACGCCTGAAACTGACTTTGAAATGAAGGTAACTTTGGTGCACCATTTTGCGGAGAAAACGAATCGCTAAACGTATTTACTTGTGTGGTCGCCGCAAAAGCCGACGTAGAGTCTAACGGTTTAGACTCCCAAGGGCGGTATTGAGGTTGCGAAGAGATTATGGATAATCCATTTTCTCCTCGTTCGATCAACCTCGTTTCGGTATAATAGTCCCAATTTGATATGTCAAGAAGACGAGTATCACTGAATAAACGGTCTGACACCGAACTAAAAGTTCCATTAGAATCCATGTCGGAGGAAAATGTAGAAAACGGAGGTAGATTGGCTCCCGGTGGAGCATCCTGTACGGTAGAGCTTGGTGTCGCTGGCGTCGAAGGGTAAGATGGCGCCAGCGTCGTGTAGGCCACTCCTAGCCCGTCAGGATCCTGACTTAGTGTCTCACTCATTTTAATTTTTTCATTTTTCGCTAACTCAACATCTTTAAGGTAGTGTATGTGCTGCGACTGCTAAATTCTAAGACAAAAAGAGTTTCACAAAAATATTTTCTTTATTGTCATTGTAAAAATCCTGATGCTTCGCTGAGATGAGTGAAATTTGTACTCTTCTGTATTTGTACTCTGTTTGTTTGGTTTCGTATAAAAATAACGCTATCGTTTGTACATCTTATCGTTTCTCTTAGGATTTACGAAAAAAACATCTGAAAAAGAAAAAAATTTGTATTAGTTTTGATTGCAAACATAAAATTACTCTTTGAAATTTGTAAACTACGTAATGTACAAATACACATAAGTATCAAATTACATATATTATTCCAATAAATGCCGAATTACATTTATTATTAGCTAATAGTTTCAATTTTGTTTAAAATTCCTCATTAATATTTACCCAAAACAACCTATTTCTTGAAATTATGATTTACTGTGATAAAATATATTTTTATTGCTATAATTTATTCACAACAGATCATCGTGTTGTGTAGAAACATCTGTATTCATAAGCGACGAATATATATATTAATATATTTATATATATATATATATATATATATATATATATATATATATATATATATATGTGTGTGTATAGTTGAAGTAAAAGGTCCTTTGCACAGCCAGGTGCATGACGGTACCCTGATGAGTCTAGTAGAGACGAAACATGTACCTCTGCCGTATCACTGTGGCGGGGAGGGTAAATTTTGACTTTCTTCTCGGTATGGTGGTACAGGTAGGCCATCATCTCGATGGTGGTGGAATAGGATAAATTGTGTTCCTTAGCAATTTTTTCAAATTGTGCAACCTCTAACACGGAAAGGATATGGTTGGAACGAAGTTTGCATTTACTGTTCGCATTTTACTTCATTCATGCACTGAGTTGCATATAGTTGTACGTTTGCTGAATGTGATTTCAGCACTACAACGGCATAATGTGGATGTATCCACTGCTATGGCATCTCACACGGAGGGATCCGTGAAAACCGCATAAACACATATACGCCATCCGGCGGGAGGTCGGCGAAGCCGCGTTCAGTATTTTCATGCTTCCTTCCGATTTGTCCTTTGCACAGCCAGGTGCATGTCGGTACCCTGATGAATCAAGTAGAGACGAAACATGTACCTCTGCCGTATAACTGTGGCGGGGAGGGTAAGTTTTGACTTTCTTCTCGGTATGGTGGTACAGGTAGGCCATCATCTCGATGGTGGTGGAATAGGATAAATTGTGTTCCTTAGCAATTTTTTCAAACTGTGCAATCTCTAACACGGAAAGGATACGGTTGGAACGAAGTTTCAATTTACTGTTCGCATTTTACTTCATTCATGCACTGAGTTGCATATAGTTGTACGTTTGCTGAATGTGTGGAATCCGTGAAAGCCGCATATATATATATATATATATATATATATATATATATATATATATATATATATATATAAATTATGGTTAGAAAGCAATTACAAATAAAGTATTTTTAATCTGTTTATGAGAATCGCATTTTGTCAGGTATTAGTTTGGCGCCGACTTCAAAAATTTCAATTTCATATAAAAATTTATACTTATTTTTCACTTTTAAGCGCACTTTTAGAAGTAGGTCAATTTTTTTTAATTTTATATCATACATATTACAGGGAATTTGTTATATTACGTTGCTTTTTTATTGTCAGGAATTTCAAATTTCAACAGCTACCATGAAAACCTACAATTCACAATGGAAATTGAATAATAAAACAGAATAAATTTCTTTGATTTAACATTACATAAGAAAAATAATAAAATCGAATAGAATGGTGTACAAAAGGATCATGGAAAACTAGATATATTAATTTCAATTTTCAGCACCCAATTTCTTAAATAAAGTATGATCATAGGACTTGCTGATCGATCAATAAAATTGTCCGGTCCTGAACATAGAGAAAACGCCATAAAAAAGCAAAGAAAGCTCTTAAACTCAAATACTATTTTTTAAAAACATAATACCACTAATATAAATTTCTCATTACCGTATGTTCCAAATCTATCAAAAAAATATTAAAATATCTTTAAAGAATATATTATTGAGACGCACAAGGGTTATAACTTGTAAAAAAGTAATTTCAGTCGCCTAAAATTTATTACAATAAAAAACAACAACAAAACAACAACAAATTCCCTGTAAAGAATGTATGTATGTGCGTAGAATTGGGGTCTGTATACTGCGACCTGGTAGGTCTGCTGTGCCCCCCCTCTGCTGCCAAGTCGTAAGAGTTACCTTATCGGCTAGAGCAGGTCCTTCAGTCCTGTTTTCCTCAGGAACCTTAGGATGTTGGACGGTTTCAAGGTGGAGTAAAGAATGTATACATTGGACAAACTAGCCAGTACCAAAAAAATGGGATTAATGGTGGTCATATGTATGATAAAAAGAATAAGATAGCCCTAACTAGTGACATCATAGAAACGGAACACGTGCGATTTTAATAATACAAAAATCATTAAAACAAAAATCTACCCAAAAAAGCCCGAATTTTATGCAATAACTTCAAAAAGAGAAATAATTAACCTCAGAAAAATTATCAGCTTATATTATAAATTAAAAAATAAATAAATGGAACTTTAGTCGCTCTGTACAGGAACAACAGAACACCTAACATTACAAAAAATCAAGAACGAGATAGGGAACAAAAAAAAAGTAGAAAAGTCAAAAAGTACTCTCGGCAACTTTGTTTGTCAATTTAGTTTGACATAAATCTTTACCTCAAAAATATGGAAAATATGTATTCATCATGACTCTGTTTAAATTATAATATTGATTAGGTTTTTCCTGGTTTTGTTCATTTTAATATGTCTGTGAAATTATCTTAACATCTGGTATGTCGTGTCTTTTCTAGATCTACAAAACTTGTCCATTGTGTGACTTATTAATGCTCAGCATAAACTATATAATGAAATTAGGATCAAGAAAATTTGGAGACACCCACTAAGAAAGAATTTTTTGAAATTTATATTGAAATTTTCATTTCATACGGTTACAAAGAAATGAAGTTGATTTTTGTTCTGAAAGCTGGCATATAACAGTATCTAAAACCGTTGGTTGAGAAGAGGAACCCAGGATACCCGATACTACTTTGGTACCACGATTTCAGAAAAATTCTAAAAAAAAACATAAATAACAGAAACAGAAAACAGGGAAAAATGAAAAAATATGAGAGAGAGCATCTTGTTGAAAAATTTGCAAAATAGGAAATGTTCATCTTCAGATCTTCTTTAAAAGAACCAATACCATCCCTACATGCTTATAAGAAGTTAAAAAAAAAAGAGCGGAAAGAAACGAAATTACAAGAATATACTTTATAAAATATTAACGGAATTATAAGACAAATCGATTGTGTAAAATCCAAGAATGCGCTTAAAATATGGCGGACAGAAAAGACTAACATTGTACGATTTTCTTCCAAATTGTTATGACCTATTCAATATTTCAAGCTCAAAATTTTATATTTCCTAATTTCATCCAAAATTATTATTAGGTTTTAGATGGCGTAGATTACGAATTTAAAATTATTCTTAAAATTCAATATGGCAGTCTAAAAATTCGGCTTTTCTAGATTTCGTATAAAATTGATATTGGGAGGTTTTTGGATGGTTTAAATTTATTTTTATTAAGTTCGATATGGCTAGCCATAGCACAAGTTCTAGATTTCGTCCAAAACAGGTATTGGGTAAAGTTTACCAAAATGTTGTGGAACATTGTAAAAATAATATATCATTAAAATCAAGCTTATATAGTTACAGTTCTTTTGCGCTCCAAAATTTTGAGCATTGTCATGAATCCTGAAAGAAAACAGAACCGTAATTTTTTAAAATCATAAAACACATATCTGGATGTGATTAATATACAGTTTTTAAAATATATCTGTGAACCATTGGAAAAATTGGTAACATATTCATAATTTGAGATCTATTTTATTGACGCAAACAAATGTTGTTTGCAAAATTATGCTGTATCTGTGTGTAGTGGTGAAATATTGATCTTCAAGCGATTATTTGTTATGTTATATTTTACTACACTTTTCACTTCTATTTAATTACTAAAAATTTGTCATATCCATATCATAAAAATGTTTATATTTACGATCAGACTGATAAATATTCTTTTAATATTTGAAATTTTTCATAGCATCAACGTTCTTGAATCATATTTTGAAAACCATTTAGAAAATTTAATTTTAAATAATTTTAGCATATAAATAAATAAATAATAAGTAAACAAACTCAATAAAGCAAATACATTTCAAATTTTCTCAAAAATAATCTCCAAAATTGATCAGAACAGGCGAAAAATATTATTTTTAATAGAATATGGGTTTCATAAAATGGCAGACAATTTTATAGGCAAAATGCCTCGTCGCCGTGATTCTGAGCTACGCGTTTTCGAATTATTGATTTTCCTTTGTATAGTGACTCATTTCGAGTTTAAGAACGGGCGCTATGAACCAGTGGCAGAGGTAAAACTAGGAAATTTATTTCCAAACTTGGACAATAATCATCGAAAGTCGATTATTTTCAATTCCTGAAATAATTAAACAGTTTTTAAGATATTATTACCAGAATTAAAGTAGAATGCTTCGAAATACCTTCTGACTAATACTTAGTATATATTCTTATATTTCTTTATTTATTCTTTTTAGTTTGATAACTACACAACTTTATTTGAAGAATTTCTTTTATTAATTTATTTTTTTAATTTACGACACTGATTTCAGAATTTCAAAGCTCAATATCAGAGGAATAGACAACTACTACTAAACCCTAACTTAATGCGGGTCTAACATAGAATTGGCCAGTTTTTTGATTTTCGACTTTTTTTGACATGATGTAAAAATCAGAACTTTTGGTGGTTCAGAAACAAAATAAGATGATGTAAATATATATATATATATATATATATATATATATATATATATATATATATATATATATATATATATATATATATATATATTTCTGAATTTTCTTGGGTATGTGGTTTTTTGTTTTTTATTTTTAAAACAATCTAATTAAAATTTTAACGTTTCGCCCATTCTTTTGTGCTTTATCAAAAATATATTATCAGTTCATGGATAAAATCTACAAAGAAAAACAGAACAATCAGCAATCACTCAAACAATTAAATGCACTTAAAACAGACATACATATTTTATAAAACATCCATACATTTACTACGGTGGTCGAAAATAGATCGCTAGCTACATGTCCCTACCACCAGGGGCATTGCTAATTGCGACAATACATTGTTAGTACGAAGGATTTTGGTGTTATCAGTAAAAGTTTTTTTTATATATTTTTATTAATTATTTGTGAAGCAATTATTATATTATTAAAGACCCAAATATTTTATTGGTTATTATATATTTGGCTAAGATTACTTATATCTTGTTTGTCGTTAACGACATGCTTTTCTTTTTAACCGACTTCTAAAAGAAGGAGGTTCTCAATTCGTCGACTATGTATTTTTTTTTTTTTTTTATGTATGTACACCGATTACTCCGGAACGGCTGCACCGATTTGAATGAAATTTTTTACGTTATATAAAGGAAGTTGCTGCGGTGGTCCCATATTTTTTTAGATGAAATTGGTGCAGTAAAATTCAAGATGGCGCTTACAATATGGCGGTCAAAAAAATTAATTTTGTCCGATTTTCTCCAAAATTTGTATGGAGGAATTTTCGGGATTGTACCCAACGAATCTGAAATTATTTTTCAAAAATTCAAAATGGCGGATCCAATATGGCGGACAAAAAAATTTAATTGAGTCCGATTTTCTCCAAAATTGGTATGGTTGAGTTTTTAAGATGCCACATAACGAATATAATATTATTTTTTAAAAATTCAATATGGCGGATCCAATATGGCGGACGAAAAAATCAATTTTGTCCGATTTTCACCAAAATTGGTACGGGGGAATTTTCGGGGTCGCATATGACGAATTTAAAATAATTTTAAAAAAATTCAATATGGCGGATCCAATATGGCGGACAAAAAAATCAATTTTGTTCGATTTTCTCCAAAATTGGTACAGGGGAGTTTTCGGGGTTGCATGTGACGAATTTAAAATAATTTTGATAAAATCCAATATGGCGGATCCAATATGGCCGACAAAAAAAAATTGATTTTGTCCGATTTTCTCCAAAATTGGTACGGAGGAGTTTTCGGGGTCGCATTTGACGAATCTAAAATAATTTTTAAAAAATTCAATTTGGCGGATCCAATATGGACGACAAAAAAAAATCTTTTTTGTTCAATTTTCTCCAAAATTGGTACGGGGGAGTTTTCGGAGTCACATATGACGAATCTAAAATAATTTTTAAAAAATTCAATATGGCGGACGAAAAAATCAATTTTGTTCGATTTTCTCCAAAATTGGTATGGGTAAGTTTTCGGGGCCTCACATAAAGAATCAGAAATTAATTTTAAAAAATTCAATGTGGCGGATTCAATATGGCCGACAAAAAATGTTTTTTGTTCGATTTTCTCCAAAATTGGTACGGGGGAGTTTTCGGAGTCGCATATGACGAATTTAAAATAATTTTTAAAAAATTCAATATGGCGGACGAAAAAATCAATTTTGTTCGATTTTCTCCAAAATTGGTATGGGTAAGTTTTCGGGGCCTCACATAAAGAATCAGAAATTAATTTTAAAAAATTCAATGTGGCGGATTCAATATGGCCGACAAAAAATGTTTTTTGTTCGATTTTCTCCAAAATTGGTACGGGGGAGTTTTCGGAGTCGCATATGACGAATTTAAAATAATTTTTAAAAAATTCAATATGGCGGACGAACAAATCAATTTTGTCCGATTTTAACCAAAATTGATAGGGGAGAGTTTTCGGGGTCACACATGACGAATCTAAAATTATTTAAAAAAAAAATTAATATGGCGTATCTAATATGGTGGATAAAAAATTATTTATTTTCTTTAAGTATCGATATTGGAAGGTGTTGGGGCCTATATTACCAATCTAAAATTAATTTGAAATTTAAGATTGTGGATTTTCTATGACAGACTAAATATTCGTTTGACCCCATTTGATTGGTATTTGGAAAACTCTAAGAACTAAAAAATTTTTAGTGGTTCATTTTAGGGTGATTTACAACTTTGGATAAAATTTGTACTTTTTTGCCACTTTGGAGTCACTAAGTACACTAATTTCGATTAGTTCTTAGTTCAAATAATTTATGAATATCATAATGAATTCTAAAACTAAAAATAGAAAAATAAAATTTTTATAAAAAAAATTGAACCGACTTCTAAAAGTGCGCTAAAAAGTAAAAAATAACTATAAATTTTTATATGAAATTGGACTTTTTGAAGTCGGCGCCAAATTATTTGTAAATGAAATAAATAACTACTAATATATACAAATTATGGTAAGAAAGCAATTACAAAAAAAGTATTTTAAATCTGTTTATGCAAATCACATTTTGTCAAGTATTAGTTTGGCGCCGACTTCAAAAAGTTCAATTTCATATAAAAATTTATAGTTATTTTTTACTTTTTAGCGCACTTTTAGAAGTCGGTTCAATTTTTTTTATAAAAATTTTATTTAATGTGAATCATCTCCTTAATAAGCAGTTTGTGATAGTTTTGGTCTGGGTCTAATATTCGTGTATTTGTGAAATCAAATTCGTGTTTTTGAGAGGATTCGTGCTTATATAATGCAGTTGAAGCATTTTTGGTGTATTTGTGACCATTCAATCTATTATCTAAATATTGCGTTGTCATGTCTATGTATTTTTTTGGGCAGTTAAGGCAAGATACAGCGAATATTAAATTTGACTTCTTTTTGGTTGCTACTTTACTTTTTAACGGAGTGAAAAGCGATGACAAAAGATTTTGAGATTTGTGGCATACAACAATGTCGCGTTTTTTTAAGGTGTATTTTATTTTTTCTGAAAGTCCCTGAGTGTACGGCATAGAGCTATGTATTTTTTGTTACCATCTGGGTTCGCTGATTTGTCTATATTACTAGTATTATAAAATTTATAAATTCGTTGTTTAATAATTCTATTAATTTGATATTCTAAAAAGTTATTTTCAGTCAGAATCTTTTTGACACGGATATTAGCCCAAGACCAAAACTACCACAAACTGCTTATTAAGGATATGATTCACATTAAAAAAAAAAGCATGTCGTTAACGACAAACAAGATATAAAGAATCTTAGCCAAATATATAATAACCTAATTAATTACAAATTCCATTAAAAATTATAACAAATGTTATACTAAAATACCAAAAAAATATTTGAGTCTTTAATAATATAATAATTGCTTCACAAATAATTAATAAAAATATATAAAAAAAAAAACTTTTACTGATAACACCAAATTCCTTCGTACTGGCAATGTATATTCTTAGTCGAATTTTATACGGCACAGCTACAACGGGTGCGTATCTAGCAAAGAATTTTAAATTTACATTTTTGATATTGTACAGTGTGTTCGTTATATAAAATATGTATGTCCATGTTAAGTGCATTTAATTGTTTGAGTGATTGCTGATTGTTCTGTTTTTCTTTGTAGATTTTATCCATGAACTGATAATATATTTTTGAAAAAGTCCAAAAAAATGGGCGAAACGTAAAATATTATTAGATTGTTGTAAAAATAAAAAACAATAAACCACATACTCAAGAAAATTCAGAAAAATAAATATAGATGGTTTAAGAAAACAAATATATATATATATATATATATATATATATATATATATATATATATATATACTTCCAAGTACGATAAACGAAACTATAACAGAAAAATATCAAAAGCATCATCGCCAACAGCGCTGCCACTGTGTCTGCGACTTCGCGAGCTTTCCGAGTTCGCAAAAGCCAGCAGGAACAGCAACGAGGCGACCGTGACCTCTCCTTAACAAGGAAATGCGTTACGCACCGCACGACAACGCGTTTCTCCTGCGTATGCCAATCGCGCCGAATCCTCAGGGCTTTGCTCTACACCTTCGCGCGTCTTTTTACTGCTTTCGTCCTGAGCTTTAGCCGGTCGCGGTGTTGCCGGTTGTACCCCGCTTTTAGCACAGCAGTAAAATAGGAATGAAAGCGACGGCTTTAATGATCATTGAGAATTTCGGTAGCTTAATGATAGGCATCGTTAGGATGATTACGAAGTTTTTTTTATAAATAATGATTTTATGGATATTTCTGAAGATCAGTTTGAATCCCTTTAAAATATTTATGATAAGTTTAATTCCAGTGAGAAATTTTTCTAAAAATCAAAATTTCAGTAAGAAATAAAGAAATCTATCTGCCGTATTTAAATGGTTGTTAAATATGTATTCTCCTTTCAGGCAGAGAAAAGCAAAAAATATAACAGTATTATTTCCTGCAAATAATACTCTGGTCGTCTCTACATACACGTTTCGACCACCTTTATGATCTCGTCAGTGGAGCGTATCGGACCGCGAGCAATATTCCCAGGAAATAACTGATATATGAAATATAAATTCCAAGGTATGTCGGTAGGATATTGCAACCTGTCATCTACCGACCTCGATGTCAGACTGAAAAATATCTCCAGTCGAACGACATCTATGAATCAGCGGAGTAGTGAGGAATTTTTGTAAAAATCAAAATTTCAGTAAGAAGTAAAGAAATCTATCCGCCGTATTTAAATAGTTGTTGTAGGAAATAAATTGTTTGTATATGTTCTTTCCTTTTTTCTGTCTGAAAGGAGAATACATATATGACATTCAAGTTTAATTCCATTTATTAAAGTGCAACATTCATTTTGTTTTGAATCTTTTTTATTAAATTTTAATGGCCTTCTAATGTTCTTTGGAAGGCTACATGGGCTTTTTTGTTAAAAATTGCTCAGAGAAATCAATCCATGCTTTTTCGTAAAAAGGCAATTTTCAAGTATTTAAACAATTATTTTTTTATAACAATCGTGTTTCGACTCTGGCAAATTTCCTAAAAAATCATATTCAATTTAGTTCAGGTCATCCTGAAGCTAATTTACCATTTGTTAGATTTAATTATAATTTTAAATCGATATCATTATATAAAAATACGTCGGCTATATTATATTAAAGGATTTATAAATATTCTTTTTTCATTTCTAAAAATAAGAGAAAGAGAAATAAGAAAAAACTTAAAATTCCATCCAAAAATTGCCTACTTTGCTAAGAGTCAGGAGTAACATCTACTCTAATTTTAAAAAAGTAGTTTAAAAATCAATTACTTTCTAAAAGGAACCGAGATATTTCATTGAAAGTGATTTAGTTACTACATTTAGCAATTCAATTACTTTAAATATTAACCAAAATACCAAAATTTATTTAGATACCGATTTATGATTTTAAAAAAGTCATATATTCCCGTCAACTATGATATTATTAATTTATTAATATACAAATTAATAACAATTTACAAATATAAGGTATGCAAACTGAGTTTCTCGAAATGTTTTTCAGTTTCCACAAGAACCTAAACCAACGAACGAAATATCGAAACCCATTCCTATGAAAAATATATGTGTCTAACAGATCTTGCCAAAGATACCGAACTAAAGATCACAAGTAGTTTGCGAAGAAAAAAAAAAGGTAAAAAATGATTTATTACTCTCTCTAGTTCTTGAATAAACTATAGTATAAGAGGCAAAATCGGGTTTATTTTCCTGAACTCAAACCTCTTGGCGGGCCTGTATATATATATATATATATATATATATATATATATTGAACAATCCGCTTCAACCGAATCAGAGCTACAACCAAAATTAGAAGCAACCAAAAAAATTGACCAAGGGGTCATTTTAAACCTTAGAGCGTCCACTTTCACATGCCGAGTGCGCCTTTGAAAAATCCAATATGGCAGCTCAAATATGGCGGCCGGAAGCAGTAGAAAAATCGAGTGTCTAGCTTGTAAAAATAAAACTTCGCAAACCAGTCGGATCGTTTTTGGCTCAAAGTTAGCTGATAGACGCCCCTAAAAAACTGGCGTGCTAGGTTGACAAAATCCAACATGGCGATCCAATATGGCGGTCATAAATCCAATATAGTGGCCAAATTTTTGAAAATCAACCGATTTGCACCAAATTTGGTGTATGGTAGTTTTTTGGGGTCGCCAATTACGAATCCGAAGTCGAATCTGCAAAATTCAAGATGGCGGAGCCAATATGGCAGACATATTTTTTAAAAATCTACCGATATGCACCAAATTAGGAATACGGGGGTTTTTGAGGTCGCTAATCATGAATCTTAGGTCGGATTTTTGAGATCCAAGATAACGGATTTAATTTAGAGAGTTGGGTTCACCATCTTGAATTTTGAAAATCTGACCTTAGATTTGTGATCAGCAACCCCAAAAACCTCGGCATAACAAATTTTGTACAAATCGGTTGATTTTCAAAATTGTCGTCAGATATCTTGGATCCGCCATCTTGAATTTAGCGAACTTGACCTCGAATTCGTGATCAGTAACTCCAAAAATCCCCGTATTCCAAATTTGATACAAATCGGCTTACTTTAAAAAAATACGTCCGCCATCTTAGATCCGCCATATTGAACTTGAGGATTTTGGAAATTTGATCTTAGATTCGTAATCGGCAATCCCATAAACCCCTGTATACCAAATTTGGTACAAATTGGTTGATTTTCAAAAAATTTGTCAGCCAAATCAGATCCGCCATCTTAAATTTTGCAAATCTGACCTCGGATTCGTGATCAACGGGTCCAAAAATTCCCGTATACAAAATTTGGTGTAAATCGGTTCATTTCCAAAAATTTGGCCTCCATTTTGGATTTTTGACCGCCATATTGGATCCGCCATGTTAGATTTTGCCAACCTACCATACCAGCTTTTTAGGCGCGTTCATCAGCTAAAATCTGAACCAAAAAGGACCCGATCGGTTTGCGAATTTTTATTTTCACAAGCTTTTTTTGCTGTACACTCGATTTTTCTACGGCTACCGGCCGCCATATTGGATTTTTTAAAGGTACACTCAGCATTTGAAAGTAGATGCTCTAAGTTTTAAAATAAGCCCTTGGTCGATTTTTTTTGGTTACTTCAAATTTTGGTCATAGCTCTGATCCGGTTGACGCGGATTGTCCCATATATATATATATATATATATATATATATATATATATATATATATATATATATATATATATATAACATAGTAACGCGACTGACTAGTTAAGAAAAACTATTTTAAACTAGGTGAAGTTGCAGTCCGTCGTGGCCTAAGTTTAAGAAAAACCTTTTTTTGTAAATGAATCTTCAGAATATTTATTTTAAAAAATATAGAAAAAGAAAAATATCGACCTTTTTTGAATTCTTTTGCCTCTAATGAATAAAATATAAATAAATAAAATGTTTAAATTGATAGTATTAAATTGATAAAGTTTATTGAATAGAGACTACCCTGTATATCCTGCACCTTATTAAGGCTCGTTGTTCCATCTCACTCTTACTAACACAACATAAACTAGATTTATCTTTACTTGACATGCTATCTCTAATTCAATTCTCTTTCCTCTCTCATCAATACATATCATTTTCTAAAATATTTTATCTTTGTTTAACACGTTTATTGGATTTCAGGTCAAGCAGATTGACATGTGTATCAAAATAATAAATAAAGAAATTGAAAAAAATTGGAAAATTAAAAAATAAATCTTTCAACTTGTCAAATATCGATCAGTTATATTTTGTTTAACAAATATGTAACATAGAATTATTTACTATTAGTTTTGCAATTTTCTATTGAGACATGTTTTTTTTTTTGTTTTTATCCAAGAACCACTTTGGTGAGTATACTTTAAAGTATTACAGTTAAATTAAATATCTAGAATAAACATATAAATTCTATATTATACTAATGTAAAACATGACTTACCCAAAGAATTTTTCTTTAACAGTTTACACATTTTTATATTTTTAATTTAATTAAAATTAATAAAAATAAAACAGATTTTAAAATAGTCTTAAAGTTTAAAATTTCAAAACAATACAACAGGTTAAAATAGTGAAAATTATAAAATAGTACATACCTTGAAAGTAGTTTTGTGTGAATGTTAAAAATAAAGACATCATTCCCAAAGTTTTGGAAAAAAAATGGGACGATTTAAAAGAACACACAACATTGACAATGAATTTATAGAATCTGTAAAACTTACAATAAATAATAATTATTTCCAGTTCAAAGATAGTTTGTACCAACAATTAGACGGTTGTGCTATGGGTTCACTAATCTCCTCAACAACAGCACAAATAGTTATGGAATATATAGAAGAAGAAGTATTAAAAAAACTGGATTTTAATATAATATTTTTTAAGCGCTATGTAGATGGCTGTTTGGCTGCTGTACCCGAAAACAAAATAGATAGCTTATTACAATATTTTAATAATTTCCACCCAAAACTGAAATTTACATCTGAAATTGAAATGGAACAAAAAATAAACTTTTTGGACTTAACTATACACAGAAATAAGACGGATAACAATCTTCATACAAAATGGTACACGAAAGATACTTGGTCAGGCCGGTACTTGAATTTTAACTCTCAACATCCAAATAAACAGAAACATAGTGTCATAATTGGCTTAGTTGATCGAGCTATAAAATTATCTACACCCGAATTTCGCCCAAAAGTGCTAAAAAAGTGGAAGAGACCCTAATAATAAACCATTTTCCCAAACTACTCATAAAAAAAATAATTAAACAAAGAACCTTTTTACATTATAACACAAACAAAAAAAATAAAATTAACAATACCAAAATACAAAACACTTTCATTGCATTACCGTATATAAACCAACTGTCTGAAAAAATAAAATATATTTTGGATAAGCATAACATAACGGTATGCCATAAGGCGAACAATCTCCTAGGATCATTTTATACGAAATTAAAAAACAAAGTTCCCACTAAAAAAAGATCTAACGTAATATATGCAATTCCATGCCTAAACTGTCCTAAGAATACATTGGCATGATGACACAATATATTGAAAATAGAGTGAATGAACACAAGTATACTAAAAACGCATCGACATCCTTACATAAACATGAACAAACATCTAAGCATGAATTTGATTTTAAAAACACCCATATTTTAGATACTGACAGAAATTATCATAAATTAGCCATCAAAGAGATGATACACATAAAAAAAGATAAAAATATTGTAAATGGCAAGCAAGATGTCAAAAACTTAAGTCAGATATACCATAATTTGATATTTTAATAAAACATACTTGTAGCGACTTTATAATAAATATGTGTAATCATGCCGGGACGATTTCATATACACTCATGCAAACGAAAGAACGTTATTAAAAAATGAATAATAATCTTTTTTCCTATTTTTTGCTTTTTATAAAAAGAAATCTATCCATAGCAATTGCATACCGAGTATCATAACTGAATTTTATTTTTAACATTCACACAAAACTACTTTCAAGGTATGTACTATTTTATAATTTTCACTATTTTAACCTAGTTTAACCTGTTGTATTGTTTTGAAATTTTAAACTTTAAGACTATTTTAAAATCTGTTTTATTTTTATTAATTTTAATTAAATTAAAAATATAAAAATGTGTATTACTGTGATATATGTTTATTATAAGAAACTTTGTAATTTTGTAGATGTAAAATAAATATACGAGCTCTTTTGAAGAACCTCAGTAAGTAAACGAAACGTCAAGAAAAATTGTTGTCCTTTTTTTCTCTAAATGAAAAACCTATACCCAAGAAAATATTATAATATATATATATATATATATATATATATATATATATATATATATATATATATATATGTAAAGTTTAAATAGATATTTTGCACTTATCATAATAATAAGATGCCCCTAACTCCTAACCTAACTTTTAAGCATCAAGTATCTTAACAAACAACTTGATGTTATACTTATCAACAAAGATCAGGAAGAAATTTTGGATAGAAAGGCAGTAGCCAAGAAAAGTTTAATGCCTGAGGGACTGAAACAGCGGTTTCTCCAACAAGGTTAATGTTGCAGAAACTAACTTAGTAAGTCAGGATGCTGACTTCCCTAATAAATTTGATGGGTGTTATCAAGAATAACAAATTAACTCGGTTTACCGAACTTTTTCAGATGTTCTTATTTCTTAAGGAGAAGAAGTTTATTAAAAATAAAATAAAGTCGTCAGTTTTGAAAACGATAGCATTAAAGTATTGTTTAGTTAAATAAGAAATATTTACTTAAACTGTTTTAAAAATACCATTAATTATAAATAAATTATCTTCGAATTTTTCATAATAAGATTTGTCATGCAGTTGTCAACAAAAGGTTGGAAATAAAATATAAATAAGTTTGGTTTTAATTTTTGCATATATGACACACACTTTTTACGATTTTTAAGAGTCTATTGTCTACGTTGTTTATTTAAATAACTCGTCAATTAAATCTAAGTAAAATTATTACATTTTCAGTATTATTAACAAAGAGAATAAACGTAAAAATAAAATTTATGTCAAAAAATTTGAGCTGACCTTCAAACAATCCCTAAAATCTACTTAAAGGTCAAATTCAAGGTCATAAGTTATCTTTGATCGCTAGAAGTATGTGTTACACGATTCTGATCCTTACCATGACCACATACTTTAATTTCTACTTCCAGGGTCGAAATTGGGAATTTGAATTTCAAATTTAAAACTTTCAGATTGACCTTGAATTAATCCCTAAAGTGAACCTTCGGATTAAGATTACCAGAACATCTAAAAGTTCTTTGTAAGAACGCGGGCTTATGTCGTAATAGTACGTCTCGTCGGAATTCCTTCATCATAACACCAATCATGATCGCGGAAATCTTAGCGAGTTTATTAATTGTTTTTTGCAGGAATAGCTTACTTATTCTACTCTGACCAAATTGAAAGGCTTGCTAATGAGTAAGGGAATTTAAACATTTGGTAAATCGATTTGAAACTTTCTTATTTCCTTTTTTTCTCTTTACTATTTATCAAAATAATGAACAATAAATTGTTATTATTATGTATTAAATCCTTACTTTTATTTTTATTAAATTACTTGTTAATGCAACGCATTCTATGCCGTCATTTTGATGAAATATGCACTTATTGAGTAAAAAAGTCACATCAAGTAATATCATAACATATATTTTCGTCAAATAAGAGGGAGAGAGCTAAGAATAAAATAGGTTTTCTTTTTTGTGACGGTCTTCGCAATACGAAGATTATTTTTCTTTATTTGAACTTGAGCTTCGAGTTGCGTCCTCTCGGGAAGGTAGTTTTTCGATGCTTATTTTTAACACATAAATCAAGGAATAGAAAGAAAGACTGCCTTTTTGTTTCTTATTTATGACGTAACGGTTGGCATGGTGTTGTAATTTTGTTCGATAAAACTATATCAATTATTGGAAAATCAAAAGTAGATATTATAATGTATATATATATATATATATATATATATATATATATATATATATATATATATATATATATATGAATAGTTTGGTTATTCCGGGTTTCAATCCGTTCGTTCAAAAAATCGTTTTCACGACGTTTCGCCAAAATCTCATTTGGCATTTTCAAGTGCGGTTCGTCTCGTTACTCGCTGACAACTGATGGTGGCCTCTGAAGAATTTCGAGTTTTGTTTAGTTGGCTCGCTGCCTGATTAGGTGGGCGGCTTCGTAGGCTCCTCCCCTCTCCCGAGTGCGCACTTCGCGAAATAACCCACTTTTAACCTCAAAAAAAAATTCCAAAAACAAAAAAAATTTAACGTACATATTTTTCCTAAATTTTGATCTCAGCTTTCCAATGCTGCTATGCATTTTCCAAAATTTTTCTATTTTTACGGAAATATTCAAAACAAAGAGTTCGAAAGGTAACATCCATCAGCTACCTCGACTTTGCCCTTGAGACCTATTCCCCAAAGTTCATTTAAAGGCCATTTTTTCAATGGAAACATTATTTTTTATCACAAAAATGGAAAGTGTGGAAGTTGTAAAACTGAACACCCTATATACACTAAGGTAATGCTCTTTTATTATATACTGTCTGGCAAAGCTGTTCCCCATCTATTGGCTAAAAAAAAAGGTACGTATCACGTGATGTAGCGCAACACGCGCCGCGAGGCGAATAATAATATACCATGCAAAAATTAATAATGTCTATATTTTTTGTTATTGATTTAAATGTAAAAAAATCACAAATTCAATTTAAAAGTACTTTAAAAATTTTTTAAAATCACCATCTTCGAGAAAACGCGAAAGAAATTTATATGAAAATATATGAAAGTCCAAATATATGAAAATCATCTATTCTAAAAGTATTTTTAATAGTTTTCATTGAGGTGAAAAGTGGGCTTTCGGCCATAGTAAAAACAAACAAAAATAAGAAAATAGGCACTCTTCTTTACAACAAAAAATAAAATAAAGGTTATCAATTAATAGAAAATACGAAAAGCAAACAAGGTAATAATGATTTTTAAATGTTTAATAGCAAGTATGCTTTTCAATCGTAATTTCAAAGTTACGGGCTCTTGAATTTTCTTATCTTTTCTCTTCCACCCCCTTTGTTTTAAGTACATATTTCCCAGTAGCTGGTATTCAACCCAAGTCTGGATTTTCCTTTCGGAAAATTTCTTTAGTTTTGTTATCGAGAATGTTAAAGTTTAAATATTCAATTTTGGCTGTATGGGCAGATTACAAAGTACTTATTATTGAATTCTAAGCCTACAATTTTGGGAATTTAAATATTTTTTTATTTAAATTTCAAAAAAGATTATGAAAACGGAATATAAAGGAATGGGCGCCACAGCATTTAGGAGGGTTATTTTAAAACTAAATTCTAGGTGGATTAATATTTTTTCTATAACTTTTTCCTGCATGGCTTTTAAATTTTGTTCCAGTTGTTTTTACCTTATTTATAAGAGTGTTTGTGCAGTTTGCAGGTATTTTCTCTAAAATGTAAATTTGAAAATGCAATAGATTGGTCCACTATATGGAATCCGTCGTATTAAATTTTACGAAATTAGCTTCCTCGATTTTGAAAATTTTCGATTATCAATTTTGTAGAAAATCGGAAAATGTAAAATTTTTAGTTCACCATATCGGATTCACCACATTAAATTTTAAAAAAATCGTAATTCGCCACCCCCAAAAACTCTCCCTTGCCTATTTTGAAAGTAATCGAACAATATTAATTTTTTATCCGCCATTTTATCAGCGCCATCTTCGATTTTATTGCACCAAATTTAACCAAAACAATATGAAACTACTGCAGTAATAACCTGAGCATAATGCCATCAAGTTCATTCAAAGCGCTATTGCCTTGTAGGGTATCCAAATTTCATATTAATATGGTTTGAAGTTAACTATTAAAAAATAATGTAGCATTCATTACCTGTTTTTTCGGGGAAACTAAAAATGTAAACAGAACTTAAAAATTTTCCTTTGTTTTAAAGATACAGGGTAAAATTCAAAAGTTGACAATTTTTATAATGCCCCATAACGTTCTTTTTTGAAAAGGTATTACATTTAAAATTTTTATAATATTTTAAACAAAATCTAACGATGTGATCGCAACTTTAATACAGGGTGTGGTCAAAAAGTTCTTCATCCCAATTTGGTTATTTTAAATGGAACACACTATATATTTTAAATGATAAGGTACAGTAATTTAGCCAAAATTTGTTGAAACAAATATATTTTGCAAAACTAATGATAAATATGGATTGAGCGATACTTTATCGCTTAAAAGTCAAATCTGGTGGTTACCAAAAATGCATGCAATTTGAAAATTTCAAAATTGAATATCTCGAAGAAAAAGAAAAATATTTGTGCAAATTTAACGGCATTTGAAAGGGTAAGACTTATATTTTAAGATGCTATATAGCTTTTTAAGAAAGAAAATGTCGCGATGATACATAAACGCAAATATAGGCCAAAATCGCGATTTTTTACTTTTAGGTTTGGATATTTAAATAATAGAGCAATTCTAATACTGAATTCAAATTCAGGGACCCAAAATCCACAAGAAATGACTATTCTTATCCAATGTGCAAATTTCACTTCGTGCTATGTAATCTTTGGTCAAATTGAATCATTTGACCATACTGTTTTGTAACTAATGACAATCATTGTTATCTAGTTGCCAAGTAAACTTGTATTGTCCTTGTTCATAAACCCGCTCCAAATTTCTTGAATCAGTTCTAGGCCTGAATAAAATATGAAGAAGGGGGGAGGGGTGCAACGTATCTCAGAAACTGCTGCTCGAAACATCTACAGGATATAATTTTTGTGGATAAAAGATATCAAAAAAAAAAAGAATATTAAATTAGAAATTTTAAATTCCATAATAAAAAGAATATGAAACTTTAGATGTAGGCGAAGTGCTGCTAGTTGCGTCCAAAAAATTTAAAAAAATTAAAACTTTGACACCCTGTATTTCAGAAACTGTCAACTTTTGAACTAAAGCAGATTGAACTCTATATATACTAGTATGGCGGGCAGCTTAAGCTACCGTTAATAACAATTAGTTTTGTGTTAATTAAATCTTACCCACCCAAGTGGTGCACACGTTTCAAACAATCTAGGTCGATGCGCTCCTTCTCCTAGCTTTTGGCGCTGGTTTAATTAGCTTACAGGTAAATCAGGTCGTTGTTGACTTATTCACATGTGGCAATTAACCGACGATATGTTTGTGGTACATTTTGCCATTAAATTATGACAATAGATGGCTCTAAGGCCATATACTGTTAAAATTTAATACCTACAAACCAGGAAGATACATTACATATATAAATATATAAATATATATATATATATATATATATATATATATATATATATATATATATATATATATATATATATATATATATATCATTAGAACTTTTTTTAGCTTATAAAACTCTTAAAAAATTATGGACATCGATTTTATATCCTGTCTGCTTTTGAACATACGAGGTGTGGCTATAAAATAATGAGGCCAATGCTTCTATAGAAGAAGTACGTATGCGTCAATGGTGATAGACCGTCAGCTGTGTAGCAGGAAGCTTTCTCTTTCGAATGCGTTGCCTCCCGTGTCGATAGAGAAATCAGTCTAACCGTAGCCTTCGATTTTAAAAGAGTTTTTTTTTGTTTTACCAGAAAAATAGAGCAACGAATTTTCTTAAAATTTCGCATAAAACTTGAAAGAACCTCTACAAAAACTTATTTTTTAATAAAAGAAGTGTTTGGCAATAAATGTTTATCATTTGCGTGAGTCTTTGGGTGGTTGAAATATTTCCAAAATGACTGAAAAGACATTGAAGATGATTCACCCCAGGGTCACCTTTCCACGTCAAAAACGGATGAAAATATTGGAAACGTCGATAATCTAATTGGATTTAACCGTCGGTTAACGATACTTGCGATTACTGACACTGTAGGAATTGACAAAGAATGTCTAGGACAAATTTTCTATAAGAGTTTTAACATGCAAAAAGTGAGTGCGAGAATGATGCCTAAAATCTCACAATCTATAAAAACGAATCTCGCAAAAATGTTTGTAATGACACTTTGAATGCCATTGAATATAAGCCGAACTTGTTGAAAAGACTGATAATATGGGACGAATCTTGATTTTTCACTTATAATCCAAAAACGAAGCGCCAATATATGTACTGAAAGGGCCAAACGTCACCAAGAGTAAAAAAAGCTCAAATGAGCAAATCAAAATTCAAAGCAATAATGATTGTTTTTTGTTATTCATGGGATTGTGTACCTTCGCTGGGTTCCTGAAGATCAAACGATTAATCAAAATTACTACCGTGAGGTTCCTGTTCAACTTCGTGAAAGAATAAGAAAAAAATTGACCCGAATTGTAGAAAAACAAGTCAATGGTTTTCCATCAATACCACATGCCGGCTGCATTGTCTATCAAGATGTTTGTAGCTAAGTAGAATATCCCAGTGTTACGCCATCCACCTTATTGGCCTGACCTGACACTATCTGACTTTTATCTGTTCCTCAAGGTTTAATCTGATTTAAAAAGAACAAAATTTCAGTCCAATGAAGCTGTGAAAGAAAAACGCGTCATGAAGAAGCTAAAAAAAAGACTTTCAGCACTGTATATGTATAATCCTTTCAAGTAGAGAAAAAATAAGAAGTTATACGAACAGTTTGTTTCCTGAAAATACAACTCTGTTCCTCTCTCCATGAACGTTTCAATCACCTTATTTGTTTTTAAGATGTATGACAGTTTACCAAATGATATCCAGGGTAGTCTGACTCTTCTTTTTATTTAGTTTTGTTATTTGACCTAAATATATATATATATATATATATATATATATATATATATATATATATATACATATATATATATATATATATATATATATATATATATATATATATATACTCTGACACTTCCTCCAATTTCCTTTGTGCGACCGTTATAACCATTTCTTCAGTTTGATTTGTCAATACTTTCGTTTTGTCATAGTTCATTTTTAATCCTATTTTTGAGGCTTCAATTCTACAATCATTTTTTGCAATTCAACTGTCATATCTGTTATCAAAGCTATATCATGCGCGTATCTTAGGTGATTCAATAGTCTCCATTTATGTTGATCCCATAATTGTCCCATCGTAATTTTTTAAAGACATCCTCTAGAACTTGGTTGAATTGTTTCGGTGACGCTGTATCTCCCTGCCTGACCCCTCGTCCTATTTTTATTGGTTCAGTGCTGTGTTCTTCCATTATTTTGATAGTGATCTTTGCATTGCATATATATTTATTGTTAAATCTGTGTATCTATGGTCGATCCTGCTATTTTGAAACGAGTTCTTAACTGCCCAATGTTCAACGCTGTCAAAGGCCTTTCCAAAATCTATGAATGCTATATATAGGGGAATCTAATATTCGTTGGCCTTTTCAATTAGAATTTTTATTGTCAGTAGGTGGTCGCATGTGCTGAAGTCCTTCCTAAATCCAGCTTGTTCTCGTGTTTGGTAGCCATCGAATTTAGAGGTCATTCTATTTGTTAGTATTTTAGTTATCAGTTTATGCATGATATTAAGTAGCGTTATTGGTCTGTAGTTTTTCAAATTCTTTCGATCTCCCTTTTTAAATAGTAAAAAAGTAATTGCTTCGTTACAGTTGATTGGTATCTATTTTGTACTAAATATTTTGTTAAGAAGGATGTACAAAACATTTCTTGTTGTTTGTCCACCAATTTTCACCATTTCTGCTGTGATTCCGTCTTTACCTGACAATTTGTTATTTTCCATTTCTTTAGGGGCCTTTTTAATTTCATTCTTACTAATTTTGAGTTGAATGTCAGAGGTGATGTTTTTTATTTTAATCTTTAATCGATTAAGGATTTCTTGTGGTGGTTTTTCCTTTGTATTATAAAGATTTGTGTAATATTCTGCATTATCCGTATAATTTGCTCCATGTCGCTAGTTTCAATCTCTTCGTTTTTTTTATACTATATATCTGTATTTTTTCTAGTTGTGATTTCAGGCATTTCGTTTTCTTGTTTTGTTGAATTACTCTTTCTATATTTGTGTCCTGTTTCCTTCTTTTATCTTCCTTGATATTTTTTCTAATTGTTTTGTTAGTCTCTGTATATTCTGCTGCGTTTATTTTACCCTCCTTAAGCAGCGTCCTTCTTTTATTCATTAATTCCTTTGTGTATTCATAATAGATATAGTTGTCCTTTTTCGATGATGCCTGTGCTACTTCTTTCCCGGCTTGTAATAGTGTGTTCGTAAATATCTTATCTATTTCATCGATATTTTTATTCTCGAGTTGTTTATATTTGGTATATATTCCTTTATTTTTTTCTTTATACTTGTCTGTGTTATGTTTGAGCTTTTCCATATCTAGTTTTTGTGTTTGACTCATTCTTTTTCTGGTTTTAAAAAACCTGTTGATTTAAATCTTTGCCCTTAAAAGACTGTGGTCGCTGCCAGTCGAAAACTGGTTAAGCATGGTTTGTTATATATGTAATTCTCCTTTCAGGCAGATAATATGAAAAATATATGTACAAACAGTTTATTTCCTGCAAATATCGCTCTGGTCCTCTCTCCATACGCGTTTCGATCACCTCATGATCTCGTCAGTGAAGCTCTATCGGACCGAGAGCAACATTAGCAGGAAATAACTGATATATGAACCATAAATTTCAAGGTATGTCGGCAGGATATTACACCTGTCGTCTACCAACTTCGATGTCAGACTGAAAAATATTGCCAGTCGAACGACATCTAGGAATCAACGGAGTAACCTGAAATTTTTTAAACAATTAAAATTTCAGTAAGAAATAAAGAAATCTTTCTGCCGTATTTAAATAGTTTGTTATATATGTTATTCTCCTTTCAGGCAGAGAATATGAAATATATATGTACAAACGGTTTATTTCCTGCAAATATCGCTCTGGTCCTCTCTCCATAGGCGTTTCGATCACCTCATGGTCTCGTCAGTGGAGCTATATCGGACCGAGAGCAACATTAGCAGGAAATAGCTGATATATGAACCATAAATTTCAAGGTATGTCGGCAGGATATTACACCTGCCTTCTACCAACTTCGATGTCAGACTGAAAAATATCGCCAGTCGAACGACATCTAGGAATCAACGGAGTAACGTGAAATTTTAAACAATTAAAATTTCAGTAAGAAATAAAGAAATCTTTCTGCCGTATTTAAATAGTTTGTTATATATGTTATTCTCCTTTCAGGCAGAGAATATGAAAAATATATGTACAAACGATTTATTTCCTGCAAATATCGCTCTGGTCCTCTCTCCATACGCGTTTCGATCACCTCATGGTCTCGTCAGTGGAGCTGTATCGGACCGAGAGCAATATTAGCAGGAAATAACTGATATATGAACCATAAATTTCAAGGTAAGTCGGCAGGATATTACACCTGCCGTCTACCAACTTCGATGTCAGACTGAAAAATATGGCCAGTCGAACGACATCTATGAACAAATGAACAATTAAAATTTCAGTAAGAAATAAAGAAATCTTTCTGACGTCTTTAAATAGTTGGTTAAGCATGGTTACGTCTGTAATGATGCTGTTTTGTGTCGAAAGTATATAGTCAATTTCATTTCTGGTTTTACCATTAGGACTTATCCTTGTCCATTTTCGTTAGGGTTTCTTGTCAAAAAAGGAGTTCAATGCAAAGAGTTTTCTTTCTTACAGGTAATTTATCCGCGTAATTTCTTTTTCATTTCTTATGCCGTATCCACACTTTCCAATCCTCGTCTTTTCCCCAGTTTGACATTGAGGTCACTTATTATCAATGTTAAACGGGTCTTTTGTTCTTCCAATGCTGATAATTTTCAGACATGTTCTTCTTAATTTGATGGTCAAAAATGCTACTCGATCTGATATGCCTTTTATTGTTTGGATATGTTTCCTTTTGTTGATAATAAATCCTACTCCATTTTTACTATCGTCTGTGTTTCCCTTGAAGTAGAGTGTGTTTCCGGAACTCAGTTGCATTTGGCTTTCTTCTTGTCTTTTAACCTCTGCTATTCCTATTACATCCCATTGGATCTCGGATATTTCCTCCTCGAGTTCATTTATTTTTCTGTCCTCGCTCATTGATCCTATATTATAGGTACCGATGTTAAGTCTAATTGAATATTTTTCTCCCTCAGAATCCTTGAGGCAGACCAGTTTTCCGGTGTGAGATTTCGAGTTTCCTCTACCCACCTGGGGTAATTTTGTTGTAAGATTCGACAGTTTACATTTTAGCGGGTGTTTTGACATTAAAGCGCTGCCTTTTCAGAGTCAGACGCTGTTTGCAGCCTCTCATTCTGAGTCACACGCTGCTGTGGTGCTAGTTTTGGTCGGCCCCGGGTATTTCATGTCCCCGGTACCACCCATACCTGGGAGGCTTTTCCTATCCACCACCTGGGAAATACGGCAGATAGATTTTTTATTTTTTACTGAAATTTTAATTTTTAAAAACTTCCAGTACTGTTTCAAACAATGGAAAGTTCGCATGGAGCTTTAAAGGGATAGAGAAGGACTGTATATTGAAAGTTGTAAGAACTAAATATGTATATATTTAAATGAAATGTTTTACAGCAATAGTCTCTCATTATAGCCACACCCCGTATACACCTATGAATTATGCATACGAGCAAAATAACTTCTTAGATTATACTGATCAGGCCTCATCTAAAACAACAAGCGTCTGATCAAATATTATAAACTTTATTACAAAGCAGCTTAACATTATAATTCTCTAAAATTTAACCTCCTTGTTTACTTAAATTTCTTCAAAGATTAAAGCTCACGTTTGTAGTCTCTCTCTTAGCAAAATGTCATAATAGCAGCTCTTCCCACGAATATCTCTAAAATTCAAGGGAACTTTCACGTGTTTGTTATTTAGCCGACATGCCTTGTAAAATTGGATAGCAAACTAAATTAGAGATGGAGATAAATTAAATTATCTGCCGTACCGAAGGTTATTTTAAATAAGTTCTCGAATTATTCTATGTATTTTGATTAATAAATTTACGGGGATTATTGGCGAAAAGTAGACTTGGAATGTATCTTAGAGATGTAGGTCTATCAACTTTGAATATAATTGCTTGCCATCTGGAAATTATCTTATGAATCCAGAAATGTAATGGGTGGTTCTGTTGGTAATGTTGACTTTTTCGCAAAATGTGAGCATTTGGTTACAGAAAAAAATGAATTACCTCAATAATAAAAGTATTGGCTGTTTTTAAATATAACTTTTTTCTATAATTTTATCAAAGAATGAATTCCACACCTCTGGTGATTTTTTGAGGCAAATAATTCATCAAGCCAAATTTCCACTTCTTCGCAAGAATGTAAGGATTGTTCTGAACGTTCGTGACGCATTGACTGAAATAAATGACAGTTCTAGAGAGTTAAGTCCGGTGAATTCAGCGGATGAGTTGGGATATCCTGGTATTTTTTTCTTCAATGCTCGATTTAATTTTATCAATTGTCGATATCGATCGTCATTAATTGATCCACCAGCTCGTTATAAACTGCTCCCTTATCATCCCTATCATCCCATCAAATACACAGCAAAACTTTTTTTCCATGTATATTGTGCACTGATTATGATCTTGAAGACTGCCTTGGATCTACCCGTGATTTTTGGACTTTAGGTTGTCGAAATAAATCCACATTTCATCACCTGTCACAACTCGATGCAAAGATCCTTTTCTTTTCTCTATGACGAGAAAAATTCCACCAGGGGGTTTTCACCTTTCAATGTCTCTTTCCTTCAGTTCATACGGAAGTCATTTTTCTTCTTTCTGAATCTTGCCCAATGCATGTAGACGTTCAGAAATAGTAAATTGGGAAACATTCAATATTGTTGCCAATTTATTCTTTGAGTTGAGTCTTCATCCAATAAATTCTTGAAAATCTGCTTGTTCAAACTTTTCACCAGACCTGGACGCTCGTTGTCTTTTACATCAAAATCTCCATTTTTTGAAGCATTTAAACCATCGTTCCCAAGGGTCCAAGTTAAAATATTACCAGATAAACTTCAAGCAATAAAACTTCCCACAAAACGTCTTTTTCTGATACAAAGTTCGACATTTAAAACATGTGAAGAATAGTTTTCACCATGACAACTGATAACAAACCGGCTTTTAATGGCGTATGTTTACCTATCAAAACGCCTTATATGTTATTAGTATATACCAACAAAAGTGTTAGTGACGCTATATCTTAGCAAAATTAACATTATTAACGGAAACATCTATTATATTATATTATTTCCCTCATTTTTAGCGTGCGTATTACACACTGGTAAACACACAGTGTTTAAAAAAATGTCATTTAAGGGCAGACAGTTTGTTCCCTGCAAATTCCACTGTATATCTCCCTCCATACGCATATGAATTGCCAAAAATTGATTCAGTAGAGCGGTATCGAACCAAGAGCAAAATTTACAGGAAATAACAACCTGTTTAAGATACCCATTCCGTACCGTGTCGGCAGTATTATAGATGTCGTTTTGATAGTTGATAGTTTACAATTCGGTGTCTTATCTGCAGCTACATTACGGAATAAATATTTTAAATAATCAGTTGTTTTCTGTGAATTTTATTCTTGATATATGCAATAGACCATCGTTACGTGATAAAGATCCATATTACATATAAAATATGGAAAAAATCCAAACTCAATATAATTAAACGAGTAGCAGTGAACAAAACGGATACTCCCTGAATTTAATCGACAGTATTCTCAAAAATAAACTAAAGAAAAAGGCTGTGTCATTATTTTACTACAAAAGAAAACAAAAAAATTCAAAACAATTAGTTACCTAGGCAATACTTCCCACAAAATTAAAATCACATTAATAATACTAATATTGCTTTCAAAATGAACAATAACCTTGGCAAATATATTAAAAATAATAAAGTTAAGACCTGCAAAGAGCAAAAATGGGACGTTTTTAAACTAAATTGTGGTTCATGCCAAAAAAGTTAAATGGATCAAATAGGTCACACCTTTAATCTTAGAACTAAACAGCACGAAAGAAACAACTTACACAAAAGACACACCATCGTACGCAATACATCTTTTGTCTCAAAACTACAGCTTTGATGAAAACTAGAAAATACTTCATACCAAAAAAAGGAATTTCTCACAGAGGTAGCAGTACTTTTACATCAAAGCAATAGATTTTTATGTAAAAAGTGGTAAAATTTCCCTCAGCTACTGAATATTTTAAGATGTTAGTTACTGACCATGTAATTTTCTTCAAAGCATACATGCTTAAGGGAATGAAATCTGGAGATTCCTTTTCCTGGGATTTCCTTTTTTACGTATAACTTATAGTTAAACCTACATTCGCAATAAAATTGCATTTACATTTTTGTTTAACAAAGAATTTATAGTAATTTGCTTAATTGCAGTGTTGCTTTTTCTTGTGGCAAATTTAAAAGAATGGAAGAGTCTCCAGTTCAGTGTACATATATATATATATATATATATATATATATATATATATATATATATATATATATATATATATATACAATCTTGCTAGACATTGCCATGGGTAGTTCAGAAAGGCAACGAAAAATCAACATCTTTTAACTCAAACTAATAAATAGGTCTAAACACAAAAATACTATAATGAATAACAAAAGAAATACAAGTGAAAAAGAAGAGAGGAAATACTGGCCAATCTCAAAGTTCTATTAAAAATACAAATAGACATCAAAACTGCAGATGCTTGCCTCATCATAAAAAAAGTAACACCAAAAATACACAAACATGGAAAAAACCTAAGGGCACTAAAAGCTCAAGCAATACGACAAACCTACAAGAACAAAAACACACCGTAATTTTGGAGGCTCTCAACAACAAAATAAAAGAGCTAATACAAAAACGCATAGCAAAACTCGGAGAAATTAAGAACAAGCACACCAAAGACTTGACCTAACTACAAAAGTCGAGGAACGAGCTAAAGATAACAATTAAACAACTTCACGACCAAATAATAGACTCAAAAAGAACATTACAAAAACTCACAGAGAGAGTAAATACTCAGGCAGAAATAGAGGCTTCGAAATTCCCAGACAAAGAAGAAGACACCGACCAGGACTGAATGGAGCCTTACAAGGGCATGTCCTTCCTCCAACAAACATAAGATCCTATGGTTCCGAGGGATAAAAAACTTACAATGAATTCAGAATCAAATACAAATAAGCAAGCATCATCCCAGAGCACTCGAAATCTGCACCAGAAAGAGTTCAAATTTTACTACAATCGAACATAAAACAATAAAAAAGATACTGGATACAACCAAATGGGAGCATCACACATACCAGCCAGAAGGCAAAAAACCCCTACACATCTTCCTAAGAGAGATTCTAGAATCACTCTCAACCTCAAAAACAAAGGATTTCACCCAATAAGACTACTTAGTTGGCGCCACAGGAGCTACTTTCATCAACTAGAAGAAATATTGAGAAATAAAATCAAAGTGAAGAACCAAGACCACAATATATCACAGCAGCAGTAAACTGTAGGACCCACACCGGTTATGCCAGTTGTAGTGAAAAGCACAACTCAGCAAATTGCAAAAAAGTTTATATATATATATATATATATATATATATATATATATATATATATATATATATATATATATATATTAATAAATTCAATTAAATTCCTATCCGCATTATGTTCTTCCAACATCTGAACAAATATTCAAGAGAAATGAACTCATTACGTAAGTCTTAAAAATTGTTTACTCTAAAGCTCTCAAAGATTAAAACTTACATCTGCCAATCTTTTAGCGAAATGTTCAAGTAACAACATTTTCAACGAAAATCTCTTAACTTCGCAGCAAACTTCCACAACTTGCTGTTCTGCTGACATGCCTTATAAAATGTGATGGCAAACTAAATTTAGGAGAAAGCGACCAACTTGATTATTTAGTGTATCAGAGGGTTTCATAAAATAAGTTAGGAAAAAATGAGTTAATTTCGTTGTGAAGCTATTGATGCTGGGATAATATTTTTAACAATTTATTTATTCAATGATCAGGACTGGTTGGATTACATAATAAAATTTTAAAACAAAAAAAGACATAGTATTAGTTTTGACCTGTTAAGTAAACACTTATTTGCATATTTTCTGCAGATTTGATCATCTTACAGATGCGACAGCTTTGGCGGTGTATCTCACGCCTATGAAAAATTATGCGGGATATAACTGAACAGTAAAGATAAAACAATCGTGAACTGATATTTATATACATATATATATATATATATATATATATATATATATATATATATATATATATATATTTATATATATATATATATATATATATATATATATATATATTGTCACGAGCAAGGATTGATAAAACTTTAATTATCCAACACCCTGTACAATTGTTAACCATATAGTTTGTTTTGCCGACTATACACTATTATACATGGTAATTGATTAGCAAATAATCAAAGATCAGTCTAGTTGAGTCGCTCCTAACAATGACATCCTGAGCTTAAAGAGTGTTCCCCCAAATCAAGAGGCTGTTCTTAATAATTATGTAAGTAATGATTTTCAATTCTTAAATTTAATATAATGTAAACTGTTATAATGTTTCGGCTAATATTTTATCCTGTATTTATTCTTGTTTTCTTTTGAATACACTCTAATTTGTTACAAAATTTAATTAACCCTGTTATTATTTATACCCCCCTTACCAATACGATCCCATGAGTCGCAATCTGAAAACCAGAATGCGACTAGTCGCACATTGAAAAACTACAACGCGTCAATATATATATATATATATATATATATATATATATATATATATATATATATATATATATATATATATAGGGATTCTACGTGGATGACATCTTTCTCATATGATCACACGGAAAAACCCACCTAAAAATATTTTTAAAGAAACTAAAAAGCATTCATCGCCACATACAGTTCATATTGGAGGTGGAAGCCAACAAGCAGCAATCTTTACTTGACCTTCTAACCACAGCATCCCATGTAGAGACTGTGAAAAAGGATATATTGACCAAACAAACAGAAGAATCTCTACCGGAGTCCAAGAACTTAAAAATAGCAAAACGCATAAACAAACCACATCAGCTTTATTCCAACATCATCAAGACATAGCACACACTATAAACCAAACGGATCGCACCCATAACGCGCATCATCAGAGAAGCTCTCGAAATAAAAAAACACTAAAAACCTTAACAAGAGATGATGCATAAAACATCTCTAATACATGGAAAACCCTAATCAAAACCCAGCCAAAAATAACACACCTGAAAAACAGAACAGTGAGTCGAGAGGAGGCCCAGACCCAGGGAATTAATTAAACCAACTAGGAAAAACCAAGGTATAACTTGCGCAAAAGGCAGACAGAGGACCAGCATGCTCATTCCAAGTCGACCAACCATCGAGGAAGCGTCATTTGAAAATGTCAGCTGAGATATTGGCGAGACGGCATAAAGATTTTTCTACTGATAAATGGATTGAAAACCAGAAAAACACCAATGCACATTCCACCATCCATGGAAACCTACGTTGCATATATATATATATATATATATATATATATATATATATATATATATATATATATATACATATATATATATATATATATATATATATATATATATATATATATATATATATAATGAAGAATTTTATACTCTACAAATGCCATTTAGAGCAAACCAACCAACATATTTACAAAAAAACGATTCTTGCGACATTTTACCTTGAATGTCTTAACCAGCTTACATAAGATTCTAGGGCACTTTTAAGTCAACTTATAAAATTTGAAAACAAAGAATTATATTTTTGGAGCTATTGATAAAGGTAAAATTACAGTTCTGGCACTGTTACATTTTTCAAAAGCCTTCGATACTCTAAATCACAAGTTACTTCTGGTTACTCTTCATTATGTTGATCTTTCTGAGAAGGCAGTTATATTCTTTTTTAATTTTTTAAGCAACAGATGTCAGTCAGTTCCGATTGACAGAAGAGTGTCAGCTCCTGTGATGAATAACAGTGGCGTGCCTCGGGGTTCGGCTTTGTCTCCGCTGTTGTATGCCATCTATAGTTCTTTCCTTTTAGAGGCTTTACAGGTTTGTGCAGATGACACTTAAGTTTATTTATCATTTGATAGGGCTGATGCAGTTGAGGACTGTAAGTAGAGAATTCAGTTTGTTAAGTAAACTGTCATTGGAACACTCTTTTATATTGAATCCTAAAAAATGTTGTATAATGGTCTTCGGTCGAAGGGCAGATGTAGAATATTTGAAAGGTTTGATTAATGTGGAGATAGATAATACAGTGTTGCCGATAAAAGACAATGTGCGTAATTTAGGTGTTATTTTTGACAGTTCTTTAAGATTTAGTGCCCATGTATACAGAGGGCTTTAGTGAAATTAAAAATACTGCATTGCCTGCCATTTTTTGTCACCACATGTGAAGACCCTATTGTGTGACTCTTTGGTGCTCTCCGTGTTTAACCATGGGGACACTTATCCATGGAATGAAAAAAATACCAACATATTTCACATAAATTGACAGAGTGTGGCTGGTTAGACATGGAGCAGCGAAGAAATTTACATCTTGCATGTATTCTTTATAAAATTGTCTCTCTAAAATGTCCCACACATTTATATAAACGTATTGTATTTAGAACCCATGTTCATAATATTAATATTAGATTTTAAGGTATAGTGACACTAGCGTATCATCGAATGCCCGTTAAGTTAACAATCTACCTTTAAAATAAATTATATTAAATTTATAATGAGCAAGCGCTGTTCATTTCTTCTGCATCTATCTTATTTTTTCTATTTTTGTATAACTACTTTTATTCTAATTTCCTTATCATCTTTGCCTAAAGTGAGCCATATAATTAGTATAAGGTAACAAAAATTTTAATAACCCATGGGCTGAGTATGATCAGGAATGCACACCACGATGCCTCATCTGAACTTCACTTTTTTCTAAATATTGTTAATTATTTTTTTTATTAGTCTCATGTAATATGTAGTTAAATATTTAGAAATAATGACACTTATTATTATTATTGTAAAAAAATTTGTAGCTCATTATTTTTCATTCCCTTTTTGAATTCCTATTTGACGGGACTATTAATTTGTTGTCCTCACTACAGAGCAATAAATTATTTTAAAACAGTCCACGTTAATAAAATCCGCAAATATTCACCTTACAAATTCGAGCATTTTCAAACTTTCGTTCACAACATTATTGACATACATGTCAAAGCCAACAGCCCTATCTAATGTGACTCTTCTTCAGATGCCATATCAGGTCACCCTGACGTTGGCAATTACATTGGCAAGTCTTTCACGGTCCTGCGCAGCTGGAACAGTTCCCCCGCGCTACGTATACCTGTCCATTCACGAATATTCCTCAACCAGGAAGCCTGTCTCCTTCCTACCCCTCTACGTCCCTCTACTTTACCCATCATGATTAGCTGAAGAATTCTATATCGCTCCCCTCTGAATATATGTCCAAGATATGAGATTTTTCTACACTTCACAGTGTTTAATAGTATACGAGTTGTGTCGGCCCTATTGAGTACCATTTCGTTGGTCTGCCTAGCTGTCCAAGGTATTCTCAGCATTCGACGGTGTAACCACATTTCGAGAGCCTCCAACCGATTAATCGTGGCAGCCTTAATTGTCCAGATCTCTGCCCCATATAGTAACACTGGCCAGACGTATGATCTTATCATTCTCTGTCGTAGTTTTAGGTTGAGGTAATCATTGCAGAAAAGTGGTTTCATTTTTTGAAAAGTTTGTCTAGCAGTCTCTATTCTACACCTTATCTCTTTATCTAGGTTTAGATTTTCGGTGATATAACATCCAAGATATTTAAAATGAGTCACCCTGTCTATACTTTTTCCTTCTATTTGTATTGAAGCGTTAAGATGAGGTTGTCTACTAAAGACCATAAATTTTGTCTTTTTGATATTTATGTTAAGCCCCATTTCTTGACCCTCAGTGTTAACACAGTTTAATAGATGTTGCAGGTCTTGTAGTTTGTCGCTTAGGATAACAGTGTCGTCAGCATATCGTATTGTATTTATATATTATCCATTGATTTGTAATCCCATTCATTGTCCTTGAGTAGCCCGTTTAAAGATTTTATCTGAATATATATTAAAAAGCAGTGCAGATAGTATGCAGCTCTGTCTGACGGCTAGCAGAATTTTACTTTTTTCTGTGAGTTTTCCATTTAGCCTTACTGTTGCTTTCTGCCGCCAATATAGATTTTTAATAATTCTTACGTCTCTGTTGTCTACCCCTACGTTATTTAAAATGTCTATGAGTTTTCTGTGCTGTACTCTGTCGAATGCCTTCTCGTAATCGACAAAACATACGAATACATCCTTGTGTTGATCCCGGCATTTTTGCAGAAGTATATTTAGAGCGAATAAAGCCTCTCTAGTACTTAGGGTGTTTCTAAATCCGAATTGGGTTTCAGCCAAATCTGCTTCGCATTTAGATCTTATCCTGCTGTGGATGATTCTGAGAAAGACCTTCAAAGTGTGGCTCGTTAGACTTAGTACACCCAGATATTTTACGTGTTTAATGCGAGAAACATTGTTGTCACCAAGAAATTATTTAAACGATATCCAATGTATTTTAGGATAAAAACTAATACAGGAGTATTTATCAAACTCATGATATTTGATTGGAACCATTAAAGCCGTCTCTATCTCTAACAACCCAAAATATCTTTAAGTAATCTGCATAAAAACGACATCTACTGAAGGTTATGGTGTCCTCAATATCGTTAAAAAAATCAATTGAAAAGAAGTGGCACGAGATGAGTATCGTGAGAAACCCCCAAGGTAACAAATATAACAGATGACTCACAGTGGTCAATTCCTATACACTGTAATCTATTGGATAGATAGCTATTATAGAAATAACCCATGGATAGCCTATAGATAAAAAGTTGATGATTAACCTTGTCAAAAGCCTTGCAGATATCTGTGTATACATCATCTACCTGACACCTTCTCTTCAAAGCTTGCACCAAGTACTATTCATGAACATACAGATTAGTGACTAAAATGTAGTTGTCGGATTTGCATTGTCTTTATTTTTATTTATTTTTACGGCGGTTCGATTAGGTTATATCTCTAATCGTTATCAAGTATAAACTTTTCAGTTTATAAAACTGAATTAAAATACTCAATTCATAACTTTAACTAGTTATGTTAAATTAGCAAAAATACAGTATTTAATTTCAAGTTAAAAATATGTTGCCATTTATTTCTAATAACTTATTTCGAACAAAATTAACACCCCTTTTACTTCAAAATAGTTCACAGAAAACCAACTTATCCCTAATTTTTAACCACCGATCGAAACAGATGGCAACACTGCAGTCTTGAGGCCGACGATTTTCTTAAGCCGGGAGCTTTCTGATGACGTCTGTAACACGCGCAATCGCTGCGTCACAAAAGTAGCTGTTTATAAACATTTATCTTTTTTGTTTTCTTTCCTCCGATATGCACACGCGTGGGCCACCTTATTCTTTATGAAGGGGTTTTTATTTACGTTTTTCGGCCTTGCCTGGCTGACTTTGACTGATATCTGTCTCGAAATAAAGTCGGTTAAATAAGATATTGATGGCGAAAAAATATACTTTAACTGTTTGTTAAGGTTTCATTCATTTACCTTTTGAGTAACCTACTTGTAATTTTCTAATGTTTACCAGGCATGAAATTACAGTCTGGGGATTGTAAGAATTTATCTAAAGTAGCAGTTATTATATGTTCATTTTATAACAAAGTAGAGTAAGTAGGTATTTTGCAAGAGAATTAAATTATATATACAGTTGGTTGTATTTTACATTACTAAAAATATCAACAATAACAAATACAAGACCCACACAGCACTAGACGTCTTATAGACGTCATTTTTATATCCAAATTATGTCTGAACGTCTTAAGACAAAAATAAAGCGTCTTATAGACGTCCATAAGACGTCTATATACAACGTCTTTAAGATATCTTTTAAAAATCTACATACTACATTTTATATGAAAATAAATACAGTTGTGTATAATTTAGTTGATAAAAACTAAAAAGCATTTCCTTCCCTATAGATTTTGTCACAGTTGGGTAATAAGTTTGCAACGCCGCACAGAGCTCAGCTGAATACAAGTTGAGGTTAAAATTTTTGATTGAACGACAAATTTTTAGTAGCCTCACTATGATCTTGATTAATGGAACTTTTGCATGATCAGTACTTTGATGCTTTTTGTCACAGACTATTTTATGTACCGATAACAATGACACACGTAAATATATATATATATATATATATATATATATATATATATATATATATATATATATATATATATATATATATCATTTTTCTTAATTTTGTATTTTCTTGGGTTTAGGTTAGAACCTAAACCCAAGAAAATACAAAATTAAGAAAAATGATATAATCTATGGTTCAAGAATCAAGAAAATAAATATATATATATATATATATATATATATATATATATATGATGCCAACGAAACTATAACTTTAAAAAACCCACCTTTTGTTTCTGTCAACTGTCATTTTTCAGTTTTGTATTTGTTTTTCGTCATGTCGTTATTCATTTCTAATATTGTTGGGGTGCCGACTGTGAAAATTTAGCTTTTGAATGAATTTTATTAAAATAGTTGATTTATCCATGTGCCTCTGAAAATCTTTTATATTCGTGTTTATGTAATACTTAAGGTAAGATCGAGAATCATATGTACTTAGGAAAAACAGTAACGTTATTTATAGGTTGTGTTACAGGAAATTCCCGAATGCTTTACCGCTTATATTTTTGTAGTAACTCTATGTTAGAAGTATGAAATGAAATCTTCAAAAATATTATCTGTGCGAAAAAGGCTTGCACAGCTCATCCAGACCCGGTTCTAAATATTACAAGAAATATTACTAATGAAGTGGAAGGCGAAATGTTTGTTTATGGAGTGCTCCACTAATGAAACCTGTAAGATTTATTTTGTTCCTGATGATTGGTTTATATTTAAAGAACATAGAAAATAGAGTTTTGTTAATTACAAGAAGTAATTTTGTTTAACGTTTTAGAAATTTCTAAACTGGGAGTAGGGAGCATTTATGACTTTGTAAAGCGTAAAATTACCATGTACAGTTGATTAATACGAAAAGGAAAGAGAAAGTTCTACGATTCTAACTTGGCGAGACTTATTACGAGTAAGTTCTGTCTTTCATTATACATATTGACCTTGAAATAGCATAAGTCACAATTCTATAGTAGAGGACAATTATAAAAATTCGCAAAAATATCAAAAAATTTACTCCCACAAATAATAAACTTTATCCTATAAAATTAAAATCAGTTTGTTATTAGAATCTACAGAGACAGCAGGACTGGCAAAAGGTCGGATGAATAAGGAAATTTCAATCCAAACATGGCTGAAAAGGACATCAGACCAGATTTGTTATTCGACTAAATAAAAATTCTTGTTTTTAAAACTATTTAAAGATTTGTGTACTTTTTATTTCAATAAACTTTTTTATTTTGTTGATAGTCTACCTTTTAGAGTTATTATATCGAAGGGATAAACTAGGGCTAAAATTTGATAGGTTCACTTATACTTCGAACAGTAGGAGTTCTGAAAATATTTGCTCTTCTACCTCACTTCTTAAATTTCAAATTAGAAAAAGTTTACATTATGCTTAAGTTATGTATTTTTTTGTATAAAAAGATTATGTTGAACATATTTTTTAAAGCAAATTATTCATGCGGAACTTGTAGTTATTTAAAATGGTAGTGTATATTTTGCTCTTGATTTTTTCTTAATTAAAGTTATTTCTTGGACTTTTGAATAATTACGGTTTGACTTTGTAAACAAGACAAACAAAAAAATTAAAGAGACCTTTTTTAATGTACATAATTTTAATGGTGGAATATGTTGTTTTAATGTTGGGAAGGGACGTCCATAAGACGTTGTAAGCAAATGTCTTAAAGACGTTACCTTTTGTAACATAAGACGTCTATACAACGTCAATATGGACGTCATTCGTCTTTAATGGACATCCACAAGACGTCCTGAATGTTGAGATCAAACGTTTTATGGACGTCTTTAAGACGTATTTGTGCTGTTTGGGGAGTTATCAATAAAATTACATTTTAAAAAGTCATTTTTCGTTTAAATGTGAAACCAAGAAGGGTTAAAAATTTTAAACATTAAAAGCGAAACATAGACACTAAAAAATATCAAGAAAAAGTAGAACAAGAACTGAAAAAAGCAAAACCACATAAAAGAAACAACATCGACTTACTAAATAAAGATTAACAAATATAATGCAAACAGCGTCAAGAAGTAGCTAAGAAAGGTAGAAAGAATAAACTAAAATAAAAAAAAAAAACTAAAAAAAAGAAGAGGGAAAATTTGAACTACGAAAAATGATAAACTTAAAACCCAAAAATAAAAAAATTCGAGATAAAGATGAAAAACTTCAAATTAGAGAAGTATTCTGCTAAACTTCATACAAACAGCTGGAACAAAAAACGAAAAGGAAAATGTAAATGAACGAGTCAATCAAGAACGAGATGAAGATAAAAAATTTTAGAACAAATTATAAAATATGGAGGAAAAAGTGGAAATAACATCACTTTTGAACCTTGGTCCGCGTTAAAGTGAAATATGTGAGCTTAAACATTAACAAGCATGTTGTGCAAAGACAGCATAACGATCGCATTACTCTGCCAGGTATACAGGGTGTTCGGATAATATATCAGGATTGTTGAAGAAGTGATTCTACATGATAAAATAAAGGTAGTATGTCTAGAGTTACAGACTATCAAAGTTCCATCTTTTTTTTAATTTTTAACATCTTGCCATTAATTTTTAGCTTATCAAGGTTATATTTCATACAGAGATTAAGTTTAATGACTTTTATCATTCTATTATAAAAATGTTTCTCCACTATGCAACCAGAGGTCACTTTCAATTCGAATGAAATTACATTTTGTGCAGGAAGTTGCTGCGGTGGTCCCATATTATTTTGGACGAAATTGGTACAATGGAATACAAGATGGCGCTGACAATATTGCGAAGAAAAAAATTAATTTTGTCCAATTTTCTCTAAAATTGGTATGGGGGAATTTTTGGGATCGCACATAACGAATCTAACATTATTTTTTAAAAATTCGATATAGCGGATCTAATATGGCGGACAAAAAAATCAATTTTGTCCTATTTTCTCCAAAACTGGTATGGAGGGAATCTGAAATTATTTTTTAAAAATTCAATATGGCGGATTCAGCATGGCGGACAAAAAAATTAATTCAATCCAATTTGTTTCAAAATGATATGGGGGAGTTTTTGGGATCGCACATTATGAATCTGAAATTATTATTATAAAAATAAGAAATTCCACATTCTATGTTTTCAGAAGTAGCAGATAGAAAAACGTTTCGAAATTAAAAAATTCAGAATAACTGTTTAAATTAATGCAAAAAATTAAACAATGTTATTCTCAACTTTTTAAAATGAATCCCATCCGAGCAAAATAAGTTCGAAACAAATCAGAAATGAACTTCAATAAAATTAAAACAACTTCTAGTTTTTTCATTACATAAGTTACCGGCAGCAATGTTCATTTGTTTCGTTCTTTTTTATTTGTTTTTTTGCCGCTTTGAACTTTTAAAAATGTTTTTTAAAAGTTTTTTAATTAACAGCGAATCCGCATCTTCAAAGACCCCCCGACAATTTTTAAAGGTAGATACAAATAAATGAAATAAGTTTTCTTTAAAGTGTGTAATATTTTTTGGCATTGCCAAATTAATATTAATGTCATAAAACAATGGATACTGGCATAGTACCGTGGGTGACGAATTCTACAATAAACAAAATTGGATTTCTCGTGTCAAGAAATTTTTATATAATATTTGAATTTTTTCAAGAATTAATAACATCGAAAACAAAATTTGAAATATTAGTCACAGAACTTTCAGAAAAAAATGTACTTAAGTATTATGACCAAGGCTAATTAATATATAATATTTCAGGTTTCTAAATAGACCGTAAGAGGACGTGTCTTAATACATAAAATAGAAAAGCAATAATCCAAAAATTAAATATGATGATAGGTAATCATTTTTCTTTATCAAACTCTTAAAATAATGAAAGTAAAGGGAAGGAATATTGCTATTCAAAAAATATTTTAACTCTGGATTGCCTTATCCGATTTTAATAAACTTATTTAGGAGGTAATTTTTAAAACGATCAAAAAATTAAAATCTGATAAGGCAATTCTGACTTAAGAGTACTTTTTGAATAGTAATATTTCTTGCTTCCCTCCTTTATTTTAAAAGTTAGAACAACATTTAAATACCATATTTTTAAAATATAAGTGGTGGCTATCGAAAACATAAAAGGACATTTACATTTACGTTTCTTTTTTTTATTATTGTTTCCCTATTTCATACTATCAAAGACGCACTTTTGTGGTCTGTTTATAATCGTAAAAATATTTAATTTAAATATATTTATTTTTCTAAAAATTACCTCCTAAATAAGACAAAGTCCATTAAAATCGGATAAAGCAATACAGAATTACCGCATTTTCTGACCAACATGCTTTCCTTGCTTTAGCAAAAAATTAAATACAAAACTTTTAAAGCAACAATAGATATGAAAAACATAAAGATGCACTTTCTACTAATAATATATTTGATTTTTTGGGAATTCGTTGTGTTTCTGTTTTAAGATACGCCCACTTACGGCCCATCTAGAAACTTAAACATAATTTATTCTTAACTGGGCAACTACATATATATATATATATATATATATATATATATATATATATATATATATATATATATATATTTATTTTCTTGATTCTTGAACCATAGATTATATCATTTTTCTTAATTTTGTATTTTCTTGGGTTTAGGTTCTATAATTAATAAAACACAAAACGATTGACGTTGTGGCTCAAATTTCCCATATCTGTTCTGTCGTTAACAGTGTTTTTATCTTTTTTAATTTCAATCATTTCTTTTATCTGTAATTTTTGGTAATTCATATCTTTGTTTTTTATAATGGTACTGTTATAATCAAAAGTGTGTTTTTCGTCCTGTGTGTGTTTGTTTAACGCTGTTGAGGCGTTTTTTATATATTTATGGCCATTTAATCTGTTCTTCAGTAATTGGCTCGTCATGCCTATATATTTTTTGGGACAATTTGTGCAAGGGATCGAATATATTATATTTGATTTATTCATTAGAGGAGTTTTACTTTTTAAATTTGTGAATAATGTATTTAATTTATTATGTGACCTGTGGCATACGATAATATCATGCTTTTTTAAAATGTATTTTATTTTTTCTGACAGCTCACTAGTGTAAGGTAGTTAGAAAATAAAAAGTTTGAGGAATTACATAAAAAAATTAAAAAAAGACACCAAAAAAAATTAAACCAATTATTTAAAAAGCGTGAAATCTGTAAAGAAACAAACAACGACAGGTCCAAATGGATCGAAAATATATCTGATACCCCGATACCGTCCGAAGTTAATGAAGTTTTATCATATGGTCCAAATTTCTCATTAAATGTTACAAAAGAAAAAGATATTCCAATAACCGAATATATAGCCTCTATTGAATCTGTTATTAGCAATGAGTCAGACGACAAGAAGGACACAATTAGAGCTGAAGTAACAAATGTTTTAACTAATCATAAAATCAAAATAAGACATCAAACAATAAAAAGTAACAGCCTCCAAGAAAAGTTAAAAAAGAAATTAAATCGAACAAAAAAATTTATCAAAGACAATCCTCAAATCATTGTTCTAAGGCCTGATAAAAGCAATAAAAAAGTAGTTATGAACAAGGCAGATTACGAGACAAAAATGAACAACTTACTAAAGGACGAAAATACATATAAAAATATTAAAAGTGATCCAACGAACTTATATCAAAAAAAATAATACCTTCATAAAAAAATTGCTCAATGTAAAGAACTAACTGAAAAAGATGCAAAAAGGCTAACCATTCACAATGCTATTCCACCAAAAATATACGGCCTACCAAAATTACATAAACAAAATATACCACTAAGACCTATTGTTTCTTGTATACAATCGCCATTCTATAGTTTATCAAAATTCTTATCAGATTGCATTTCAAATATTACAGGCAAAAACGATTTTTTTATTAAAGATTCATTCGCCTTTAAAAAATTTATTGATAAAGTAAACCTACCTGAAAATTACAGACTCATTTCGCTAGATGTTATATCTTTGTATACAAACATACCAAATCAACTTGTCCACACTATTTTAGCAGAAAAATAGGAAATTTTAAAAAAACATACAACGCTATCAAAAAATAATTTTATGGATGCTGTTGCTTAATACAAATTATTTTCAGTACGAAAATACCTTTTACAAACAACTCGATGGATGTGCTATGGGATCACCAATTTCATCTACCATTGCTCAGCTAGTAATGGAATATTTAGAGGAAAAAGTCTTAGAAAAATTAAATTTTAATATAATATTTTTCAAACGTTTTGTCGATGATTGCATAGCAGCCGTACCACAAAATAAAATAAATGAAATTCTCCAAGAGTTTAACAGTTTCAACGAAAAATTACAGTTCACGTCCGAAACAGAGAATAATAATAAAATAAATTTTCTAGATATGACACTTATACGCAGAAAAAACAAAATTTTAACTGAATGGTACACCAAACCAACTTGGTCAGGTAGATATCTAAACTATTTCTCTAATCATTCAAAAACTCAAAAAAATAGCGTTATAATCGGTCTATCTGATCGTGCTATCTCCCTAACATCTCCAGAATTCCGACCAAAAATACTTCAAAAAGTAAAAGAGACACTAATAAATAATAATTTCAACGAAAAGAATATCACCAAAATAATTGATAAACGAACATATAAGTTTTATAACAACGTAAAAACAAAAAACATAGAACATAAACAGCAGAAATATGTGGCATTACCTTACACTAGTGAGCTGTCAGAAAAAATAAAATACATTTTAAAAAAGCATGATATTATCGTATGCCACAGGTTACATAATAAATTAAATACATTATTCACAAATTTAAAAAGTAAAACTCCTCTAATGAATAAATCAAATATAATATATTCGATCCCTTGCACAAATTGTCCCAAAAAATATATAGGCATGACGAGCCAATTACTGAAGAACAGATTAAATGGCCATAAATATACAAAAAACGCCTCAACAGCGTTAAACAAACACACACAGGACAAAAAACACACTTTTGATTATAACAGTACCATTATAAAAAACAAAGATATGAATTACCAAAAATTACAGATAAAAGAAATGATTGAAATTAAAAAAGATAAAAACACTGTTAACGACAGAACAGATATGGGAAATTTGAGCCACATTTACGCAAACCTAATTTAAACATAAGTATTAAGTATTCGATCCGGTCAAATAAGAATTAAAAATAGAATATCCTCTTAAACATAAAACCAAAAATATACCTTATTTGTTTTTTTTATACATTGTAAAATATAAAAAATATTTTAAAAAATAAAACACATTCGCATTCCACGTATCCTCAGTAAACGATGAAAATTTAAAGTTTATTTAGAAACAGAACAGCAAAATGTCAAGGATGTACTGGTAAAATTAAAAATTTTTAAAATGTTTTAAAGTTTTTGACTACTGTTTTTAAGTGTCTTGTTTGTTTTCCAAAATGGTAAAATATGTTTTTTATGTGATGTATTTTAATTATATATTTTTAGGAGGAAAAAATTTTGAAAATGCCTTGAATAAAGGGCGAAACGTCAATCGTTTTGTTTTATTAATTATAGAACCTAAACCCAAGAAAATACAAAATTAAGAAAAATATAAATATATATATATATATATATATATATATATATATATATATATATATATATATATATATATATAATTTTCCAGATTCTTAACCGTAGATCATATCATTTTTTTTAAATTTTGTCTTTTCTTGGGTTTAGGTTCTTTATTTAACAAAAAATCCAACAATATATATATATATATATATATATATATATATATATATATATATATATATATATTTACATTCACAACACTATATAATTTATTAAAAGATTCATTTAGATAGGTTGAGTATCGATTTCTCCTGTCAAAGCCTATTCGATTTATCAGCGAAATTTTAAATTTTGTTTTGTATTTTGTTGTATTCGGGAATAAAAATTGAATATTATAACTGAGAAATAACATCGAGCGATTCTAAAAGGATATTTTCAGTGGTACAGCAACATATTTTTAATATTAATACTAAAAATGTATGTCATAAAATATAGGAAAAAGAAATTTTAAGAAAAATATTTTAAAAGATGTATACTTGGCTCTGTGAGTGTGGTAACAACTTCTCTACGAAGTTTTGCCATTCAAAAAGTTTTCGACTTCCCTAGGGATGTGGATTTACTTTTAATTGCGAAACTTTTTTAAAGGTATTTCTAGAACATTTAAGTGGAAAGTACAAATAAAAGGGGATTGATGGGGATGAACATTCCTCATTCAAACTAATAAAAAGGAATTGAAATATTCCTTGTTTTAAAGTCAACCATATTCAATCATATTTTGCGTAACAAATTGATAAAATTAATATTTTCAGAGTTCCGGAACGTTACGTCCGTCTGTCTTTATGTCACACCCTCCTGAGTCAGATTCTTGATTCATTTGGACAATATATTAGCAAAGTTTATCAAATTATTTTCAAATTTTTTATTAGTCATGTATTTTGTTTATTTTTTGTCTTATCTCTTTGAATTTATTGTGAAGTTCTGCATCGTCAACAGATCTAAACTAACTTAAGTAATCTCTTTCTATTTTATTTTCTACCGAATAGACCACAAGAGGGCGTCTTTGATAGTATGAAATAGAAAAAGAATAATAAAAAAATTAAACTTAAATGTAAATGCCCTTTTATGTTTTCGATAATCACCACTTATATTTTAAAAATTTGGTATTTAAATGTTGCTCTAACTTTTAAAATAAAGGAGGGAAGCGAGAAATATTGCTATTCAAAAAGTACTCTAAGTCAGAATTGCCTTATCAGATTTTAATTTTTTAATTGTTTTAAAAATTACCTTCTAAATACGATTAAGTTTATTAAAATCGGATAAGGCAATCCAGAGTTTAAATATTTTTTGAATAGCAATATTCCTTTCCTCCACTTTCATTATTTTAAGAGTTTGATAAAGAAAAATGGTTACCTATCATCATATTTAATTTTTGGAGAGATTATTGCTTTTCTATTTTATGTATTAAGATACGTCCTCTTACGGCCTATTTAAAAACCTGAAATATTATATATTAATTAGCCTTGGTCATAATACTTAAGTACATTTTTTTCTGAAAGTTCTATGACTAATATTTCAAATTTTGTTTTCGATGTTATTAATTCTTGAAAAAATTCAAATATTATATAAAAATTTCTTGACACGAGAAATCCAGTTCTGTTAATTGTAGAATTCGTCACCCATGGTATTTTATGCCTAGTTTGGTCCTCTCAACATCGAAAGCAAGCGTGGTAAAATAATATTAACCCCTCTGATTTCACTACTATTCTAATTTTATCAGTTTTTTTTTCTTTTTGAACCTATATAATATTCTAGAAAGTAATTCTGAGCAAATAAGAGATCATGTTAGTCATGATAAGTCTCATGTGCGGACTCTGTTGGAGAGATTAGGATTTAATACTGATACTAAATGTAAGCTCTCCTTTTCATCTCATCTACACACTATAAAATTGCATATGTTTCTGCCTGAAACATTGTTGGGTATTTCCCCAAGGGAAGAGTTATTTTTATACTCGATTGTAACCCATATATTTTAGCCCCGTTACCGTCACTGGTTTTTGAACCGTCAGTGTACCAGATAGTTGTACCAGAAAATGTTTCCGGTTCAACTATCTAGTACACTGACATTAGCCTTCACACAAAACATAAACAGTACATATAGGTTTACTCAATGTTGGTAAATGCGGCTGCATTTATGTATATTTTTTTCTCTCATTTCATCTTTGTGAGAGTAATATTGTTTATATTATTGCGTCGATCTTCCTGATCTTCAATTATGTTATTATAATTATTTATTGTTACTTACTGTAAAATTGTAAAATAGATTTTCCATTGAAGTAAAATAAATAATTAATAAAATTTTTATAAAAAAATTGAACCGACTTTTAAAAGTGCGGTAAAGAGTGGAAAATAACTATAAAGTTTTATATGAAATTGAACTTTTTGAAGTCGGGGCCAAACTAATACCTGATACAATGTGATTCGCATAAACAGATTAAAAATACGATATTTATAATTACTTTCTTACCATAATTTGTATATATTAGCAGTTATTTATTTCATTTACAAATAATTTGCTGCCAACTTCAAAAAGTTCAATTTCGTATAAAAATTTATAGTTATTTTTCACTTTTTAGCGCACTTTTAGAAGTCGGTTCAATTTTTTTATAAAAATTTTATTTTTCTATTTTTAGTTTTAAAATTCATTATGATATCTATAAATTATTTGAACTAAGTACTAATCGAGATTAGTTTACCTCGTAATGACTACAAGGTGACAAAAAAGTACCCATTTTAGCCAAAATTGTAAATCATCCTAAAATGAACCACTAAATATTCTTTGTTTCTTAGAGTTCTCCAAATACCAGTAAAATTGTGTCAAACAAATATTAATCTGTCATAGTAAATCCACTATCTTAAATTTCAAATTAACTTTCGATTGGTAATATAGGCCCCAAAATCTTCCAATTTCGATGTTTAAAGAGCCTGCGATGTCAATTTCTTAGCTCGATATATTTTATACCGCGTATTGAATATGTATACGTCTCAAGAAGCCCACAATATCAAATTTAGACAAAATCGGAATATATAAAATTTGATGTCCCTCATATTGTATCTTATCAACCTAATAGTTGTAAAAAATTAACTTCATATTCGTAATACACAACCCCGAGAACCCCTTAATACCAAATCTGAAAAAATGCGGAAAAGATAAAGTTTTCAAACCATTATATTGCATCCGCTATATTGAATTTAAAAAAAAATATTTTAAATCTTAATCTAATCTAAATCTAAACCCTTCAAAGCCCCCTAGTACCAATTTTGGATGAAATCCGGAAATTTTAAGTTTCTAGACTTATATTCGCTTAGATTTTCTTAGAAAAATTTTATATTCGCTATTTACATTCTCAAAAACGATTCAGTTCCACCTTTAAACAAAATCGAAAAATGTAAAATTTTTAGTATGCTATATTGGATTCGCCGTATTGAATCATAAAAAAAATACTTATAAATTCATAATTTATATCCTCAAAAACCCCCTATATCAGTTTGGGAGAAAATCGAAAAATGTAAAATTTTTGGGACACCATATTGAATCTGCCAGATTTAGTTTTTCGAAAAATATTTTAAATTCATAATTAACACTAACAAAAATACCCCAATACTGATTTTAGATAAAATTGGGAGATGTAGAATATTTAATCCGCTATCTTGGATCCGCCATATTTAATTTTTTTAATAATTTTAGATTCGTTCGTAATGTGCGATCCTAAAAACTCCCCCATATCAATTTTGAAAAAAATCGGACAAAATTAATTTTTTATCCACCATATTGGATACGCCATATTGATTTTTTTTAAAATAATTTCAGATTCGTTATATGCGACCCTGAAAACTCCCCCGTACCAATTTTGAAGAAAATCGGACAACGTTGATTTTTTTGTCCGCCATATTGGATCCGCCATATTGAATTTTTTAAAAATAATTTTAGATTAGTTATGTGCGACTCTGAAAATTCCTTCGTACCAATTTTGGAGAAAATCGAACAAAATTGATATTTTTTGTCCGCCATATTGAATTTTTTAAAAAATTTTTGATTCGTTATGTGCGACCCCGAAAACTCTTCCACACCAATTCTAGAGAAAATCAGACAAAATTAAATTTTTTTGTCCGCCATATTGGATCCGCCATATTGAATATTTTTAAATAATTTCAAATTCGTTGTGTATGATCCCAAGGATTCCTTCATACCAATTTTGGAGAAAATCGGAAAAAATTTATTTTTTTGATCGCCATATTCTCAGCGCCATCTTGGATATTACTGCACCTATTTTGTCCAAAAAAATATGGAACCATCGCAGCAACTTCCTGAACATAACGTAAAAAATTTCATTCAAATTGGTACCGCCGTTCAGGAGTAATACATAGTCGACGAATTGAGAACCTCCTTCTTTTAGAAGTCAGTTAAAAAAATAAATAAAGAATTTTGAATTTCAAAAAACCTGTGTACTACAAGAGCGCCCTGTATAAATATTCAATATACGAAATTCAAATAAAATCGAAAAATATTATTTCACCATTTAATATTCTTAATACAACAAACTTATATCTTTTTCAATGTGCTGGTGAAACTTCTAAAAACTTTTTGGTATCTTTAGAAAATTCTTTAAAGAGAAAAGAGCAAACAAAAGGGAAGACCGACCAATGAGCCTAATGAAAAATAAACTAAGAGCTTTTTTAATTTTAAAGCTGGCATTTCCTACGGTGTTCAATTTGTTTTGAACGAATTTCCTTTGAATTTAGCCATCGAAACTAAGAATTTTTTTTATATTGGGATTAAAAAGTGTTTTGTTCACGATTTACTTTTAAGATCGATAATGGCCCATGTCTTGTGAAATATAGGGTATTTCTTAGATACAGAAATATTTCTAGTAAGACGAGGACATCTAGAAAGCCTTTCTAACAATGAAACAAATGCACATGCAAACTTTATATACGAGAATATCGATAATTTTAGGAATGCCTACATCTCTGGTTAATCTGCAGAAATATTAATAAGATATGATTATTGAATGCAATTGATATAATACCACATGACCAATATACACATAAAAAACCTTTGATCCTTTAAAAGTTAAAAGTGAAAATCTAAAGAGAAAAAACAGTGATTAAAGGAAAGATAATCTTGAGGAATCTAAAAAAATTAACCTTTCTTCTTCAAGTGCCACCTCCTTTGAGAAGATTGGCTATCATCACAGTTATTCTGATCTTTCATATTGCAATTTAAGCAACTCAATGAAACTGCAGTTGTACCACTTTCTCAAGTTGTTCGACCATGAAATGCCTTGTCTTCCTATGTTCCTTTTTTCAAGAATCTTACCCTGAATGATCCAGAGCATATTTTTCGTCACTCATAACATAACCCAGATACTGTAACTTTCTTATTTTTATTGTGTTTAATATTTCTTTCACTTTCCCAATTTTTTCAAGTACCGCCATGTGTAATATTTAATCTATATATCCTATCTTCAAAATCCTCCTATATGCTAATATTTCGAATACCTCCAGTCGATTAGTGATATCCTGTTTGAGCGCCCAAGCTTCCATCCCGGACAGCAACACCGAGAATACATAACACCTTAACATCCTAAATTTGAGATGTAGACTAATGTCTTTACCACAAAATACCTTTCTCATCTTATTAAATATATTTCTGGCTTATCCGATTCGTATCCGAATTTCTTCTGTATATCCATTGGTTTCATTAACAACTGTTTCCAGATACTTCTTTACCTTTTCTACTGGTTATTCTTTGATCCATTGACTCTCTTGGTTGTTATGGTCATGAATATAGTTTTTTTGCATTCAAACGGAAGCCACATTCCTCACTGCTCACCACTACCAGATCTACTAATTTCTGTAGATCTCCTAATGACTCTGCAATGAGAATGATGTCATCTGCGTATCTGATGTTTACTTTTATTCCAATTGTTGTTTCTGCTAATGCTTTTTGAATAATGTCCTCCGAGTATAAGTTAAATAGTAACGGTGAGAGCACGCACCCTTGTCTTACGCTACGCTTTATGTCTACTCAGTCTGAAAGTTCATCGCCTGGTTTAACACCAGCCCATTGATTAAATTACAAATGGGCTATTATTCGTATATCCATGCTGTCTTTATACTTATTTTTGAGTAGGCGCATTAGTTTATTATGTCGGACTTTATCAAAAGCTTTATTATAATCCAGAAAACAGACATATATAGATTGATTGACATCCACATATCTCTGAACCAACAGTTGAACACAAATAGGGCTTCTCATGTCCCCATTGCGTTCTTAAATCTAAACTGGGAGTTTCGCTCCAGTTCTTGGAGATTCAAATGCCCCCTGGCACGATGGTAAAGCTCTCACTTCGGGTTATACCACCCTAGGTGAACACCCTTACCATACATTCCTCTACCTCGTAGATATACGAATTTGAGCTTGAGTACTGGATGTCCTCTATATTGGTGTACTCATCTTGATCGATGTTTTGCACTTGCACGAGAACCGTTGGAGGGATGAGGCCGTATAGTCTCGCTTGAAGTAATCCTCTTTGTCGGGAATGTACCGCAGATATGCAGTCGCCTGACACTGTTGGAATAGATATATCCTCCAGGTCATTGTTTAACGGAGCTTTCCGTGAAACACTTTACTCAAGATATACTTAATGTTTTCCACCATTTTGGGACAATTTAGTTATTTCCAAAATTTTACCAAAAAGAAATTTTTATTTTTTGTTAACGTTTTAGCTCTTTCTGCTTCTTTTAAGATGCGATCGACCCTTCGAAATGTTCTTCGATCGACCTAAATTATTTTTGCTTGAAGAGAATTGCTTTTGCTTGTACAGAAATTAAATATATGTTACATATTACCATTTCTCTAAATTATCGAGTCCATGTTTTCTAATAATAACTAATATTAACTACACAATTGTGTAGTAGTAGATTATTATTAAATTTTGTTTCAAATTCTAATGCATTTTTATTTGTTATATTTTATTTCGAAGAAAGGCAGTAAAAAGAATTACACGTATTCCTCGGAAAAAGTATCGCAACTTCCCTTCGATAATTGCTAAGAACTTCCTTCTGGATTACTTCTCTAATTCATTTAAAATAACAACGACGAAATGACAAAAAACATTTTTTCCTCTTTCGGCAACACAAGATAAACATGTTCACTTATTGGCCAACAGCTGGCTAATACTGAACAAACTGATTGTGAGTAACATAAAAACATTTCGGAAACAAGAGAGAAATATTATTTTGTTGGGTTAGTCACAATTTTTCTAGTATTTGTTACAAAACATTATTAAGAAATTAATTACTAGCTTTTTGAAAATGTCTATATAGTAACTAATTTTCGAAACATTCTTATTCTGAATTTTTCTCACTTAAATAAACTGTCTCTGTGAAGGTTTCAACCATGGGTGAAAGGGCTCTTGAAAAAAAAAAAGAAGGAAAATACATTTGAATTAAATTTAAAAAAACGTTTTTAGAAACACAAGGCATATTTGTTTGCTAACAGTTTGCAAACATGGAACAAAATGGTTTAGGAAAATATTGAAAATTAATATCACTCGTTACTAATTTTTTTATCCCTAAATCAACACAAATAGATTCTGAAATATAACCGCATCACAGTCTTTGGCAGTCATTTTGTAAAATTTTTATTGGAATTCTCACGAAACCAAACAAGGTATTATTTTTAACTTTATTACAACAAGTTCAAAAAGAAAATGAAAATTTTAAGGATTGTAAAATTATGAAAAATTAAAGACAATATAAAAAATACTGTCAAGCACGAATTGGGCTCGCATTACGTTAGGGTTCTTGATAGATGCTTCCCTTCTTTCCGTTTTTCTATTATGTTTAGTTTTTTAAATTGTTAAAATATTCGAACATACCCCTGTATAATTAGCATAATGTCAGAACTAAGACCCGGTTGTTGGAACGCTGAATAATGTAATAATATTTTTATTTATATTTGAAAAAGTATTGATCAAGAGTAGATATTTAATTTCTTGCTACACACATGCCTATTTTATGCTATCCTTTTCTAATTGCATTATTTGAACGAGTATCATATGATAATCTATACGTCAATTCTGAATACATAAAAGTATGAATATATGGTTGCCTAAATTATTTTTATTATTATCTTGAATATGTAAACAATATTTAACAATATTTACCAATAAAAATAAGTTTAAATCCTCTTTTTGTTAACAGTAATTGTACACTTTGCGTTTATAGTAGTTTCTAACACTTAAAAACACTGAAAAGAGTCACAACAAGCAATAAAAATGAAAGAAAAGATAAGTAAACTTATTTGTGTCTGTCAAACATCAAAAAAGCCTCTCTCCCACCGACCATAAACAGCTTTCAAACAAATCTATTGTTGTTTGAATCTATAGGGTATGATCGAAGCTTAAAATATACTATTGGAAAATTCAGGCGCGGGGCGGGGGGGGGGGGGGGGGGGGGATTTTGGAAGCTTATATATGCGAATGAGACAACTAAAAAAATATATTATTGAATTTTTGAAAACTTATTTTATTTATTTATTATATAAGTACATAACAGGCAACTGCCCACATATCACAGTGAACAAGAAAGACATTTACAAATCCAAAAAAAAAAAATGACAGTAAGCAACATTAGATGCAGGGTCAGATTCAAGGGGGGGGCCCCCTCCGCCGAGAACTTCGAATTCAGGAAAAATATTTCACTGTCCCTATACGAAGGAGATCATGGAAATGTTCTTCAATCTATTTCAAGAAATTTCAAGCATTGTAAACGAAATAAATTTCGAGCTAAAAATTCCTCGTTGAGCAAACAGTCAGAGAAACCGATCGAATTAGCAGTCTGATAATCCTGTGGATTATTACCAACAATCGATTTATATCCCTTTGATTGTTAATATCAGAGCAAATTTAAAAGATCGGTTTCCTGAAAAAACACTGCGATTGCACATTTTGTTTATTTTTAACTTCGACCTTTTCTTTGCTCTTGTAATATCGCCCCCCCCCCCAATAAAGAAAAAGGTTGGATCCGCCCCTGAATTAATATAACAAAAATTTGAAAAGTTTACACTAATCAAGTTTTAGATAAGGCAATAACATATTAGAATAAAAGTAAACAGTACAAGTTAAAAACCAATTATTATTAAATTGTCAGAAAGTTGTGAGATACTTCTTGAAGTAAACAATTAAACGTAGCCTTGTGTGCTGCTAGTCCGCAATTAGAATTAGAGCCAAGAGGAATAACTTTGTTATGAAAAACCATGAATCTGTTTATTGCATCATTCCGTCCCAAATCTAAGTGAACTAAGTGAAAATGCTTCGTCAAGTATTATCATTCGAGAATGAACTCTAAAATTATTCATACAAAACATTTCAATTGTTAAGTATTTTATTGCCCAAGGAAAGGATAAATTTGACTCCACGTCTTCCAAGAAAATCCAAATTCAAAATATTTAGACTCTCAGAATTTTCAGCATTTTAAGAAAAAAATAACTGGTAAATTTTATTTGTATTTTTTCAATCGAATTTATATGTGCTCTATAGATAAAAGCACAAACAGTGTAGCAATATTCTGGGTAACTCATAACTAGAGAAAAGCATAATATTTTAAGTACCGCAATATCTCTAAACTCGGAACATTGTCTAATTAGAAACTCCAACATCCTGAAAGACTTAGAAATTATCTGGTCTACATGAGAGACAAACCCTAATTCATAGCCAAGAAAAAACTAAAAGACATGCCTCAAGTCATTGATAAATAATAAAAATAACAGGTACCAAATGGGAAACCTGAAGTATACATGGGTCTCAAAAGAAATAACTCCATTAACTGTGACGACCTGCCTAGGATCACTAACATAACTCTCAAACCAAGTAAGTAGGGATGAACGTTCACCATAGCATTTAAATTTGTAAAGCAGTAGTTGATATTTAACCCGATCGGAAGCCTATTGAAAATCGAAAAACAACGCCACAGCATTAACCCATGAAGTTTAAAACTTTGAAAATAAAGTAGGATTCATATTAAAAGATCGACATGTGGAAGATCCATCCTGGTGAATGGATAGTATGTCTCGTAAAAATTTATTCACTAAATAAATTAGACAACTAAAGATTTCACTTTAATGTAATAATCATGCTCTTAGACTCAAAACATATTAAAAAAATTTAATTTGTATACAATGATAACTTTTTCCTGTCTATGTTTGATATTATTTTTATTTCCAAAAAACACATTACGAAAAGCAAAATTAAAAAATCAACCACGATCTCGCTAACGAAACATTCTCATTCTCCAAAACTTCAATGGCAAAAACATGAATATTTTGCCAAGCGCGTCCCATCGACCAAAATGGCAACGCGTGCGCCATCTGGCAACTTTCACTGGAGTAAACTTCGTTCATTGTTTACCAACCGCGAGCTTTCACGGAGTTATGAAGTTTTTATCGTAAACTTGCAAACTTCGAAATTTCTGTTTAAAATTTAATGAAGTGACAGATATTTTACTGGGTTACAGAAAAGTAAAAGTATGAATACCCGTAATTAGAAAATTATCGCATCGGAGAAGTTTAATCCTAAAGTACGTTGGTCATATTATTTCTGCTTTCTTTGAAATACTAGGATATACAGGGTATTTCCAAATAAGTGCGAAAAATTTTAAAAAGTAATTCTCGAGCTAATTCCAAACATAAAAGTTCATATAAACATATGTCTGATAATGGTTAGTTTTTAAGATAGAGGGTGTTAAAGTATATTATTATTTTTAATTTTTTTGTTTTTAAAGATAATTAAATCGAATTTGGAAAGCATTACACTTTTTACAATTCTCAAAACAAATAGAGTAATACTTTTTTCCGAGTCTTTAAAATTTTACCCTCTCGAACTTTTTTTTCGGGCGCCACTGACTCGATTTAATTACTCAGTTAGCTTTCCTATCTTGTTGTGAAACTTTTTTGTCTCTTAAGTTTTTCTCTAAAAGAAAATAGTTTTTCCACAAAAAAATAAAATACATAAGTAAAAAATCATAATGTATTTGTTTTAATCAATTTTCATCCATATTTGTTTTAACCAACCGGGACTAAGATAAAATACAACATAATAATAACAGAATGTTCAAATTTTGTTATTATTATGTTGTATTTTTTTCTTAGTCCCTGTTGGTTAAAACAAATATGAGTGAAAATTGATTAAAACAAATACATTTTACTTTTTTACAAATGTTGAAAATGACAACCCTCAGCCATAATACAGGAATTCAATCTTTGTCTCATTGGAGAGCGTATTCGTTGAAATAATCCTGGACTATTTCTTATCCTTTCGCAAGACGCAATAATGCGATTTCTGAAATCTTCAACATTTTTAACAGAAGATGCATAAACCAAAGATTGAAGGAATGCAAAAATCTAAAGGATTTAGATCTGGATATCGGACAGGCCATTGTTGAATGCCTCCTCGACCTATCTAACGATTTGGATACACTGCCTCTAAGTGACGGAGTACATTGATACTGAAATGTGCTGACACGCCATCATATATAAACCATAATTCTTGTCTAAGTTAAAGAGGAACCTCTTCAAAAAGGACAAGTAACTCTTCCTCGAGAAAGTGACAGTATTGGTGGTCATTTAATCTTAATGGAAGGAAACATGAGCCAATTAGATAATCGCCTAAGACACCATTCCATACATTTAATGGAAACTGATGTTGATAATTGGCTTCAAAAAATGCATACGGATTTTCTTCAGCTCAAATGTGATTATTGTGAAAATTTCTTATTGAGAAGTTTGCCTCATCACTAAACAAATACGAGATAAAAAAATGGGGGGGGAGGCAGATTGGGCGATTTTCTGAAGTATCCACTAGCAAAAAGTCTCAAGGTAAAATCGCCTGCACTGGTTGTGTATGGTAGAGATACAATTGGTGTTCTTTTAAAATTCGGAATACTGTGGAATTGCTTATATATAATAAATTGACAATTTTTTTCGTACTTGTTTTAGGAGATTCTTCTATTAAATCAAGGATAGCTTCCTCTAGCGCTACGGTTCTTATTTCCCGAGGATGCCACAATCAGAAGTTCGTATTAGAAATGTACCATTTTCTCGTAAACGCTGAACGAGCAAATGTGTTATGATGAGGTAACCTATGTTGTAGATATAATACAGCATAAATTCGTTGAGCTGCTAATGTATTTCTATTAGCACGAACATCAACCAAATTCATAGCTGACATTTCAACATTTGTAAACTCTGCCATTTTTACTATTTTTTTTTTAATTTACTGTACATTAAGAGTAGATGAAATCAATCACACTTATCTACAGAAATTATAACACATTATAACAAAAAAACAATATAACAAATTAGGTGTCAACTTATTTGACAACAGCCTACTATATCTTTTCGTCACTTAATAAACCATCCCTACAGAACTTATTGACTTTTAGAGAAAAGCTTTTACAGACTCAGAAAAAAGTACCACTCTGTATATTATTTCTCATAATACTTTTTATCAGAACTGTAAAAAGTGTTATGTGTTCCAAATTTGACTTAATTGTCTTTAAAAAAAAATATATAATTTTAAATACTTAAAATTAATAATAAAATTTAACACCTTATATCTTAAAAGCATTATCGTACATATGTTTATGTAAACTTTTATACTAGATCTTTAAAATTTTTCGCACTTATTTGAAAACACCCTGTATAACAGATAGATTTAAAATTAAATCGATTCAATAAAATTGCTACAAAAGGTATAGATTTAGTTATTTAACACTTTTTTGAAGTCGGCGCAGCACAGTGTTCTAATTTGCTGGATTTCCAAACCTCAAACGATACCAACTGTACCATAACACTAATAACAACTCGTAGTGATATTTTCTTATGTTTTTCACTCTCTACTGTGATCCATTAATTTATTATAAACAATTATACACAAAAAAAATAGCTTTTTTTTGTTCTTTTGCTTATAAAATTGAAACTAATGAAGTAATCTAAATAGTCTAAACAGATGAATCGTAAAGAATTAAAATATCAACAAAATGAGCCCTTGATAGACTCAATTCGATCATTAGTAACTGAGTAAAAGAAAAAAAAAAACGAAAAAATTCAGCGTTTTTCCAAAAATTCGAATCTCCGTCATTTTTCAAGTTGTACCGCTGACCCTTCCCGAAATAATATTAATATATATGTACTATATACTTGCCAAAACCAAGCGCTGTCAGTTGGTCCGATTTTAAGTTTGTAAAGAGATTTTAAAAGTAAAAATACCATTTTACAAGCCTATATTTTCGTTTTGCATCGAAAACTCAGCGAAATACGTGAAAAATGCTAGCAAACGTGACCGAGATGGCCGGGCCCGAAAAAATAGCCATATAGTTGGGCTCTACGAGCTCGTAGACGCCGTACAGTGAGCTTTGAAAATGGTGAATGCGATTTCACCGAAACGTCAGCTGCCTTACAGTCCTGAGAGGAACTCGGCATATATACGAGATACCCGAAAACCTTCGATTATATATATATATATATATATATATATATATATATATATATATATATATATATATATATATATATATATACATATAAAATTTAGAACTTCCTTCTTTTTAGAAGTGGATTAAAACTCGTCGAGTCCTCACATGGATGATCGCGCGCTCTTCAGCATCTTATATATAAAAAATGTCTCTTTTTATTAGTGATTTTGACATAAAAAAAATCTCAGCTTTAGATTAAAAAACCCTTAAAAAAATCTTAAAAATTATCATATAATATTTCTTATTTTTACCATGAAAATGGAAAAATTTTAAAAAATGCATACTGAAGTCAAAATTTTTTTAAAACATGCATGCCAAAACCTTTTTTTATTTGCCTTTTGGCTTTTTTATTGAGATAAAAATAGATCATTTGACACCTAGATGACGTAAAACCTTTCATATTACATAGTAATTTCTAAAAGTAAAAACATTGTTGATATGATTTTCTTGAAATCATCATTTTATTACATACTACATCACCTTCGTCACTCATATCTTCAATTCTAGGTAGGTAATGAATATAATACTATAGAATCCATTTAAAAGTTCATCTTTTGTTTCATTAGACCTAACAAACCAGCAGATATATAGAATAGATACCTAGAGAAGACACCAGTGACAGGAAATTGAAGCGACACTGCTCAAGATGACCATCAAAATTTCTAAAAGAGGTCTATATCCAGCAGTCGATGAGATGACTAATGAATAATGATGATGATGTGAATAGGAGGAATTATCAGACCATATTTTTATAAATCTGATCAAGGTGCCTACGCGATTGTCAGTGGTGGCCATCACCGTAGCATGTTGATAAGAATTGTTGAAACTAACGTAACCGAAATCAGGTTTCAATAGAATGGCGCCACCTGTCACACGAATTATGCAACAATAACCTAGTTGTTGCAAAACACTGACCTAAGCTGGTAGGCCTAGAAGTTGCGATTTTACTTATTTGGATTGCTGTCACTGGGTTTTTTTAAAAACAAGATCTATGTGAACCTTCTTAAGATGATTTAAAAACGAAACTGAAAGCCCGTTTTGTGAAATCCAGCTGTGCTTACTCTAAAACCTATTCTAAAATTGCATCGAAAGAGTACATACTTACAAAATAAATCGCGTTGGTCATTTGAATGTTAACATGTTTAATATAAACAATTAGTCTGTACCAAGTCGGCAAAAAGGGAAAATTTTATGTTTTTGAAAGACAACTATTCTACATACCCATTCCAAGGCTTTCTTCTAAGTTTTTATCTTTAATTTTTCTTGTAAAGGATACCCAATACACCAATACAATTTTACATTTCAAGATTAAAAATCATCTTATTATTCATTTGGATTTATTTCAAACTTAAATTTTCTCATTATATTAACAGAAGACTTCCAGAATTTTCTCTCCATTGTAGATTATGTGTCTAAATAATATATTTCAACCGGTTTGGAAACACAATTGTCAAAATTGCGACCAAAAATAGATTTTTAAATAACAAAACTTCTTATATTTTTTGCTTTTGCTGATATAGTGTGCTAATTATATTATTTTCAGTAAAATTGACCTAGTTACCATGAAAGTAAGATCTTTTAATTGACCAGTTTTATTTTGCGTATGATATTGTCATAATTAATATTACATATATCAACAATTAAATAAAGTCTTGAAATATGCAAGAGGTATGTCCCGAAAATAAATAAAAATCTCAATTTTGGTCGATTCAGTAATGAAAGAAAATGATTTTTTTTGCTTTTATTTTTAAGGTTCAAAAAATGTTTGACCTATTGTTGTTCTTGTCAGTTTAAACCTTCTTCTATCAACTTAGAAAAGTAAAGTTAGACCATGATAGTGTAATAGGCGGGTAAAATTTATATAATGCTAGATCGAGCATGTTAAAAAAATGAAAAATAATGCTGACTAAAAATATTCTTAGATTTTTATGCACTATATGAACAAATTACTTTCCTCCTCTTAAATATATTTTTTTGACAGTTTTGTATTAAAACTGACCAAGAATATTTGCAAGCTTAAAATTACTTTACAAAATTTTTTTAATGGACTTTTTAGTGTTCTAAACTTATTGGCGATATCGAAAAAGTATCGAGTTCCAGAACATAACATCTTAATAATGCAAACAAGAAAGGTTTTTAAACTTGCTGTTTAAGTTTGTGAAACATGACGGGAAATTCAAATCCGAATCTATGCTCAATTTATTACAGAATTCAAATGCATTTTTCTTTTGTATCGAGCATTGAACTTATCCAGAAGAAAAACAGTTGCAATAAATGTACAATCATATTAGTTCTATCCTATTGCTACTGATCAGCATTTTTGTAAAATAATAACACTTTTACTATTCCCCGTCTATCTATGAACAGGGAAATATGAACAATATAAAAGAATCGTCAAAATAAATCTATTAATTACAAAACTACATCAAAAACAACTAAATTTATTAGAGTTTAAAAACAATACGTATTTAATGAACTATAAAACATAGTAACAAGCAAAATTCATACTTTTGCAACATCTGCTTAAACTGCAAACGTCAATATTAATCCTTTTTAATCAAGTTAATTATAAAATTTGATAAAGCTATGTTACAAAAAAGTGGCGTCTTTGAGAGTGTTTTTATAATCTAAATAAATAAGCAAGATCAATAATTTTGGTAACATTATTAAATGTATTGTCAATGGAAATTTGTAAGCATTTGTACGTTTCAATTTTGATTTTATTTCATTCAAAAAAATGGAAAAGAACAACGGACATTTAAAAATTAAATTTAGACCGAAAAATTTCTAGTTAAATTCTTTATTTAAATATATATCTATGTGGGTCATAGTGTTGTTATATTTGTTGCTATAAAGGAGCGGGAAATACGATAAATTTAAAATTAAAATGCAAAAGAGCGCATTTGTAAATATTTATAATTACTTACTTTTAAGAAATTAAAATTTTCTAGTTCGTATGAAATTTCGCATTACATTTTTTTAGCTCCGGTTTTTCTGTTTCCAAAATTGTTGATTGAATTGATATTTACCGATCATTGTCGGTCAAAATATAATATTTGGATACACTGCAAGAGACTCTAATTTTTCATACCAGGAAAAAAATAAAAAATGCAAAAATGCTTATTTAAAAAATACAAAAAATTCTCATGGGGATTAAATAAATGAAAAATAATCCTGACTAACAATATTTTTAGATTTCTATACACCATATGAACAAGTTACTTTCCTCCTTTTAAACATATTTTACTGACAGTTTTCTAATAAAACTTACCAAGAATGTTTGCAAGCTTAATATTACTTTATGAAATTTTTTAAATCAACTTTTTAGTATTCTAAACTTATCGACGATATAGAACATGACATCTTAATAAGATAAACAAGGGAGGCTTTTAAACTTGCTGTTTAAGTTTGCGAAAATGGGAAATTCAATTCCAAATCTATGGTCAAGTTTTGCAGAATTCAAATGCATTTTTCGTTTGTATCGAGCAGTGAATTCATTCAGAAGAAAAACAGTTGCAATAAATGTACATGGTTTTGATAATCATATTAGTTCTTTCCCATTGCTAACACTGACCAGAATTTTCGTAAAATAAAAACACTTTTACTATTCCCGTCTATCTATGAACAAGACAATATAAACAATGTGAAAGATTCGTCAAAATAAAACTAATAATTCCAAAACTACATAAAAAATAACTAAATTGATAAAGATTTAAAAACAATACATATTTGATGAACTATATAACATAAGAATAAACAAAATTGAAACTTTTGCAGCATCTGCTGAAACTGTACACTTCAATCTTAATCCTTTTTAATACCAAGTTAATTAAAAAATTTGATAAAGCTATGTTACAAGAAAGCGGTGTCTTTAAGAGTGCTTTAACAGTATAAATAAATAAGTAAGATCAATAAGTTTAGCAACATTGTTAAATTTTTTGGTAATGGAAATTTGTAAGCATTTGTAGGTTTCAATTTTGATTTTATTTCACTCAAAAAAATTGAAAAGAGCAACGGACATTTAAAAATTAAATTTCGACGGGAACGTTTCAAGTTAAATGATTTATATAAATGTATATCTATATGGGTCATAGTGTTGCTATATTTGTTGCTATAAAGAAGCGGGAAATACAATAAATTTAAAATTAAAGTTCAAAAGAGCGCATTTGTAAATATTTACAATTAGTTACTTTTAACAAATGCTAATTTAGAATTTTCTAGTTTGTATGAAATTTCGTATTAAATTTTTTTAGCTCTGCTTTTTCTGTTTTCAAAATTGTTGATTGAATTGATATTTACTAAACATTGTCGGTGAAAATACACTAATTGGATACCATGCAAGAAACGCTAATTTTTCATGCCAGGAAAAAAATAAAAAATGTAAAAATACCTATTTAAAAAATACAAAAAATCCAAAAGGGGGTTTAAAACGTACACTGACCATGTGAAAATAAAAAAGTTCGTACAAACACCACCAGCACGCACGATGCTTTCAACTGGCCTCCGCTTTACGCACACTTTGAAAGCTTCATGTCTCGCGCCGTGCTACACATCTGTCGTGCTTTCGAACCAATCAGGAGCTTTCGTCCTTTTATTCGGGATTATTCGCAGTCCTTTCGTGTAAGGATCGGAGCTTTGAGCTTCTAGGCTCGTGTGCTTTTCACAATTTCCCGCTATTTGTCTTTGAGTTTCTTTCTTCCCGATCCGCAAACTTTTTGAGATCTTGTTTTACAATACGGACGGTTTAAGATTTGATTATTTAAGTTAAATCCGAGATTTATGTTTTAGAATTTAATAAATAGTATTAAAAAATATTACACTATCCGGTCTAAGTTTTGTAAATAAGTACTACAAGTAAGTTACTTAAATTAATTAAGATTAGGCCAAATCGAAAATTTTATCTTACCTAAAGTGAAAAGAAATCGAACACACAAATCAAAACCGATGTAAACAAGAAGTCCGGAGTGTACTATTGTCGATAGTTTTAGGGGGTATTGGAGTTATTATCAAAGATATAGTGTTGCGGTTTTCACTTTGGTATCCTACTTTTTAATGAAACGAAAGATCCCAGTGTCAAATTTGTCATGGCTCAATTAATAAGTTATTAACAGGTTGTACACCGAAGAAATCAAGAAATAGACGGATTGTGTATTTTAGTGTATATTTTTTTAAATGATTATTATCGGCCAAGCGCTTTCGGTCTAACTTAGATCATCCTCAGGGCTCAGACCTCGTCAAAGAGCACACCTTAACCCTGCCGTTTTGAAAACAGTCTCCAACAACGCCAGCGGAGCCTCCACACAGAACAAGTCATATATACAACGAAAAACTTATTATCTGTTGAGATGTGTTCCAACATGACAAGAGTTGGAAAATCTACACGTACCGAATACTGAAAGAGAAAAAAACGATTGGAATTGTTAGTACTCCCAAGCCACATTCGATCACAGGGAGACGAAAAACCTCGTTGGAAGAAGAGATGAAAACTGCATTAAAAGGAGTTGTATATACATCTTATTATGAGAAGCAGATCCCAACCGTCGACAAAATTCTAACTAAAATCAATAAAGATCGGGATTTACCTAAAATTATAAGAACTGAGCTCTGGAAATTGCTCAGGGAACTTAATTTTTGCTGGAAAAACCCAGATAGGAAATCTGTTCTTATAATCGTGTGGAAACTCCGTTGGAGAAGGAAATATCTCTCTCAAGTAAAATGTAGAGTTGCTAGAAATAACACAAAATTAGTAATTTAACTGAATTTTTGAATGATTTTTTTTGAAAAAACTGCAGAAAATTGGGAAAAATCCATATAATAAAAGAAAGAAGCAAAATGTGGAAACTCCATCTTAGGATCGGTGAGATAGAGGAATCAATTATTATTAATTTGAGCGAAGATAGCTTCACTGATTTTGATTACGAATTAGATACGTAATGTTTACCAGTGTAAATGCAATTTATTATTCAAATTTTGGTTTTTATTGTATTTTATTGTTTAATGTTGTTTAAATATTTTCTTATTTTTTTTATGTATTTTTATTTTAGTGTGTCCCAGTCTTTAATTTTATATATATTTAATTTCAGTAAACCGTAATTTTTTATTATTCTATTATTGTATTTGTGTCTTTTTCTTAATTATAAAAGTAAATTAAATTAAGATGTCAGTGCAATAGAAATAAAGATAAGTAGGTCTATTTTTAAGTGTAACATATAAAAATTATTTACATTTGAATCCCTTTTTAGTGTTTAATTGTAATTCTGCTGATGGTTTAAGAAACAAATAAACTGAAACGTCAAATGTCCTAAAAGTGTTTTTAATTAATAATAAAACGACAGAAAGCCCCAAAAAAATTTTAATATTATATGGACGAATTTATTTTTTATTTATGTTTAATTTGTTGTATTTTTGACAATGGGTCTTTTGTAAGTATTTAAATTATAACTTAGAATTTTTTGAGAGAATAAGACTACGTTTTAGTCTGAATGTACCTAAAATGGTTTCTATGCCAAAATTAAAAATAATAAAAATACAGTTGTGATTTGTGTTCAATCTGTCAAAATTATCTATATTTTGAAATGTATATGAATTATTAAGAAATTATAAGAAATATAATAATACTATAAAAACTTTTTATTTTAAGTTTATTACAGAAATCATATTCTATGTCATAAATACTTGGTGATAAAATAAACCTCCTTCCGACGCCTATGACAAGGATTAAAATCCTTTTTAACACTTCACCCATCCAAATATCTATTGTTATCCAACCCAAATAGTCCTTTATTATAGACCGGTATTTTTGATTATAAAATTTCTAACCCATTCCTATGAAAAATATATGTGTTTTTTTGCCAAAGACACCAGACTAAAGAACACAGGTAGTTTGCGAAGAAAAAAAGGGTAATAAATAATTTATTACTCTCTCTAGTTCTTGAATAAACTATAGTATAAGAGGCAAAATCGGGTCTATTTTCCTGAACTCAAAGCTCTTCAGGGAGAAGGGGGCGATCACCCCCCCCCCCTGGATCCGCTCCTAAACCATACTACAGTAGAGGTTTTAGATCATCAAAGTCAGGAACGAACTTGTTGGGCCTAATTTTTTACAGGTGTCATTTTACAGAGCTGAAAACTGATCATTCCTCTTCAAAAAAGGCACTCTTAATTTATTTCGATAACGGGCGGTTTTCGAAATAAGTCGGTTTTTATAAGAAAAACTCAAAACTTACTAATGCTAAAAACAAACAGGTAAAGATAAAATAAACAAGGTGTGCTGTTTTGCTTTAATTTATGAGGAAGCGCTGTCTCACTCTTAGAAAGCAAGAAGATGTTATGATGAAAGATTTCCAGCTCAAACATTGTCAAGTCCAGAAACCTTTCAAACGGTTGATCGGGACTCAATTAATTTACAATGTTATTAAAATGCAAAAATAATGAAATTTTTTCAATGTTTGGTAAATGTTCAATACGGTCTCCACGTACTTCAGTACATTTTCTTATTCTTCGAATATTTTCCCGCTGCACTGCAAATAATAATCCATTATTTCTGACTTCGTTAGAATGCTGTACTATTCTCGCTAGTAGCTCTTCTCTAGCATTTACTGATGTTGAATACACTCATTCTTTTAGATGTACCCACCAGTTCTTTTAGATGTCCCCAGAAGTAAAAGTCTACGAGATTTAGGTCTGGAGACCTTGGTGGCCAATAACGTTAGTACGGCAAACTATAATAATGATAAACTAAAGAGAACATATTTAATCACAAACACAAGACAGACGGTATTACAATACGTAAAACTCGATATGCAAGAAAAATGGGTCTCCATTCGCAAGTTAGATCTGAACTGAGATCCCTGATAATGAGTTTTCATTAAAAATAAATAATTCCATAATTCTCATTTTTCGAAATTCAACTGTAACAGAGATGAAATAAATATAAGTTAATTTCGCAATGGGACTAAAGAGATGGAATTGGGTAAACAATAATAAAGATGAAAAATAGGTAATTTGTTTTCTTCAAACTGTTTGGAGAGAAATAAACAAAAAATAGACAAACAAACTAATGCGATTAGTTAAATCGATATTTCATTTAATCAATTATCATTAAAAAAATAAGAGAAAGCTGATTTCCTACCCAATTTATAAAATAAAATTTAACATTTTAAATCAAAATTTAATAGATCCATGCGGTATCTCCAACGTTTCAAAAACATATAGTTCATGTGATAAATATGCTTTGTTCGTGGCTCGCGCCAAACTACCCAGCTGCTCAATCTATAATGTTTTGTGTCTATCAGATGGCATGGTTCTCTAGACGGAAGCCAGCGAGATGGTACCTACTGGTGTTTGAAAAAGAATATATAATTTTTTTACAGATGCTCTCTTTGATTATTTGTTTTTATTTATTTTTTTTTATTTTCAAGTAATTCAATTACTTTCACAGTAAATTCAGTTACTTTTCGTATTACAATTATCTCAAAAGCAATTGCAATTTATTAAAAGTAATTGCACAACTTTTTATTGTAATTCGATTAGTTTCCATCATATATCTGCACGGTTAAAAATAATATTAAATTAAATACAAATTTAATATCCATTCTGCATTGAATTTAAAAATTTATTCCAAAATTCGTGAATAATTTACAATTACTTTGAATTTAAAGCAATTCATTGAAATATCAGTTCCTGGTACATTTAATTTGATTAAATGGTATCTTAAATTTCTATAAAGTAACTGAAAAATATTTCAATTTCTGTACATTAAAATTAATTCACATATACCCTATACCATTTGCATTATAATTCAGTATATATTGCAAGAGATTCCGGAAGATGGCGCAACTTGTATTGAACTTTTTTATTTAGTACGATATAATTGGCTTAAATGGCTCAATTTTCTTATGGTGAAGTGTACATTGTCTGCCCCGTACAGACAGAAACCATTGAAGTCGAAACCGGTCTACATGGTGGATACTAGCTATAAAAAAAAGTTCATCTTTTCCTAGTGGTTTTAGAATTTCTTGAACTTATATTAATGTTGATGCATTAAGTATGTGATAACACATCTCAAATTCAATGAACACTGGCTTTTTTAATAAAGGTTTGTGAATTATGCTTTCAGCATATTTACAATAAATTTAATGCATTTTATAAAATAAATATACGCTTTTGACAAAGTATGGCACAACGGTTTTGTGATCAAACTAATCAGGCTGGGAATTCCGAACTACTTAATAAGACTAGTTTCCAGTTTTCTAGAAGGCAGATCATTTGTGGTCTCAGTCGACGGCACAATGTCTGAGGTTAAGGAGATAAGAGATAACCTTTATACTGCAGACATACCGGTCGATGACCGCAATAAAGTCTATTTATTTGCCGATGACACCGCATTTGAAACGTCTTCTGGATCTTTTTGCTTGATTATTTTAAGACCTCAACGCCATATCAACAAATTAGAACGATGGATGGCCGATTGTAGGATAAAATTGAACCCTGATAAATCTCAGGCAGTTATGTTTTCAAAATAACGTAATCCAACACCGAACAATCGGCTATCCATATCTAATGCTCACATTTCCTTGTGGAATAGTGCAAAATATCTGGGGCTAGTCTTTGATAGAAGACGCAATTGGTCACTCAATACCGACTATACCTTACCAAAGAATAGCAAGTTAAACTTAAATAATCAACTTATTATCTATAAATTATTCTTACGTTCAGTCCTGTCATTTGGTGCTCCTACCTGGATCAATACTGGCAGGACAACGTTCTCAAGATTAGAGAAGTTCAAAACAAGGTTCTTCGCATAATTTGTGGAGCCCCTTACTTCGTACGCAATACTATCATCCATAGGGACCTAAATTGTGACATTTTCAGTACCTTTATTAGACATTCCATCACATAATATCTCGACCGAGCTTCTCACTCCACTAATGCATTAATTCAACAATCCCATAACTTAACATCTACACCACGGCAACACCACTGATTCATCCGTGACTGTATACTTGACCATTAGCCTTGGTCCCTCAAAATTTTAACTGGCTTAAAATCCCAATCTATAAATTTTATCATTGTCATACATTAAAGTCCATCTTATAACATACGAGTCAATGGGATGAGCCCGACTCAAGTTGACAAAGAAGATCCCACAAAAAAAAGGTAATCACCTCCTGCTTGACCCAACGCATCTATACACATTATGAACAAAATAACATCATCGCAACTCAACAGAGAGGATGCACCAGGGATGCAAGGAGCAATTGATTATTGACTCTGTTATATGAAACCAAGCCTGTACCAACCAAAGAAACCTCTTTGCTGCCTACGTGGATTATAAGAAGATCTTCGACTCAGTACCACATGAGTGGCTCAAAACTATATTGAGAATGTATAGAGTCGATAATCATTTTGTTTCTTTTTTAGAACGCATCATATCAACCTGGAGGACTATAATCCAATTGCAAGTGCCATCCAGCGATAAAATCGAAATTAATACAATCCCAATACGAAGGGGAATATTTCAGGGCGATTCACTAAGCCCATTATGTTTCTGCCTTGCAATGGACCCACGGTCATACCGTTTGAACTCCACCAGATACGGTTTTAGTATTAGAAATAACAACGAAGAGATAGTAAAAGTGAATCACCTTCTATACGTGGGTGATCTTAAACTGATGGCTGCTACCAAAAACCAGCTGGAGTAAATGCTTCAAATTGTGGAGAAGTTCTCCGGGGATATCGGAATGCAGTTTGGACTTGACAAGTGCCGTATGTTAAACATCGTTAAGGTAAAGCCGAGAACATTTGAGATGCACAACGGTGAAACTATAGCTGCAATAATAGAAGCAGAACAAATATACAAATACCTAGGTATGAAGCTAAACGAATTGACCATCGCACTATGAAGGCCGAATTGACAAATCCGGTTGTCAATATACTCCATGGAAAATAGACTTTCGCCAGTAACAAAAATTTAGCATTGTTTTTTTTGCTGGAACGTGTTCATTTCAACATCCTATAAAACATATCTCGATGGTAACTCTGAAAGACCTGTGCAAAAAAAATGGCGGCCCAAAAATGGTCACGATTTTCGGTTTTTTGAGTTGTAGAAAATTTTAAAAACCTATCGATTCATATAATATAAATTATAGGTGACGCCACTCGAAAAAAAAATTTTTTTTCGATAAAATTTACGGTTTTTGTTTTTTTAAAACATTTAATAAAAAATTACCTATTTAAAATTTAACATATCATTGTTATCATTATCATTCTAAAAAAGTACGTCAAGACCGGAATCTGTGAGTTTTTATTTTCCGAGAAATTCTATGTCAAAGTTGAAAACTCAGCCTCAATATTCCACTTTCCTAATTAAGATACAATGCTCAATTTTAATGGAAATTGTTTGTATTGTTTTATATTTTGAAAATCTATTAAAAAAAAAAATTTTTAATCGTGGACCGAAAAATTTTGCAAAAACCAATTTTTGCACCAAAAAAATTGCGGTAACTTTTTACCGGATGGAGATAAAATTTTTTTAAAACGTGCATTGGATTTAGATGTATCATTTTCGATCTCAAAAAAAAATTTAATTTTGGATGAAAAAAAAAGGTTTTTTTTTTTCAAAAATTCATAATGGCATGGCATATGAATATTAAGGGCTCAAATTTGCAGAAGATGCTTTTTAACACTTGTACTTTACCTGTGAATTTTTGGATCCAAGAAATACACTTCCATACGATCTGTGAACCTTCAAAAATTGGACCGAATCTAATCGAAAATAGCTGCTGCAGGCCGCTGTCGGCGGGTTACCATAGTTCAGGCGCATTATTCATTGGCGCTTCAAGGAAACTTATGCAAGTAATATTTATAATATTGATGTTGTTTTAATAATTTATATGATAGTAACAATTTGTTTAGTCATATTAATTATTAATTTGTTTATTAACAAAATTTTTACAAAAAAAATCATACAATATTCAATTACATATTACATATTATACTGTTGTTTTCCTTTATATTATTATTGCCTAATAGTTTATTAACAAAATTTTTACAAAAATTTCTATAAGGAAATCATATAAAAATATAATAATAATAATATATAATACGTCATATAAATATTTTATAATACATTAAAATTACGTGCGAAAATCATACAAATACAATATATCAATTATACATTCATCTTTCTTTTTTTCTTAGTTTTGTTGATAAACTATTTATGTATTATAAAATATTTATATGATTTGCTTATAGAAATTTTCATAAAAATTTTGTTAATATAAAGGAAAAAAACAGTAAAATATGTAGTATATAATTGAATATTTGTATGATTTTCTCCATAATTCTTTGTAAAAATGTTGTTAATAAATTGTTAGATAATAATAATATAAAGGAAAAAAACAGTAGTATATGTAATATATAATTAAATATTTGTATGATTTTCTCTATAATTTTTTGTAAAAATGTTGTTAATAAACTGTTAAATAATAATAATATAAAGGAAAAAAACAGTAAAATATGTAATATATAATTGAATATTTGTATGATTTTCTCTATAATTTTTTGTAAAAATTTTGTTAATAAACTGTTAGATAATAATAATATAAAGGAAAAAAACAATAGAATATGTAATATATAATTAAATATTTGTATGATTTTCTCTATAATTTTTTGTAAAAATTTTGTTAATAAACTGTTAGATAATAATAATATAAAGGAAAAAAACAGTAAAATATGTAATATATAATTGAATATTTGTATGATTTTCTCTATAATTTTTTGTAAAAATTTTGTTAATAAACTGTTAGATAATAATAATATAAAGGAAAAAAACAGTAGAATAGGTAATATATAATTAAATATTTGTATGATTTTCTCTATTATATTTTGTAAAAATGTTGTTAATAAACTGTTAGATAATAATAATATAAAGGAAAAAACAGTAGAATATGAAATATATAATTGAATATTTGTATGATTTTCTCTATAATTTTTTGTTAAAACTTTGTTAATAAATATATTAATAATTAATATAACTAAACAAATTGTTACTATTACATAAATTAATAAAACAACATCAATATTATAAATATTACTTGTTATGCATAAGTTTCCTTGAAGCGCCAATGAATAATGCGCCTGAACTATAGCAACCCGCCGACAACGGCCTGCAGCAGCTATTTTCGATTAGAATCAGTCCAATTTTCGAAGGCTCACAGATCGTATGGAAGTGTATTTCTCGGATCCAAAAAATTCACAGGTAAAGTACAAGTATTAAAAAGCATCTTCTGCAAATTTGAGCCCTTAATATTCATTTGCCATGCTATTATGAATTTTTGGAAAAAAAAAAACGTTTTTTCATACAAAATTAAAATTTTTTTGGAATCGGAAATGATACATTTAAATCCAATACAAGCTTTAAAAAAATTTTATCTCCATTCGGTAAAAAGTTATCGCAATTTTTTTGGTGCAAAAATTGGTTTTTGCAAAATTTCTCGACCCACGATTTAAAAAAAAAATTCTTTAAAAGATTTTCAAAATATAAAACAATACAAACAATTTGCATTAAAATTGAGCATTATATTTTAATTAGGAAAGCGAAAAATTGAGGTTAAATTTTCAAATTTGACATCGAATTTCTTGGAACATAAAAAACCCACAGATTCCGGGTCTGGCACACTTTTTTAAAATAATAATACCTATATTTATTTTAAATTTGAAATCGGTAATTTGTTAATAAATGTCTTTAAAAAAAAAACAAAAACGGTAAATTTTGTCGAAAAAAAAATTATATCTCGAAAACTAGTGGCGCCACCTGTAACTTATATTATATGATTGATAGGTTTTTTAATTCTCTACAACTTTTGTTTGAAACATTTTTGGATATAACTTTTACTTTTCGAGATAAACTCAAAAAACCGAAAATCGTGACCATTTTTGGTCCGCCATTTTTTTTGCACAGGTCTTTCAGAGTTACCATCAAGATACGTTTTATAGGATGCCGAAATTAACACATTCCAGCAAAAAAATCAATCTTACATTTTTGTTAAAAAACAGTTTTTTAATCTAATTTCCATGGAGTAATACTAAAGACGCCAATTGTAACGCTATCGTACTAATAAATATCATAAACTAAAAAAAAATAAAGGGGAGACTGCGAATGTAATAAAACATAAAATCTGATTATATTCGAACTTACAGAATTTATAGATTACATAAATTTCGTATTATTATAACCATTATGCGGGAGAAATTATGTCTTACCTTTATACCTCATAATAATATAACTTTCGAGTAAAAGTGCGTCACAGTAAGGCAGTTCCCGAGCTTTTGCATAAATCAAGAGCCTGCGCCGAAAATGTCGACAGTTTTCGGCCCAAAGCTCGAGTTAAACCAGGATGTGATTCATGAATCATAAACGCGGTTCCCCGCAATTCTGTATTGTTCAATGGTTTTTATATGAGGTAATAAAACAGCATGAAAAATTTTTCTAGTGTTATATCAAAAGATGTTTGCCCGTTCTTAAATTACGGTGGGTATTACGACTTGCATAAAAAAAGGTTTTATATGTTCTTACAAGTTTTATAACAACCTTACATACTAATTATGTTTCCTGCAGGGTACCGCAAAGTTTCGCAGGATTGCGCTTGCAGAGAAAATTTAAATAAGAAGTTTAAACATTGTTTATCCAGAATTATTAAAAACACGTCTAAAAAGTTCATTTAGGTAGAATTGTCTAGAAATTTCCGGCAGGAGTAATCAATGATGCAACAGTTAAATATTATTTAGTTATGTTTCGACTAAAAAGGAAAGAATTCCGTCGGAATTGGAACTACATTTTGATGCTGTTTCAAAATAAAAATGTTTGAACTGAACTCAACCATCCTCCACGTAGTCCTGGTCTGGTCCCTAGTGACTATGTGAACAAGGCGGATATGGAAATGTAAATAAAACGCTGTAAAAAATATATTGGTAATAAAATTTTTATAAAAAAAATTTAACCGACTTCTAGAACGGCGCTAAAAAGTGAAAAATAACTATAAATTTTTATATGACATTGAAATTTTTAAGTCGGCGCCAGACTAATATCTGACAAAATGTGATTCTCATAAACAGATTAAAAATACTTTATTTGTAATTGCTTTCTTACCATAATTTGTATATATTAGTAGTTCTTCATTTCATTTAGAAATAATTTGGCGCAAACTTCAAAAATTTCAATTTCATTTAAAAATTTATAGTTATTTTTCACTTTTTAGCGCATTTTTCGAAGAAGGTTCATTTTTTTTTATAAAAATTTTATTTTAGATTTTTTGTTTTGAATTCAATATAATATCCAAAAATTATTTAAACTAAGTACTAATCGAGATTAGTGTACCTCGCAATGACTTCAAAGTGGCAAAAAAGTACTCATTTTATCCAAAGTTGTAAATCACCCTAAAATGAACCATTAAAAATTCTTTAATTCTTAGAGTTCTCCAAATACCAGTAAAATTGTGTCAAACAAATTTTTAGTCTGTCGTAGTAAATCCATTATCTTAAATTTAAAATTAATTTTAGATTAGTAATATATGCCCCAAAACCTTCAAATAAGGATATTTAAAGAACTTGAGACGTAAATTTCTTAGCCCAATATATTTTATACTGTATTTGAATTTGTGCACGCTTCAAAGCCCTGCAATATTAATTTTAGACAAAATCGAAAAATGTAAAATTTTCAGTCCCTCATATGTATCTTATCAACCAATCAAAAAATTAACTTCATATTTCTAATACACGACCCCGAAAATCCCCTAATACCAAATCTGAAAAAATGCGAATACGGTAAAATTTTCAACCCACCATATTGGATTCGTCATATTGAATTTCAAAAAAATAATTTTAGCGTCTTAACCTAATCTAAATTTAAACCCTTCAAAGCCCCCTAATACCAATTTTGGATGAAATAAAAAAATTTAAAATTTCTAGACCATCATTTAAATCTAACATATCAGATTTTCTTAAAATAACTTTATATTCGCTATTGACATCCTCAAAAACGATTCAGTCCCACCTTTGAACAAAATCGAAAATGTAAAATTTGATATTGAATCCTTAAAAAATACTTTTAAATTCATGATTTACACCCTCAAGAACCCGTAGGAGGTTCTTGAGGGTGTAAATCATCAAGTACCCCCTGTATCAGTTTTGGAGAAAATCGATAAATGTAAAATTTTTAGGGCACCATATTGAATCCGCCAGATTGAGTTTTTCAAAAAATATTTTAAATTCGTAATTAACACTAACAAAAATCCCCCCATACTAGTTTTAGACACAATTGTGAGATGTAGAATCTTTAATCCGCCATCTTGGATCTGGAAACTCCCCCATATCAATTTTGAAAAAAATCGGACAAAATTAATTTTTTATCCGCCATATTGGATACGCCATATTGAATTTTTTTTAATAATTTCAGATTCGTTATGTGCTTCCCCGAAAACTCCCCCACACCAACTTTGAAGTAAATCGGACAGAATTGATTTTTTCGTCCGCCATATTGGATCCGCCATATTTAATTTTTTTAAATAATTTTAGATTCCTTATGTGCGACTCCGAAAACTCTCTCGTACCGTCTCGTAAATTTGGAGAAAATCGGACAAAAACAAATTTCTTTATCCGCCATATTGGTTCGAATTTTTTAAAAATAATTTTAGATTCGTTGTATACGATCCCGAAAATTCTCCCATACCTATTTTGAAAAAAATCAAACAAAAATAATTTTTTTGACCGCCATCTTGGATTTTACTGCACCAATTTCATCCAAAAAGATATGGGACAACCGCAGCCACTTCCTGAACGTAACGTAAAAAATTTCATTCAAATCGGTACCGCCGTTCCCGACATAAAAAAAAAAAATTCATAGTCGACGAATTAAGAACCTCCTTCTTTTAGAAGTCGGTTAAAAATAGTTAATAGATTCTTTGTTTTCCGACGCGGCAGTTTTTCTGACTAATTGTGGTAACTGAGCATAGAAAAATTTGAATTTTGGAATTACCATTCATAGTCAAAAATTTTAAAAAGTTAATTTGGCGCGGTGTAGACAATTTAAGTGAAAATTCGTATATAGAAATTTTTAAAAATTTGTTATGACCAAACTAGGGAATGAACATTTACAGCTGGATTCACCAACATGGTTTAAATTTAAAACCGCCCTAAATTGACAGCTGAGTTCCTAAAATGACAAAAGCAATAGCAAGTCAAGCAAATTTGAAACTCTAAAAATAAAAGCATGAAAAATAATCTTGTTTTATTACTGAACCGGCCAAAACGGAGAACTTTGTTTTCAAGATACAACTATTTCTTCTAAATATTTCAAGGCTTTATCGCAAGGTTCTTGTCCTTAACATCCCTATATAAGCGTTTATTTGTTGATATATGTAATATAAATTATGACAATATCATAAGTAAAACAAAACTGGCCAACTATAAGATTTAAATTTCATGGCAACTAGATCGGGTTTAAATTTTAAATCTTCTTAGTGAATCTGGCTGTTGGTGTTTAAAAGAAACCTTATTTTTCAATACGAAGGTACTCTATATTACGAATGATAAATTGTTTAAACATTCACTTCCAGGGAAAATGGATTGGTAATTTTGGACCAATAGCCTGGTCTGCTCTATGCTAGAATGTTTTTTATAGGGTTACTTAAGACAAAAGGATTATAACAATAATTTTAATGACACCTACAAAAAAGAATTGCAAAAGCTGTTGCAACTATAAATGCAGATATGATTGTATGCGTGTACGAAAAATTTAGTAAAATATTGGAAAAATATGTACTTGCAGGAGGTCAATATGGGGAATAATTATCTTTTTATTTCAGATTTATTGTTAAGGTTTTATAACATTGCGTAAAAAATAAATTAGAAGTAAAATTATTTTTGGTATTTTATTTTATTCAACAATGTTTCTATTTTAGAACAACTTAGTGAAATAAAATTTGTTAAAAGGTTACAAATACCAGTATTTTATTTAACGTTAATTCTACGTTTTTTAATATTTTGAACACCCTGTATATGTTACAATGACTTACCATCAGCATTTTTATATATATATATATATATATATATATATATATATATATATATATATATATATATATATATATATATATATATATATATAATATATATATATATATATATATATATATATATATATATATATATATATATATATATTAAACCATAGCGAAGAATAAAACAAGTGAAAAAAATACAATAAAAATAATTTTGGTAGAAAATCGGAATGGTAATAATGTCTAACTGTTCTTGCGCATTCGCCGAAATACAATAGTTCTTCACGCATGTACAGTAAATCAAGACTTTCTCTAGCTCTCCAGGCAAAATTGTTCTCAATTTTATTCAATAAATTTAACTCATACTCCCACTTTATATTACTGCTTAATAACTTCATATTATTTTTGTTATGTTAATATATGGTGCGAGATATTTTATTTCTTGGTACACACACCGATTCTATAATATCCTTTTCTGATGGCATTATTTAAACTAGTCTAATATGCCAATCGGTAAGTCATTTCGAGAATAAAATAAAAGTATGAATTTGTAGTTGCCTAAATTCTGATTTTCAAGCCGAACGGCTGCACACTCCCTCCAGGGAATATTCACTTATACCAGGTATACAAAGATACCAAAAGTATAAAGCTCTGTGGGAACCCTTTCCATGTTATCGGGTCCTAAGTGACGTAATCTGCTGTATTTCCTACAGATCTTCGGACGGTTCGCGCAGTTGCAAGGAGAACTACTTCCTGCATAGGTTTATACAGATGTTCACTAAGGCCCAGTCCCTTGTGTCCTTTGGTATCACTCCAGTTGTTGATAAAATTATGGGGATCATTTGGACGCTTTTCATTGCTCACAATCTTCGGATTTGCACCTCCAGATCTCTGTATTTGGCGATCTTCTCGTTGTATTTTGGTCTTAGGTTGTTGTTGTTAGGTACAGCAATGTCGATTAGTGTAGTTCGCTTAGAAATTTTATTTGTTAGTATAATATCTGGTTTATTATGAGCAACTGTCTGATCCATCAGAACCGTTCGGTCCCAATATAACTTGAACTGGTTGTTTTCAAGAATAGGCTCCGGACTGTATTTGTAATAAGGCACTTTTCGTACCTGCAATAGGTTTAACTTATCTGCTAACTCTTGGTAGAGTATCTTAGCGGCTGAGTCGTGTCTTTCCTTACACTCGACATCCTCCAGGTATGTACCGGATTGTCTATGATGTTCGACCGCCATATCTACATTGGTTATTTTCTATTGAGGGATCTCTGATAATGAACTTCCTATAGTTCTTCGTTGGAATAACCTGCTCTTGAATAGCTAACAAAAAACCCTCCATTTCCGGAAACATCTATCCTGAAATCAACCAATAGTTTGACGCTGAGTTGTCGACATTGTCCTAATTGACCTTATCTGAATGCCGTCCATAAAGTGTTTTGTGTAGCCAGGTTTGTAACTTCTCTTGGTCTGTTTGGTGATCAGAAGCAATATCCTATTCCCTCAGCTGTAGCGGCGTTGAATCGTCTGCCTCGCATATTGCTCGATATAGTGTAGAAGAGTCCGCTAACCTGTTGAAATAAGAACGTAAGTTTATTATTTGGTGATCGAGCTGCTTAACAATATCGACCAATCTTCGTCCTCCTTGATGTCTTGGAAGCATTATACATTCAATAGCACCCCGAGGGTGATATTTTTGTGCTTTTGTTAAGAGTGTTCTTATTTTTCTTGGCAGGTTTTTGGATGTCCGTCTTGCTTCATTTTACAATTCCAAAAGAGTAGCTAAGCGCAGAGCATGCGTACATGTTGAGAGCCTTAAAAAAATTTCTACTATTTAAAGTTAATTCGTAATACCCGTCTTACCCTCCTGACAAATTCGGTTGTCAATTCGACTTTCATAGTGCGATGGTCAATTCGTTTACTTTGTTTCATACCTAGATATTTGTATGTTTGTTCTGCTTCCATTGCAGCTATAGTTTCACCGTTCTGCATTTCAAATGCTCCTGGTTGTATCTTACTTTTAACGATGTTCAAAATACTGCACTTGTCAAGTCCAAATTGCATTTGTGGTTACCTAAATTATTATTACTATTATTATTTTCATGATGTGAATAATATTCAGCAATATTAATCGATAAAAATAAATTTTTAAATCCTCATTTTGTTGATATTAATTATAAACTTCAAATATGGCATGTGTCCTCTGCAAAAAGTGATATAAAGCTTTTACTATCGAACAATGAAAGGTCAAAAATTAAATCGACTTCTGAAAAAGCGAAAAATCACTGTATACATTTTTACATGAAATTGAAAATTTTCAAGTCGTCGCTAAATTAATACCTATCAAAATGTGATTAACATAAAAAGATTGAGAAACACTTAATTTGTAATTTTTTATACCGTAGTTTGTATGTATTTAGTGTTTTGATTTATTGAATAACAATTTGAAGCCGACATAATATATATATATATATATATATATATATATATATATATATATATATATATATATATATATATATATATATACATTAAAAAATACATTACAGTCGAATTTGGAACCTCATTCTAGATGCTGTATATGCGAGTTTATATAATCAACGAGACAAAAGCAATATAGCCAGCTTTTCTTTTTCCCGTCCCGGGTTTATACCCTCTTTGCCCAAGAACTGATTGGTCGAGTTTGGGAGATCGTCTTTTAAGGAAAAAGACTAGAAGGATACTTCATCTAAAGAGGGTCGGGATACTTCCATCATCCAACCAAGATTGTTGACCATATGTGTGACCTACTATAACAAAAAAAAGTTGCTTGTCAAATGCAGTAGCGGATCTAAGGGGGAGTCGGTGAGAGCGGTCGTCCCCCCTCTCCTAAGAGCATCGAATTTAGCAAAGAACAGTTTCTACATCAGTACCACGTTGAAAAAGTACACGCCATGTCTCCGGATCATTATCTCGCAAGACTTCAATACTCCAACTGTTACAGCAACATAACCTAAATCTCAATGGTGAGATTTATTTACAATTTTTGCAGCGAAATTTAAATAATTTATTGGAAGACGTACCTCTTGATAGAAGAATGCAATACTAGAGAAGAACTACTAGCGAGAATAGCACAGCATTCTAACGAAGTCCGTAATAATGCTAGAATATTATTTTTTATTCTTTATAAAGAAAATGTATTGAAGTATGTCGAGCCCATATTGAACATTTACCAAAATAACATTTAAGCGTTTTCATTATTTTTGCATTTTAATAACATAAATTAATTGAACCCCAATCAGCCCTTTGAAAACTTTCTGGATTTCTTTCAGCATAATATATTCTTGCCTTCGAAGAGTAAGACCGGGCTTCCCCATAAATTAAGCACACCCTGCATATTTTATTTTTCCTGTTTGTGTCAGTAACTTTTGAGTTTTCGCATAAAAACCGATTTATCTCAAAAACTGCCAGTTTTATTGAAAATAAATAAAGAGTACATTTTTTGAAGAGAAATGATCAAGTATTTAAAAAATCAGATTTCAGCCATGTAAAATGACACCTGTCAAAAATTAGACCCAACGACTGACTTCTCTGATGATCTAAAAGATCTAATGTAGTATGGTTTAATGAGTCTTTATGACCTCTATAAAAGTCGGTTCAAAACTTGGAGCCGATAAGGTAAAGCGATGGCTCTGTATCTACGTTAAGGAGCAGTTTAGAATTTTTTTTTTCTATGACAAAGTAGGGTTATTTTGGCCTCCCCTGTATGCTCCCGGAAAATTAGGAGGTACTTACTAGACACCCTGTATAGTGGAGCATACATATGAGGCAACCGTAGAAAATGTCTCGATTTTGTTTCTAGAAATTGCCGCCATTTTGTCAATTTTGAAAACTTTCAAATTTTTTTCCTGAAGTTTATGACTTATGTGACCTGAATCAAAAAAGAAAATTAAATTACGTCGATTAGTCAAAAAAAATATAAAATTTTTAATAAAACAATGGTTGTATCTTGTTTGTTAATATATTAAAGTAACTCGTTACTGTAGTGCTCTTCGGTAATCCCTGCTTGGTCGCAACAGAAGGTCGCCTTCGGAGTAGGCAGGGAAGCCTTATGAACTGACTACATGGACCTAAATGTTGTTTCACAACTTATGAATCATCTGATATATATGTTACCTCTGGTGTTCCTCAGGGTGTTCACCTCGCCCCGCTCCTTTTTAACTGCTTTATTAACGATATTGAGGACATCATAACTTTCAGTAGATGTCTTCTTTATGCAGATGATTTAAAGATATTTCGGGTTGTCGGGAGTAGCAGCGACTGCGAGGGCATTCTGCAGGATCTAGCTCGATTCTCTTATAGTGTATGTTAAATTTTATGCACCTCAATGTTAATAAATGCTCCATTATAAGTTTTTATCGCAAAAGGGATTGGATAACTTTTGATTACTTTCTTGATAATAACATGATTAATCGTGTTGAATGTAAGAAGGATCTGGGTGTTACATTTGATAAGGCCCTTCGCTTCGACACACATATTAATAATATTGTGAACAAAAGTTTGAAGTTGCTCGGGTTTGTGAAGAGAATGCTTATAGATTTTAATACTGTTTTAAAGTGATATAATGCTCTGTAGTTCGATCAATCTTAGAATATGCGTCCCAAAATTGGTCACCTCATTATTTTACATACAAAGAAAAAATGGAAAGAGTACAAAGTTTTTAACTTCCATGCCTTTAAACAGGGAATGCAGCAAGAGCGGTCTGTATATGATGATACTGCCGATGCTTTGAGGTTGCTACCATTGTGTGGGGGCGTATATATCTTGACCTGGTTCTACTTTATAAGATTGTTAACTCTTGTATTGATTCTCCTGAACTACTCAATAATATTGGATTATCGGTTCCTCAAAGAGCTTTTAGAGCGCACAATTTGTTTGAGGTGATATATCACCGAACGAATTATGGCCTTAACAGTCCTATTTCTCGAATGTGTAGGGAAATGAATTCAGTTCCTACCGACATTGATATTTTTCATTTGCCAGTTAATGTCTTTAAATTAAAAATTTTACAATTCTTGAAAAACTAGTTAATATTGTCAACTGTCAATACTTGTTTTTTGAAGCACTTTAATGCATTCTTAGATTTGTAAGCTTTTTAATTCTGATTCTGTTTTAAATAGTGTTTGTATTTTCTATTTTTTGAAATGGATTGTATTTATTTGATCCGTTAATATATTATTATTATTGTAACCAAATCTCAACACCTGTCATTATATTAAAGAAAATGTGCAGACCTACTTACAAAAATTAGAAATTTAAATTCTTTTGTGGGTAAAATAAACTAGACTGGATAATTTTTTAAAGTTTGATAAATGTGTACAATTTCATCCAGATTAGTGTGCGCCACTCAACAGCATTACTTGAAAGTCTTGTAAATAACTTCATCACTGATTTAGAGGAACTGATAGTTTTATTTCAACTAATAAATAATATAAACATTACATATCATTCTCAAAAAAAAATAAAAATAAACGTATACAATTACGATTTAATAAACTATTAAGTTTAATTATAAAACATTAAATTAAGTTTCATTTGTTAAAAATGAACAAACAAATAATAAAAATTTTATTTCTCCCCTTCGTCCACCTTAAGTTTCTTACTATTATCGTTAGTTTCTTCGGCGTTTTCCAGTTCTCTTTTACTTGATGCGTTTTCGCCAGTGTCTCCCAAAATATCATTGAAAAGCTTATTCTTAAAGTCTTCATACTTTTCTTTATCAGCTAACAAACTTGATGGTTGAATGTCATTTTCACTTGTCGTTTCTTCAGTTATTAAAGATTTTTTTTCTGGTTGAGCATAATTGTTCAACCCTGCTTGGACACTGCTCGAAGTGTTGCATTTGAGTATTTCCCGTAAGACCATTGTAGCATAAGAAGCGGCATTTAATGTAAAAGAGACAACGACGGCCTTATACTTTCCATCTGTAAAAAGAAAAATACCTTCGTTAAAGTAAAACCAAAATATCTGTACGGGAAAAATTAATTCATAAAATCGTTAGGTTTTCTGTGACCGCGATCGACGTTGCGATGAATGAATTTCAACGATAATTAATTAATATTCAACCATAGGCGTGCTGGGAGCGAACGAACACTGAAAAATCAAACAGATTTGCTGAACATCTCGCTAGCGTATATTACGAAAATGCAACAAGAGGATGATAATGAAGTAGAAACATTCTTGAATGCACCTTGCCAGTATTCTCTACCAATACGAGCTATTACACCACCAGCGTAGGTCAAGAAACAAATAACCTTACTAAACCCTTAGAAAGCATCTGGGTACGATCCACGAACTAGAGATATAAAATTGGACACGAGCACGTGTTCCATATCTCCCTTATAAAAAAAAAACGACCCCACCGTGCTCCGTGCCATTTGGTTCAAATAATTGCTTTGGCAACAATGAATTCCATAAGTTTTTATGATATTGGTGAAAGTGTATTTTTGATATTGACTGAATACTTTTCATTTTGACAAAAATTTATTGTTGATTTTGCTGTTTTATGGATTTTATCACATTTTATGTAACGTTTTACTGAAAATTTCAAACAGGAATGTGAACTTTAAGGTTTTTTTTGTATTTAAAAAAATGTGATTCTTCATCGTCGGACGTGCAAATACCTCATCTGGTAAATTGGAATTTATTTAATTGGTAAGTTATAAAGCACTCAATAATAATTATATAAAATTTTACCTTAGAATCAAATTGTAAATCTAAGGGTAACAAGTTTAATATTATGGATATGATATGTGATAATTATTAAATGCTATCAATATTTTAGTTTTCTAAGAGAAAAGAATCTTCAAATTCAAGAGCTGAAGCAAATTGGTCATGATCATAATTCTTTTATACATCAGATAAGTAACTCTGTTCAGCGCATTTTTCTGGAAATTGTTTTATAAAAGAAGATGAGCAAAGAGTTTGTGTTGTGCTTCTTACAAATAAACTGCCTGAAAAAAACTACGAAGCACTGTTTGATGTAAACATCTTGAAGCAACTAAACTTGGACTTAATAACATACACTGGCTTGACAAAAAAAAGTCCTGAATTAGGTGTGCATTAACCAACAATAATATCGTTTTACCATAAAGGTAATGTTCCACTGACATAAAGGGTTTTCCAATAAGAGGTGTTATTTTGATATTCAAAGAAAAATGCCATTTTTTAAGATAAATGATCGGATATTTATTACATTATAAAGAGGAAGGTATGCCGTTAATGATGGAAAATAACATCAGCCAAATGACCACCACGACCATGCCTACAGGACCATATCCTTTTCATGAAATTTTCCATAACCAAGTCGCAAAGTGGCTGCCCTATGTCCTCGATAGCCTCACGAATTCCATCTTTGAGGTCTTAAATCGACGCTGGGCTGTTGGCGTAGACCTTGTCTTTCACGTGGCCCCAAAGGAAGAAATCGCAAGGTGTCACATCACAAGATCTCGGTGGCCAATTGTGATCACCTCTTCGAGAGATAACACGGCCCGGAAACTTTTCCCGTAAAAGATCTATGGTTTCGTTGCTTGTGTGGCACGTAGCGCCGTCTTGTTGAAAGTAAACGTGGTCCAGATAAATACCCTCCAATTCCGGCCATAAAAAATCATTAATCATCTCTCGATAGCGCAATCCATTCACCGTAACTGTTGCTCCAGCCTCATTTTCGAAAAAGTAAGGTCCAATGACCCCGCCGGACCATAAACCGCACCAAACAGTCACACGTTCAGGATATAGAGGCTTTTCAACAATAACTCTTGGGTTTTCCGAGCCCCAGATGCGACAATTTTGTTTGTTGACGAAGCCACCGAGGTGGAAATGGGCCTCATCACTGAAGATGATTTTTCGATGGAATTCCGGATCATTTTCATGCATTTCAAGAACCCAATCAGCAAAGGCACGACGTTGTTGATGATCGGCCGGCTTGAGTTCTTGCGTTAACTGAACTTTAAAAGCCTTAAGACCCAAATCTTTATGCAAAATACGGTGTAATGACGTTTGTGGAATCCCTAATTCCAAAGAACGACGAGGAATGGACAAACCTGGGTTTTCTTCAACACTTTCGGCTACAGCAGCAATATTCTCGGCTGTTCTTGAGCGACGTGCACGGGTTTTCTTCTTCACATAACTAACTTGTCCCAACAGCTCGAATTTTTTCACCAATTTCTTTATTGCGCTCCGACAAGGTGCTTCATGACGACCCAAAAATGTTCGAGTTTTACGAACCGTCTCTGCCAAATTTTCACCATTTTTATAGTGAATTTTAATAATTTCAATGCGTTGTTGAAGCGTGTATCGTTCCATCTTTATTTATGGCGTAGTTTCTACTTGTCAAACGTCAAAAACTTACAGCTTCAAAAGTGACATCTACCGAAATAGCGGGCTTTTCAAAATGACACCTCTTATTGGAAAACCCTTTATAAAGCTGAATATCGAAACCGGTATGGTGTTAAAATTTAAAATGATTATACATTTAAAAACCAATATGCCATATTAAAATAGAATTAAATGATTGCATATAATATGAAATTTTTCAATATTATTAAGGATGTTTGGAAATTACATAAATTTTACTTTTATGTATTTGTTTTGTCTAAAAATAAAATAATAACCTTTTGTTTGAATATGTTATTAATTAATAAAACAAAAATTCTTGATTTTAGGTCAGATAAGAAATTTGTGTCATGAAAATTCTTTGTCAAAGTAGTGAGAAGCTGCGATTGATTACCATTTCAAAAATTCAACTCTAGGAAAAGTCAATTCCAGATCCTTAAACAGTTAAGTAAATTGAAAGTTTGACCTAGTGTAAAAATTAAATGTTGCTAGTAAATCTTTATGTATATATTTAAATTAAAAATGATCGTATTAATGTAAGAATTCTCTTGTATTTACAAGCTTCTTTATATTTAAAGTGTCTTAATAAATATTGTTTTATTTACAATTAAATATAAACTGCTTTAACACTATCCCCTTTAGAGTTTAATCTTTTTTATAAAAATGGTTTAGTACATAATGTTACTTTACTTCATTTAAATTAAAGCTCCGTTTTTATGAAGGAAATGTCAACATTATTATGAATGTTGTTAACCCTATATAAATACCTAACATATCAGTTCCCTAAAAGCATCGAGGAGAAAATAATTTTAACAAAGACCTAATCGAAGCTATTTTTAAATGATGAAACTATCTTACTTTGCAATAGATTATGTGGACATTTCGATACCTTACATTAAACAATATACTATATTAATTCATGATATAAAATTTTTAAAAATAAATGCCTTAATACTTTTTTTCGTTAACTTTTTATACTCTACGTCCGAATAAGGACTTTTCTAAAAGAGATATTTCAAAAAAAAATTAGTCTCGATTTGTTTTTGGCGCATATTTCACATTTAAGCTATTTTGCTAAATAACAGTTTTATTGTAAAAAATAAAATATGTAAACAGTCATAGAAAAAGCATTTTCATTTATTTATAAAAACTGACATTTCATGCTTGTTATCTAAAAATAATAAAATTGTTACATATTTACGCTGATCCAAAGAAGTTAAAAAAATTTGCTTTATTGTAGTTGCTTTAAATGAGGAAACTAAAAGTAGAAATTCAAGTTAAATATTGTTTTACAGAAACAATTATCCTGGGCTGCGATTCTATAAGAGTAATGGGAAAGAGAATGTCATAATAAGGATCTTCTACCTTTGTTCGGTCTGTATTAACACATATCACTGTCCTAAAAGAGAATGTCAAAAAATATGCTTACAGAATCGGAGCTCTGGTCTTTTTTATTGAATATACTTGATTATCCTGTCAAGTAAAACAAGGAAGAGCGATTTATTGTTTAAGATATAGTTTAGAAAGAGATAGTTATTGTCTAAACCTGTTAGTTAGAATAATAGAATTGACATTCATACACAACACATTCACGCCAATGTAAGAAACTCGCAGGGAATTCAATGTTGCCATACAAATCATTGCACCGAATGGCGACCAATAAGGGGGGTCAAAAATTATTTTCATGAGCAGTCCAGTTTTATATCTCAAGTTCATGGTACGATCTTATTACCGGCGAAATTAAAAAAAAAAAAAAAAAACCTTTCTAAAAAAGCTATTGTGCTTCTGACAATCATATACAACAGTATGTTGCGACTGCGCTAATACCCGGTACTACGGAAATACGCTCAAGTTATCATGATTTAAAAAAGGAAAGGAACAAACTTATTAAACTCCACCGCCATTGGATAAACTTAATACAGTGACAATAAACGACCTGAAAACAAAATTCAAAAGGATATCCAAACTGTAGTAAAGAAAATTCGCACTGTTAGAAGACAAACAAACAGTAAATTATCTCAACAGACCAAAGACTTGATAGATAAAGAAAGAAACATTGAAACAAGCACAGCAGACTACGTACAATTAAACAAACAAATCAGAAAAAAAATTATATCAGGAAGCACAACAAGAACGATCATAGAAAACAACGGGGTATTAAAATCCATAAACTCAATTGGTAAATGCAATATAAACCAACTTACAGATAAGGAAGGAGAAACAAAAAATAGAAGTAGCGAAGTGGCTAACATCTTAGAGGAGTTCTACTCAAATTTGTACACTTCAGTTAACCCAAAACCATCAAGCTCCCAATATTACAAATGTTGATTCAGAAGAAATACCTGACATCACAATCGAAGAGTTGAAATATGCTTAGTCACATATGAAATCTGATCGTGTCCCAAGTGAAGATGTTATATCTAAAGAAATGTTGGAGCTCAGAGGCTTTGAAACGCTACATTCAATAAGTATTCTTTTGAATAAATGTCTTCCAAACAGTAAAATCCTTGATAACTGCCAAAACGCCCGAATCATTGTTCTGTATAAAAAAAGGCGACAAATTAGACATCGAAAAATATCGCCCGCTAAGTCTCCTACCACATCCAACAAATTGCTTACAAAGATCATAACTATTAGTCGAACAAACAAATTTGACTCCTATCAATCTCCAAAACAAGCCGGGAATCGAAAGTACTTTAATACAACAGAGCAGATATAGAACATCAAATTACTAATTGAAAAATGCACCGAATATAATATTCAAATCATTTGTTGATTATAGCAAGGCTTTTGACTCTGTCGAGCTGTGGACCATATTTCAAGCAATGGAGAATGCAAGGATTGACTCTGGATACAGAAATCTTCTGAAATATATTTACAATAAGGTCACACTGCAAGTAAAGATAACAGAGGACCTAGAAACACAGAAGATAAATAATGTTCGAGGGGTGCGACCAGGAAATACAATTTCCCCTAAACTCTTTACTTTATTACTTTAAAACTAGAAGATGCCTTTAAATAACTAAACTGGGAACATAAGGGCGTTAGCATCGACGGTAGATATCTCAGCTATTTGTTTTGCGGATGACGTAGTGTTAATAAGTAAAGATTTAGACAAGTTTCAGGGAATGCTCCCCGAGTTGAAAAATGCTTCAGAGAAAGTTGGATTGAGCATAAACTTGGCAAAAACCAAAATAATGTCGTTAGAAAATACGCCACTTTATGTAGGAAATAACGAAATTCAAAGGGTCGAGGAAATGTATATTTAGGCCATCTACTTAGACTTGGGAAAGAAAATCTTCTTCTTCTTCAAGTGCCATATCAGGTCCCCCTGACGTTGGCAATTACATTGACAAGTCTTTCACGGTCCTGCGCCAGCTGGAACAGTTCCCCCGCGCTACGTATACCTGTCCATTCACGAATATTCCTCAACCAGGAAGCCTGTCTCCTTCCTACCCCTCTACGCCCATCTACTTTACCCATCATGATTAGCTGAAGAATTCTATATCGCTCCCCTCTGAATATATGTCAAAGATATGAGATTTTTCTACACTTCACAGTGTTTAATAGTAGACGAGTTGTGTCGGCCCTATTGAGTACCATTTCGTTGGTCTGCTTAGCTGTCCAAGGTATTCTCAGCATTCGCCGGTGTAAAACCACATTTCGAGAGCCTCCAACCGATTAATCGTGGCTTAATTGTCCAGATTTCTGCCCCATATAGTAACACTGGCCAGACGTATGATCTTATCATTCTCTATCGTAGTTTTAGGTTGAGGTTATCATTGCAGAAAAGTGGTTTCATTTTTTGAAAAGTTGCTCTAGCAGTCTCTATTCTACACCTTATCTCTTTATCTGGGGTTAGATTTTCGGTGATATAACATCCAAGATATTTAAAATTTTCCTTCTACTTGTATTGAAGCGTTAAGATGAGGTTGTCTACTAAAAACCATAAATTTTGTCTTTTTGATATTTATGTTGAGCCCCATTTCTTGACCCTCAGTGTTAACACAGTTTAATAGATGTTGCAGATCTTGTAGTTTGTCGCTTAGTATAACAGTGCCGTCAGCATATCGTATTGTATTTATATATTCTCCATTGATTTGTACTCCCATTCGTTGTCCTTGAGTAGCCCGTTTAAAGATTTTATCTGAATATATATATATATATATATATATATATATATATATATATATATATATATATATATATATATATATATATATATATATATATATTAAAAAGCAGTGGAGATAGTATGCAGCCCTGTCTGATTCCTCACAGAATTTTACTTTCTTCTGTGAGTTTTCCATTTAGCCTTAATGTTGCTTTCTGCCGCCAATATAGATTTTTAATAATTCTTACGTCTCTGCTGTCTACCCCTACGTTCATTAAAATATCTATGAGTTTTCTGTGCTGTACTCTGTCGAAGACCTTCTCGTAATCGACAAAACATACGAATACATCCTTGTGTTGGTCCCGGCATTTTTGCAGAAGTATATTTAGAGCGAATAAAGCCTCTCTAGTACCTAGGGCGTTTCTAAATCCGAATTGGGTTTCATCTAAATCTGCTTCGCATTTAGATCTTATCCTGCTGTGGATGATTCTGAGAAAGACCTTCAAACTGTGGCTCATTAGACTTATTAGTCGGTACTCACTGCATCGCTTTGCTCGCTGTTTTTTCGGGATTGGGACGAATACAGACCTCAGCTAATCTTCCGATATATCTCCAGTCGCGTAAACGGTATTAAACAGTTTGACCAAGATTCCTATATTTTCCTCATGGATCATTTGTAACAGCTCGGTTGGGACATTATCAGGCCCGATGGCTTTCCTGGTTTTCGCAGATCTTATGGCAGATAGAACTTCACTGTTTAGAATTTCCGGTCCCATGTCTATATTAGCGAGATCATCGGAGTTGTGTTCATTCGGTCTGTCATCATCAAATAATTCTTTCACATATTTAACTCATGTTTCAAAAATTTCTTTTTCGTCCAAGATAATTGTACCATCAGGGTCCACAAGGGTATTAGTGGTATTCTTATTATATAGACCTGCTATTTCTCTGACCTTTTTGTACATGTTGAATGTGTCATGTTTCCTTTCTAGATCTTCCATTTCGATACACTTGTCTCTCATCCAGTTCTCTTTGGCTATCCGAATTTTCTGTTTAATTTCTCTTTGTCTTCTTTTATATTCCACGCGATTTGTTTTCGACTGTCTCCTTTGTTCCATGAGGTTCAATATTTCTGCTGTCATCCATTTCTGGTTTTTCGGTTTGTTCTTCCATACAGTATTTTCAGTTATTAGTTTGTTGGTTAGTTCCTTAAACGATTTCCAAATTTCTTCTACGTTGTCGTCAGTTCTTGTGTTCTTTATGTAGTTGTTCAGATCCTTTGTAAGCAGTTCTTAATCGGTTTCCGCTATCTCAAATTTACTGTATTGACTATTACTTTTTATTATTTTAAGTTTGATTTTAATATCAGCAATCACGGGATTATGGTCAGATCCAATGTCTGCTCCAGGATAGGTTGTGACTCTGTTCATACAGTTCCTAAATCTTTTGTTTGTTAATATATAATCCATCTGGTTCCTTACTACGAAAGAAAACCAATAAGCGGAAATAAATAGAAGAATTAGATGGGCAGCGGTTGGAAGATTGGGATACGTTCTTAAAACCCCGATATTTCGATTACTTTGAAAAGAAGAGTATTTGACTCGTACATTCTCTCAGTAGTGACCTATGGAATGGAAACAACATTATTCACAGTTAAAACAGCCAATAAATTGCGTACTACACAGCGAGCAATAGAAAGAATCATGCTGGAATATCACTAATTAACCGAATAACGAACGAAAAAGTAAGAAGACGCACGAAAGTGAACGATGTGATAAAACTCATTGCTACTTTAAAATGGACCTGGGTGGGACACGTCGCTAGGAAAGACTATACAAGGTAGACAAAACATATATTGCAATGGAGACCTAGGTCTTCTAAAAGAATTATCGGAAGACCCCCAAAAAGATAAGATAGACAACATAAAATGGAAAGCAGATAGAAACTAGCACCGGATTGCAGAAAATAGGTTGGAATGGAAGAGACTAGCGGAGGCCTATGTCCAGGAGTAGACCAAATTGGGATGCTAAAGATAGAGAGAGAGAATATCATGATACCGAAGCCTGGTTACCCATACTAGTTTGTACGAACCAATATACAGCAGTGTCAGAATCGTTAATAAAATGATGAATAGTTTATCTTTATACTCCATCTCCTTTACAAAATTTCTTAATAAATAAATTTATGTTTCCTTAAGTGGTTCTTCCCTGCAAACTTGTTCTTTAAATGGGGTTATGTTTACTTCTTCACAGTTGATGAATTTCAGCAGTGTGTCATCAATAATTTCCACCTTCTTGACCCAATCTCTAGATGCACAGGCTTTAGGATACATTAATCCACACACTATGCATGTTAAAATTTTTGTTTCTGTCTTCCTACAGCACTTAAAATGCGTTTTCTTAATAGCCACCCTTTAAACGTCGTCAGTCGACGCCATCTTCTTTACGTTCTAGCAACATCATATCTCAACGCCATCTATGTGGAAATCTAAAAAGCATTCCAAATCACTTACCATCCAAAGGCATCTATGTTGAGAATTATGCTTCCTACAATTGAGAGAGGAAAAGCAATGGCAGGCATCAGCTAACATTAAGTTCCTGCATAGACACAATAGGTGTGCAAAACTTTGCATTGAAAGCTGGCAAACAAGTATAAACCTATATGCCATATTACCAATAACAAGCCCAGCTTGTGCTAGACAACGGCTCTATTAGATTTTACTATGATTGGGTAAAGGGAATCAAGTCTGTATACCTGATAGATATTACTGTGCCCAACAATAACAACAAGTTGGAAAAATATTGATAAAAATGGCTAAGTATGATGAACTGGCTATATGGCCCAAGAGAAAGCAATACCAACCATAGTGTCATCGACCACCCTAATATCAAAAAATTTGAAGATCAGCCTTGGTAAGCTACGCCTTCCAAAAGAAGACCTTCGTTAACATCCAAAAGGCAGTCATTCTGCCATATATGCCACTTGGTCAGAAAATTTTTACATCAGACTGTTTAACTTAACCCTCCAACTTAATACCTAGACCCTGACTCATCTACCTCTGTTAGTGGTGTCCAACATCTGTTGAACAAAGAGAAAAATATCACCGGAGAATAATAACTGCTTTTATTCTCGCCAATACAATAAGTGTTATTACTAAACCAAAATCAGGATCACTGTTTTGCAAGAAATTGAGATATTAATCTTGCAGTTAAACATTTTTATAATAAAATAAATGCAAGCTTTGAAATTTGTGTGCCAAAATGCACACCTAGTAAAAAATATCCTATATGGTTTGATAAAACTATCATTAAGGGCATTAAAAATAAAGATAAATTAAGAATAAATTATAAAAGAACCGGTAACTTAGAAATTAGAAATCAGTACGTAAAACTGCGAAAGGAACTTAAACGTGATATAAAAATAACACATGAAAAATATCTTAACAAGATTCAAATGGATATCAACGAAGATTCGAGGCCTTTCTGGCAATATATTAAAAATAACAAGGAATCAATTGGCATTCCAAACAAGTTAAATATGAATGGTGTGGAGTACACTGATGGCAAGACTATATCTGATGCATTCGCAGCCTTTTTTAATTCAGTTTATGAAAAAAATAATTTAAAAACTAATAGGAATTATAATGAATGCGAAATTTATGAATTTCTTTCCATACAGCAGTTTAGCTATGAGGATGTGTGCGATGCTGTCAAAAGACTTAAAATTAATAGAGCTACTGGTCCTGATAACATACCTTCATTTATTATTAAAGGCATGATTGGTTTTCTTGCAGAACCCTTGAGAATACTATTTAATATGTCAATAGAAACAAGTACTTTTCCGAATATGTGGAAGGAAGTTAAAATTTGTCCCGTTTTTAAAAAAAGGAGACAAAAGCCATATTCAAAATTATAGGGCAATTGCATTGATATCATGTCCAGCAAAAATCTTTGAATCAATTATATATAAGTAAGTTTATAAACATGTCTCAACTAAAATTACTGAACTACAACACGGCTTTATGAATAAAAGGTCAACAATTACCAATTTATGTAACATCACGCAATATATATCAGAAAGTTTAGATAATAAATCCCAAGTTGATGTAATATATACGGACTTTCTAAAGCTTTTGATAAAGTATCGCATACTGTTCTCATGGAAAAACTGCACACTGAGTTCGGATTTCATGATAACTTAGTTAAATTTTTCCTGTCATATTTAAAAAATAGACAACAAAGGGTGGTAGTTAGAGGCTATATGTCAAATTTTTTTTCACCTTCCTCAGGCATCCCTCAGGGTTCCAACCTTGGTCCAATGTTATTCCTTTTATATGTGAACAATTTAGCAAAAGAAATTAATGGCTGTAATATATTATTGTTTGCTGATGACTTAAAACTGTATTCAAAAGTTCAGCTAGACAGTGATTGTCTTATAGTGCAAGAAAATCTGAATAAACTCTATGAATGGTCAATTGGAAATGGTTTGAACTTTAATATTAGCAAGTGTTTTATTCTTAGCTTTAACAGAAAAAGCCATATCTTAAAGTATGAATACAAAATGAATGGAATGTCATTGGCCCGGATTGATGAGATGCGGGACCTTGGAGTTACTTTTGATGCTCAATTATCCTTTAGACCTCATCTGATGGATGTTACATCTAAAGCTTCAAAAATGTACGGTTTTATTTTCAGAAACTGCAGATTGTTTGAAAACGTTGACTGTATAAAAACATTGTATATTTCTTATGTTCGAAGTATATTGGAATTCGCTTCCATAATATGGAATCCATATTATGCGAATCACAAAAACATGATTGAAAGAATACAGAACAGATTCCTAAGATATATCTATCTTAAAGAAACTGGAGTATATCAGTTACACATACCAAAAGACGAAATCATGAATAGATATAATCTTGGGAGTTTGGAATGTCGTAGAATAGTTGCATGCATAATTTTTTTGTTTAAACTATTACATAATCAAATTGACTATTCAAATTTATTGGCATTAATACTGTATGTACCTAAATATTAGACAAGGAACTCGTTAACATTTTATACAGATAAAGCTCGTACTAATTATTATAGCAATTCACCTGTTATTAATATGTGTAAATTATATAATCAACTTAGGGATGATTGTGATATTTTTAACATAAACATAAGATCTTTGAAGAAATTGCTATTAGAAATTTTATAAATACTAGATTATTATTTAGTCATAGTAGCAATAGGTCCTTCCCCTACTCTATAATTGGATATATTCTGTAGAGTTTGTAATGAGATAAATAAATAAATACTACAATATTTTCTTTTTTTGTAAATCTAAACAAAATTATCCATACTCACTCTCTACACTTTGCGGTTCCTCCTCTCCTCTCACCTCCTCTAAATCGGATCGAATCAGGTTGTCGGTTGGATCGTTGTAATACAGTATTTTCCAATCAAGATCCTGGACATTTTGACAGATTTTTCGGTATGTTCCACTTAAATTGTAACTCCTGCAATAACACATTTACTATACAATACTATTACACCATTATTTTGAGCAAAATCGATACGATTTTTAAAAAGCTAATGGATTCTCTTAGGATTTGGAGGTGAATTACATAAGAACGATTCTTAACGAACGCATTAACAGGCTATGATGTCTGTGAACCGAACTTAAGCCGACTACAGACAAACAAACACACAAGAAATATTCAAATAAAGTATGCAGATATCATCATAGCCTCCACTAAAATTGCTCGCAGGAATTTACTGGTCAAAATACTAAAAATCTTTTTACGTAAAATTTTTATAAAAAATTGTTTAAAATCGAAAAGAACTCTAATTTTTATATGGAATTAAAATTTTTGGAATCGACCCTGAATTAATACCTAATAAAATGTAACACACAATAATTTTGGCCAAAATTGGAAAACTGTAAATGTAAAATGTTTAATTCCCCATATTATACCTGCCATATTAAATTGTAAGAAATTACCTACGACTCTGAAAACCCCAATAAAAATTTTGAAAAATGTGAGTATGATAAATTTTTCAACCCATATTAGGTCCGCCATATTGAATTAAAAAAAAATAAATAAACTCTCAATCTAAGCATTCGAAAACTCTCTAATACCAATTTTAGTCATAATCCGGAAATATAAAATTTTTACACCGTCACATTGCATCTGACATTTTGAATTTTTTAAAAATAATTTTAAATTTGTTATTTACACCCTCAAAAACCTCCCAATACCAAACTTAATCTGCCATATTGATTTTTTTTTAAATAACTTTAGATTCGTTATGTGTAAACTCAAAAACTTCCCCATACCAATTTTGGAGGATTTTACTTAGATCTTACTAAACCAATTTTGGCCAAAATCACACGGGACCACCGCAGAAACTTCCTGAACATAACGAAGTAATCGACGTACATACATAAAAAATATATAGCGATCAAATTTAAAACCTCCTATTTTAGAAGTCGATTAAAAATATCCTCAGGATCGGTATGGAAACGCCATCGGGCTTAAGAAAAGATAATTTATTAGTAATATTATACAAATAGAACTTTCACAAGTCAAATAAAATATTAAAGTTTTGTGTGCAAAGCATCAAGTACTGGAATATACCAACTCAATTGGTAATTGTTATATCATTAATACAAATAAAATATTACCACAATATTGATTTTTTCTTAAGAATAAAGTTCTGATAAAAGAAGCTACCTTAAAAAAACCTAGACAAACTGATAACAGACAAAAATAATACTACAGATTAAAATTGGATTCGAAATACTCCTCAAATGCATTAAGCACCAGGTAGCTCTGGATTTGTTTTTTGTACTGATTGAAGTTAAAAGCTTTAATTCCAGCGGGCAAGGAGTTGTAGAACTTTATTGCTAAATATCTTGAACCACTTCTGGATCTCTCAAGCCGGTCAAAGTCTAGTACAAGATTGTTATTGTTTCTTGTTGGATAGTTGTAAATACCTTCATGTGATCTGTATAGATCAAGATTTTGTTTAACGTACAACAAACAATGCATAATGTACAGGGTGAGTCAACGATTGGATGAAGTAGGTTTGTGCCTTTTAGGTGAAATTAACAAAGAAACTATATTTATTGTTTGATACAGTTTATTTTTACGCAGATTTTAAAAATATTTAGGACTCTACAGGGTGAGCCAAAAAACTAGGACAGCATAAAGTTGTATTTTTTTAAATAGAACACCCTATATACGAATCGTACTTTCGATTTAGCTTATAATTTTAAATCTTTTTTATTAAGGGTTTACTATAACAAAACTTTATAGTTTCTGAGATAATTAAGTTTAAAGAAAAAAAGTCACATTTTCAAGCATCAATTCAATCCTAAATAACGTTTTCAATTTTGTGACAAATATATTCAAATTTGGAATTTAGCAAGGCCAAGGACAAGTTAACATAATTTTTACCTAATATTTGCAATAAAAGCTACAGGGTGTTGAACACATCGGTTCAAATTTGAACAAGTTTAAATGAATAAATATCTTTTTTTTTAAATGGTACACCCTGTATATTTTCATGTTATTTAATAGAGTAATAAAAACCCTAAAAGTTTTGTTCAATATATCCTATACCTATTTATAATAGTTTTTGAGATATTTCAGTTTTTCTTATTTTCCATACTTTTTACAGAAATAGTCTTCATTATCATAGTAGCCATCTAAAATAATAAAAAGAAACTACAGAAACAAACAGAACGTGGTTAAATATGATGAAATACATTATTTGTTATATTACAACGGCAATAGTTTAATTAAACATAATGTGAAAAAATTAACACAACAATAACGACAAGGCAAATACATATTTACTTTTATACTAAATTGAAACAAAAAAATTACCTATTAAATACTGAGATTAATTATTTCTTTTTAATAAGTGTTCGAATAAACGACCCTCTTGTGCAATGCACAAATTTAGTCTTTTTTGCAGATTTTCTCGGACCCTGGACAAAATTAGTGGCGTTATTGTTCTACAGGTATCCCTAATCCTGTTTCGCATATCTTCCACTGTTGTTGGTGGATTAACATACACCTTATTTTTAATATGACCCCATAGGAAGAAATCTAATGGGGTGATGTCGCAAGACCTTGGTGGCCACTCAATGAAACCCCCACGTCCAATCCATTTTTGCGGATATCGTTGGTCCAAAAACGCACGAACTTCAAGATGGTAATGCGGAGGCGCACCATCGTGCTGGAACCACATACTGTCGAGCTCATCCCTATCGAGACCTTGAAGCAGTTGGGGTAGTTCTTCTTGTAGAAAGTTCAGGTAACTATGGCTATTTAGTGGTTCATTAAAAAAGTGGGGTCCAATAATTCGATTATGATGAATACCACACCAAACATTTAATGACCAGTGGTTTTGATGTTGCACCTCTCTAATCCAAAATGGGTTTTCTGTGGCATAATAATGCATGTTGCATCTATTTACGGCACCGTTACTTCGAAAAGTAGCTTCATCACTAAACATTATCTTGCATAATAAATTTGGATTTAATTGAATCTCCGCATTTATTGTACGACAAAAGTTTACACGACTTTCAAAATCCTGTCCATGCAATTCTTGGTGTAATTCCATGTGATATGGATGATACCTATATTTCTTGGTAGTACGATTAGCGGTGGATTGTGATGTTTCACATAATGCTGCTAACTGACGGCTACCAATATAAGGATTTTCCTGAACATTTAACAATACTTGTAGTTCTTTTTCTTCATTAGTTACTGGTTTGTTGACCACTTTACGTTTTGGATAATCAACAGTACCAGAAGAATCAAATCTTTGCATTAAGTTTTGAAAAGTATGGGTATTAGGCTGGCGTCGATCAGAATACTTCATTTTGTAAATTCTTTGAGCAAGAAAGCAATTTTTTTGAACCTCTCCTATTGTATAAATCATATCTATTAACTCATTCTTTGGAAAATTCATTTTACAATATAAGATGAATGCAAAAAAAACCAAACTACACTACATAAAAACCAAAAGAAGCGATTGCGTTTATAAATTTGACACTAAGAAAAATGTTCTTTTACATTGTTTTTGCCATGGCTACTATGATAATGAAGACTATTTCTGTAAAAAAGTATGGAAAATAAGAAAAACTGAAATATCTCAAAAACTATTATAAATAGGTATAGGATATATTGAACAAAACTTTTAGGGTTTTTATTACTCTATTAAATAACATGAAAATATACAGGGTGTACCATTTAAAAAAAAAAGATATTTATTCATTTAAACTTGTTCAAATTTGAGCCGATGTGTTCAACATCCTGTAGCTTTTATTGCAAATATTAGGTAAAAATTATGTTAACTTGTCCTTGGCCTTGCTAAATTCCAAATTTGAATATATTTGTCACAAAATTGAAAACGTTATTTAGGATTGAATTGATGCTTGAAAATGTCACTTTTTTTCTTTAAACTTAATTATCTCAGAAACTATAAAGTTTTGTTATAGTAAACCCTTAATAAAAAAGATTTAAAATTATAAGCTAAATCGAAAATACGATTCGTATATAGGGTGTTCTATTTAAAAAAATACAACTTTATGCTGTCCTAGTTTTTTGGCTCACCCTGTAGAGTCCTAAATATTTTTAAAATCTGCGTAAAAATAAACTGTATCAAACAAGAAATATAGTTTCTTTGTAAATTTCACCGAAAAGGCACAAATCTACTTCATCCAATCGTTGACTCACCCTGTACACACAAAGTAAATATAAAATTTTTAAATTCTTCAACGAATTTCGACAGTCCTCTCTATAACCAAGGCCAGAAATAATACAAATGCATTGTCTTTGCTGCCCAAATACCTTATCAGTATGACAAGAATGACCCCAGGAAAGAATGGCATAAGCCAGAAGAGAATGAAAGTTACTATGATATGCTGTTAGAAGAGTTTCTCTGGAAGTTACCCGTACAAGACTCCTGAACAAGTACAGTTGTTGGAATAGTTTTTTTGAGAGATTAACAAGGTTCTTCTGCTCCCAGGTTAATCCTGCATCTAAGTGTACTTCCAGAAATTTGTCCTCCATTGCACATTGAGGTAGAAAAGGCTGTACAATTTCATCGTTATTCCTTAGAGTAAAATTAATGCTTTGCGATTTTGAGTTATTTAAAGATAGGCGATTAACTAGAAACCATTGAAATAGTTTTCTTTCTGAAGTTTGGTAATCAAGATTGTCAATCTCTGAAGGGTGATAGCTTATATAAAAGGTTGTATCATCAGCAAATAAAAGTGTTGACTCCCTTACTCTGACAGTATGCTACGTCATTTCATCAGATGAGGAATAAGGTGGGGCCTAATACCGACCCTTGAGATACACCATACCTCAGGGATTGTTTTTTAGAATTACATTGATCACGATCTGAAAGATATGACTTAAGTAGCTGAATGACATCAGCCTGGAAATTGTAGAAGGGTTAGCTTAAGCGGGTCGAAGAACATTGCTGATAAATCGGTTAAAAGGGCAGCTAGCCCCAGATTTCTAGGATTTGCCTCTGGTAAAACTATGAAAAAATAGCATGAAAGTAACTCCTACAGCAACCTTTCTCTTAATAACATATAAAAATTTTCGAGGTATTTTTTTAATTAATGAACCAATATCTTAAGCTAAATATTACCCATTATTACTTACTTGACTTTTTGTTTGGGCATCTCTAATGTCAAACCAGATTCCTCAATAGCTTCTTTATAAAATTCTTTCATATTTTCTGGATAAATTATATCATATCCAGGTAATGGCAAAACGATGTCATGAATAGTATATCTGTCTAATTCATCCGCCTGAAGAGTTCTCACTTCAGGCCTTTTCGAGTCTTCTTGTGTACTGTTATTGCTACTCTCGCCGTTTTCTTCTAAAACGAATAATTTAGAAAACACTTTTTAGAAAAATAAACTAATAATAATAATTAATTACTCTTAAAAGTAAGGAATAATAATAAAAATCAGTGTTTGTTGAAAAGCGACTCCGATGACTCTGAACTCGCGCACAGTAAAACCTAAAATTAACAAGGAATAGATAATCTTACCTGTTTCATCATTTTGATCATCTTCAATCAAAGATTCCTCTTCCTGCACATTATCAACAACAATCAAGTCGCCTTCAACTGGTTTCAAACCGAATTCATGTATTCGTTTAGAAACCATTTTGTTCCAAATAAAACTTTGAAACGCATGAATATACATTAGTCTCATAGTTCTAGGTATCTACAAAACAAAAAGAGCGTAAATAATTTATAAAGTAACTTTTTTGGAAATGTTCATTTAGCAAGTCCACTCGCATTATGAACATAATTGTATATTGTATGTACGGTTATGAATATATCCTTATTTTACGACAACATATTAAATTTTATATTGAATGTGTCCCCAAACTCCCCAAAGAAATTAAATAATACAGTAAACAGTGCTAAAACTTTAAAATTTCGTTTGGCCGAAGCAGGGAAACCAGACAAACAAATTTTATCAAAGACGCGCAATACTGACTTCAACCCTACTAAAATATAAAAATCTAAATCCAGGTGACACGATATGTGACGTATTTTTATTCTGAAAGGTTCTTTCCTTACGTAGAACCACAATCACGCGCTTTCTGGTGAAAAATAAGATTCGACAAATTCCATCACGTAAACCCTCGATCATCCGACATTTGACTAAAGGAAACAAGTTGAATTGGGCAAATCCGATTTTTGCCAATAAAAGTTCAGTTTTAAGTAGATGCGAGTTTTTAAAAATTCAAACTTTCCAAATTTATTTATACAAAAATTAAAAAATGAGTATTTTGCTAGAAATTTTTATATTTATTAGAACTAAGGAGGTTTGAATAATCAAAATGGTCTTTCTTTTTTTCTGTATCACGTACTGCATTTTTTAAAGTATTAACAAAGTGTTTAAATGTATTCTCCAGTGAGTTTAAATAATTAAAAGAAAAAGAAACCCAAGTAGTAAGAACTTTTGGACCTTGACCCTGCCTTCGTTTGATTTGTAGTAGCTTTAGCCTTTAGAAAGTAAATAAATACGTAACAAAACGGGAAATAAAACGTTTAGACGCTACAATGTTAATCAATAAATAAATATTCGGAATATCTCCAAATAAACAATCGTTGGTAAATAAAATCAAGTTCGAAGAAATCAAGAAATCTTCCCAAAAATATTGCTGAGAATTTTGTTACCTCAATGCCACGATGTTGTCGTCAAGTAATAAATAATAACTTTTAACATAATATTTTTGGTTACTTTAATTCTTAAATGTTAAAGACATTGTATTTTTGTTGTAATAGGTACGTACTCAACAAAATTCGAAACCAAACGACGGATAGTGTTGTCAGACGGTGCCTGTTGGCCATGATATTTTCGACGATATGCACGTTGAGTTAATACAACTGAACGACTATTTTCAATGTACACTGCCACTATTTTGGCGCGTTGTTTCGGTGTATGGTTAAAATTGCACTGAATTGACGTTTTAAAAACACGTATAACAAAATCAATCGGTTGGTAAATGTCAAAGTTATTCAATGTTTACATACCGACATAAAGATGGCGCACCCTGTATATATATATATATATATATATATATATATATATATATATATATATATATATATATATATATATATATATATATATATATATATATATACATATATATATATATAATTTTAATATTCAAAATTTTAATTTGTAAATTAAACATCTTATAATATTCAACATATGCCTTTTATCTTTTCAATTTCTGACTTACAGATTCGAGAGAATTAACATAGTCTTCGCCATCGTGTTTTGCAAGTCCTTCCAACAATTTTTTCTCCAAACTGTTACTGGAGCTGTCACATAAGTTTAAAGCTGCAGCGGCATTTCGTTTTTCTAAATATAATTTCTTAGCTTCATTGATGGGCAAGGTTGGATCATCTCCAGCTTTTACCTTAAGTATTAAGTCCACCGCCTAAAATAAACATATTTCCAATATTGATAAATACTTACATCTATGAATCCGTATAATGATTTACTATTACAATATTTCACTTTTTATTTATTGCAGAAATAGAATTCACAATGTGGTATTAAGCGATGACACTATACTATATTTACATATTAAATATTATTTTTAGGTAGCGGGGTCTGCTAGACAACCTTTTTAAAACTTTCTCTGTACGTTGCCAATTGCAGCACCCCAAACTATATACAGTGGATCATATTTCAACTGAGGCAGAACCAGCGAATCAAAGTGTTTCTAGCATACACTCGGTTAATCTAAGCCTGCTATTAAAATCACTCCTGAAACCTTAAAAAATCAACCTTATCTACTTTGAGAACATTTATATATTTAAACAGTAACAACAACTTTACAGATACCATCCTTAATAACTAATCAATAACAAACACTATTTTAAAATTACAGAATACACACAAAAACCATATATTATTCCTGAGCCTGAATGTAAAAAAGTTTATGTTCTAGAGTTAATATAAACTTACTGATATGCTAGTCTCTAGAACACTTACATTATATAGATAAAAAGGATGGTATAAAGTCAGTGGACCCAGCAGTAAATTTTGGAAAAAAATCATGGCTGGTCAAGCTGTCAAATTGAAAGTTTTAAGTTCCTTATTTTAGTTATAAAGAAAAATCGAAAAAAAAAGATAATTTTTATACTTACTTCTTTCCAATGACCTTGTAAAAGTTTAATCCCTATTAAAAATGTCGGCGTTTCTTTATCATTTCCAAACCTTTGCAAACCATAGTAATTAATAAAACCATGTTCTTTCACATGCTCTATGGATTTTGTTATTAACTCGTCATCAGCAATAACATTCCTTAATGCTATTCTAAATTTATTTCCTTTTAATTTACCAATTTTAAGGCATTCTTGTTTAAACTCAATGTTACCAATATGTAGATTTCGTATATTTCTAGTTTTGGTAATGAGTCTCGAAGGTTCAATTCTTTTTATGCAGAACCACTGTGAAGTTTTAGCCCTTCGATCTTTTACGCCAGCATAAGTCACTTTTAAAGGTGGGATTCGCAGAACCTGACTTATTTTTAGATAAGCGTCCATTGTGTCCATCATTTCTTTATAAACTATAAAGTGAACAAATTCCGGGGTGTCATCGGGCCATTGTACTCTTACTTCCTTTTCTAGATACAAAAACAATTTGTAGTTATGTTGTTCATATTAAAAATTATAGAGTACGAGCCCTTTTTGATGGTTCATGTATTGAGATTGTAAAAGGTACAAAAACAGTTAATGGGAAAAAGATTTAGATACATTTAATGTCAAATAGCAACCGCCTCCAAGATAACTCTTTGATTTTAGGAAACAAAATTGATTTTTATAAAAAACAACATCCTTATTTTTTGAAAATTGTCAGTTTAGAAAAAAAGCTTTATATCTTTTTGGTAAATAAGTTAAAATTAATACTTTCTATTCTGTTATTACTAATCAATTTTTGATGAAAAAAGTTTCAACTGTTTTAACAAAATGACAATTTAAAATTCAAACCACCCAAAGGCTATTCTTACATTTAATGAACTTGTCTAAAAATTTAATTATTTTTGTGTTTCTGACAATTTCCAAAATCCACATACATGTAAAATCAAAAGGGGCCATATTGTACAATATAATAGGTAAACGTGTAAAGACAGGGAGATGATCATGTCCACAAGCCGGACTAATATATAGTATTGGAAAAAGTAGAGCGTTAACGAATATTAAATAAATAAATAATAAATTTATTCTCCAACTTAAAAGTATCAAATATGTACAATGATTGCAGAAAGTATCAGGTTTACATCGACATAAATAAAAAAAACAAATAATATACTTAGCTCTTATTATTTAACAGATAGTTATATTAAGACAACATTTACTCAACTTATAAACAAAGTCCAGTTAAATAAGACAAACAACAGTAAAAATCAGGCAAAAAAATCATTCAAGCTGTAGCAGATGTTGTCGCCAAGCATTTTCTTAAATATTTTTTTAAAAATGTCAATACATCCCTCACATTTCGGGGAAGAATGTTATAAAACTTAACACAATTAAAGTAAAAATTTTTTTGGTACGCTGTTGTGCGATGTGCAGGAAGCTGTAGCCGCGGACAACCCTTAGTGGAATAGAAATGTGGAGCACCACTATTAAAGAGTGATTTGTTTTTAAACACTTAGAGACATAGCTCCATGATATATATGCTGTATAACATTCAAATCTTGCCTTGCTTACACACATATCTGCAGGAATCACGACGAAATTTGAAAATTATCCTCACAGCATACTTTTGTAGTATAAAAACCCTGGAGGCTTGATGTAGTTTCCCCAGCATAACATAGGTGGCTGTGGAAATTGGCATAATATAAGGTGATCAGCACAGCAGGACTAGACATAAAGTTTAGACCATAGCAAAATGATTTCAATCTAGCACAAAATGCATCAATCTGAGGGTGCCATTGCAAACCTTGATCCACCTGAACACCCAGTATTTTAGTGGTTTCCTGACAGGCAATCTCTCCATCAGTACCTCCAAAAAGGACAAAACAATTAACAGTCAAGTCAAGATGTCTAGAAAGAGGAAACGAAAGTGCGACGGTTTTCACCTTATTGACATGTAGCTCATTCTTAGACGACCTCTTAATAACACTTGTAAAAACACTCTCACACTCCGCCTGCAGTTGCAAAGGATTGGTACCTGTAATTAATATATTTGTACCATCAGCATAGCACAGAGCCTTTGACAAGAAAGGTATCAAGTCATTAGCATATATGATATATAAGAGGACTTCCAGTACAGAACCCGGAGAAACTCTTCTAGATATAAATCTACTCTCACTTTTAACACTCTTAACCTGGACAAATTGAAATTGGTCTGAAAGATATGACTCAAGAAGAGAAAGTGGAAAATCCCTTACTCAGTAACGACAGAGTTTTTCAAGCAGGAATGAATGGTGTACACAATCAAAAGACTGAAGAAAGTCTATGAAAAGACCAACAGCTAAAAGCATTTGATCCAAAGCATCAATGGCCGATTTGTGCTACGGTTCTGAGTGAACCCGTGCTGATCAGGCCACAGTAACTTATTTTGAATAAAGAAACTGGTTAACTGTAATATAATAGCTAATTCAAAAAGTTCTGAAATGCCAGTTAAAAAGCTTATAGCCTGATAATTGTATTGATTTGGATCTCATTTTTTAAAAACAGGAATTATACGCTCCAGTTTTAATTTATTTAGAAAGATTCCAGTCAAAAACATTTTATTTATAAGGAAAACGTAAACTCAAAAAGTTGTACATTAGACTTTTGTTTCAAATTATTTATGACTGACCACAAACAAACCCCAAGATCTAGTTCTGTTTACAAGTAAAGCTATTAAAAAAAAATGTCTTGTTTTATAAAATTAGTGTTTTTTCTCCACATAAAGGACACTATTAAACCTTTTGTAACATTTATCTTTGAGGAATTACCATCAACTTATTTTTTTCATTTTTTAAAAGCCTTTTTACATGTAATCCGAAATAAATCGTCATCAAATCTCTTCCCATTTTAGAGAAAATACTAGCAATTACACTTAAATGCAACACCCTGTGAAATAGTCAATGAAGGTAATTAAAGTAAATTTCATTTGACTTCATTCATCAATGGGGCTCGACAAAAAGAGATTATACACATATTATTAAGTAATAATCCTAAAAATATTACTCACGTCCTTTGGTATATTTTTTAAACTCCAAAGTAGTCTTTTCATTTTTTGTAATAGTTGATGCAACTATTTCTTGTCCAAAATAACTTTTAACACAAGCATGCACATTTTTTCTGTCATCTTTAGTAAAATTATCTGCATCCAAAGTGACTGGCTCCCGTCCATCACTTTTAACCAAATTTTTCAAAGCTTCCCAAGTTTCCTGAGGTATTTTTTCGAGAGGACTTTCAATAATATCTTCATAAGAATATTTTTTTTGCTGCATGGCAAAACTCTTTGGTACAGATATATCTGTTAGTTTGGCCATTTTTCCATCTAAATTTATTTCATTTACTTGAAAATCTGAAAATCTAGCCTTAATAACTGCAGGATAACCATCTAGAGAGCTAATATATTCAGAAATGCCGACTTCTTTTTCAGTTAACTGGAGTTGGTGCCTGTACTCCGATTTTGGTTTACTATGTGTATTCTTACTATAAAAATTTCGTCCTCCTCGGCCCCGCTTAAAACCTCCTCTATTGCTATTGTGTTTACCACGAAATGGCATATTTTCAGTAAAAGGATTTTCTAGTTAAGGATGAAATTTAAGGCTCAAAATCTTTTAAAACCGGCAGCAACTGTATAACCACAAAACTCGTTGAAAACACAAAAAGTAAGGTTAGTATCTATCTCTACCATTACTCACATCGAGCGTGGGCTTTACTACTAGTCATTCACCCAGTGTTCAAAATTACCGTACCAGTACTGTAACCACGAACATCGCATATAAAACTGGACTGCTCATGAAAATAATTTTTGAGTCCCCCCCCCCTTATTGGTCGCCATTAGGTGCAATGATTTGTATGGCAACATTGAATTCCCTGCTAGTTTCTTACATTGGTGTGAATATGTCGTGTATGAATGTCAATTCTATTGTTCTAACCAACAGGTTTAGACAATAACTATCTCTTTCTATACTATATCTAAAATAATAAATCGCTCTTCCTTGTTTTACTTGACAGGTTAATTGAGTATATTCAATAAAAAAGACCAGGACTGTGATTCTATAAGAGTAAAGGGAAAGAGAATGTCATAATAAGGATCTTCTATCTTTGTTCAGTCTGTATTAACACATAAGTATGTCTCTGTCCTAAAAAAGATAAGGAAAGAGAATGTCAAAAAATATGCTTACAGAATTGGGGCTCAGGATAATTGTTTCTGTAAAACAATATTTAACTTGAATTTGTACTTTTAGTTTCCTCAAAATTATAATTTTTCTGTTTAAAGCAACTCCAATAAAGCTAATTTTTTTAACTTCTTTGGAACAGCGTAAATATGTAACAATTTTATTATTTTTAGATAACAAGTATGAAATGTCAGTCCTTATAAAGAAATGAAAATGCTTTTTCTGACTGTTTACATATTTTATTTTTTACAATAAAACTGTTATTTAGCAAAATAGCTAAAATGTGAAATATGCACCAAAAACAAATCGAGACTATTTTTTTTTAAATATCTGTTTTAGAAAAGATTGTGGAAATCAGTGGGTATTTTTGTAAATAACTAGTATAATCTACATCCCTATTCGGATGTAGAGTATAAGAAGTTAACGAAAAAAAGTATAAAGGCATTTATTTTTAAAAATTTTACATCATGAATTAATATAGTATATTGTTTAATGTAAGGTATCGAAACGTCCAGATAATCTATTGCAAAGAGAGTTTCATCATTTAAAAATAGCTTCGACTAGGTTTTTGTTAAAATTATTTTCTCCTCGATGCTTTTAGGGAACTGATATGTTAGATATTTATATATGATTAACAACATTCATAATAATGTTGACATTTCCTTCATAATAACGGAGCTTTAATTTAAAGGAAGTAAAGTAACATTATGTACTAAATCATTTTTAAAAATAAAAAAAAAATTAACTCTAAAGGGGATAGTGTTAAAGAAGTTTATATTTAATTGTAAACAAAACAATATTTATTAAGACACTTTAAATATAAAAAAGCTTGTAAATACAGAATTCTTACATTAATACAATCATTTTTAATCTAAATATATACATAAAGAGTTACTAGCAACTTTTAATTTTTACACTAGGTCAAACTTTCAATTTACTTAACTGTTTAAGGATCTGGAAGTGACCTTTCCTAGAGTTGAAATTTTGAAATGGTAATCGGAGCTTCTCACTACTTTGACAAAGGATTTTCATGACACAAGTTTCCTATCTGAGCTAAAATCAAGAATTTTTGTTTTATTAATTAATAACATATTCAAACAAAAGGTTATTATTTTATTTTTAGACAAAACAAATACATAAAAGTAAAATCTATATAATTTCCAAACATCCTTAATAATATTGAAAAATTTCATATTATATGCAATCATTTATTTCTATTTTAATATGGCATATAGGTTTTTAAATGTATAATCATTTTAAATTTTAACACCATACCAGTTTCGATATTCAGCTTTATATGTCAGTGGAACATTAACTTTATGGTAAAACGATATTGTTGTTGGTTAATGCACACCTAATTCAGGACTTTTTTTTGTAGAGCCAGTGTATGTTATTAAGTCCAAGTTTAGTTGCTTCAAGATGTTTACATCAAACAGTGCTTCATAGCTTTTTTTCAGGCAGTTTATTTGTAAGAAGCACACCACAAACTTTTTGCTCATCTTCTTGTATAACACTTTTTCCAGAGAAATGCTCCGAATAGAATTACTCATCTGGTGTCTAAAAGAATTATGATCATGACCAATTTGCTTCAGCCCTTGAATTTGAAGATTCTTTTCTCTCGGAAAACTAAAATATTGATAGCATTTAAAAATTATCATGCATCATATCCATAAGATTAAACTTGTTACCCTTAGATTTACAATTTAATTCTAAGGTAAAATTTTATATAATTATTATTGAATGCTTTATAACTTACCCATTAAATAAACTTCAATTTACCAGATGAGGTATTTGCACGTCTTACGATGAAGAATCGCATTTTTTAAAATACCAAAAAAGCCTTAAAGTTCACGTTCCTGTTTGAAACTTTCAGTAAAACGTTACATAAAATGTAATAAAATTCATAAAACAGCAAAATCAAAAATAAATTCTTTGAAAAATGAAAAGTATTCAGTCAATGTCAAAAATACATTTTCACCAATATAATAAAAACTTAGGGAATTCATTGTTGCCAAAGCAGTTATTTGCACGTAATGGCACGGAGCATGGTGACGTCATTTTTATTATTAGGGAGGTATTATGCATGATCAGAACAGTTTTATATGTCAAGTTCGTGACCGTAGAGGTAAAAAAAGCGGGAGCCCGAACTGAATGTATGTGGTAAGGGGGAACCACTCATTGCGGGATGAGTTCTAAAGTGCTTAGGGAAAAGATTGTGCGTGGCTGTGTACTCTACAGAGAGTGGTGCGATTTTCGCTCCACAGGTTGTTCCTTAATGCAGTAAAAGTAAATAGATATATCCGCAGTTCAAGCAAAAGAATCGGTCTAAAGTATGTAAATGTCGGCACGCATGCGACAAGTGACTTTTGTTTCAGTAGGTCAAATACGTGACCCACAATCCTGATTAGACTGTGAAAGTATCCAGGTCCTCTTGGATGAGGCATCTTTCTGTTTTTTCTTAAGCCGCGTCCACATTAATAAAAATTTACGTTGTGTGTGACATGGAGCAAAAACTTGTGCGCGCATATAGAATTTATTCCGCATGCCACACATAATATAAATTTTTACCAATGTGGACACGGTTTTAGAGGACGGCTTCCCAAACCCGGTTAACGTGTAAACATTTCCAACGGGTTATTCTATTAACTCACTTTCGCTTCCATACCGTTTTCATGCCATTTTGTCTTGTATACGAATGGAGTGAAGATAATTTCGGGCCCGTGGAAGTCGGCAACATTTACGTTCCTGTTGAGAAAGGCAATAGCGAATTTATTTTTGGAATTCGAAGGTCGGAGGGGGGAGGGGGCGATCACCCCTTTTTGGATCCACGCGTGAGCAGACTATCGTTTTTTTTTTGTCGAAATATATCGTTTTTCCAAATGAACTACCAAGTTTTGTACGAGTTATGTTGGCAACAGTGATTCGGGGTTACATCGCTAACATAAACAAGGCTGTCAATTTGCTAGTAATTTCTTGCATTTACCAGGAATATTGTCATGCCAGGGATAGATAACTTGTACTCAGAAATTGATAAAATATTAAGGCGAAATGTACATACACTTGATCGCAAGTGTATGAAAATCGATAAGATGCCTCATCTCTAAAATGAAATCTCTATCTCTTTTTGTTTCTCACATAGGTACTTCTTTCTTTATTTTATGGTTTTTGCAATCTAAAATCTTATCATCTGTCTTTTTTTAATATTCAGTTTAATTGAGCAATATAATTTTTTCCTTATCACACGCGTTTTGTTAGGAATAAATATAAATACTTGCGAGTATTTTTCTGTGGAACATTTGGCAGCACTGAACATAAGGTTTTAAAAAATAAACGGTAAATTAGTTAAAAAATGGAGTATTTATTTGAATATCAAAAAATGTTTAAAACAGCAATATGTAAATATAAATAAAACGGCAAAAATTGCCCTCATAAGTCCAATGTACTTTGAAAGTGCCATGTCGTCATTGTTATTTAGTCCTCTTCCAGGAGTTTTGAAAATAATTAAGATAGGTTTTTTTAGTTAGCTGCGGTAATAGCAATGAGACCTGTTATTTATTTTTATATCAAATTAACTTTCCTACTTTATAGTACTTAAAACTAAACAGTCTTTTGTATGCTGCAATATTAGTTGGAGTTGATCATTGCTAAAATTTACTGTCTCCAGTGCTTCTAATACTTGAAATAGATTTGATTTTATTTCTTCCTTTATCTCATCAACAGAATAATCATTTAAAGCATCATCAAAATAAAGTTCTTCATTTTGTGTTCTTTCTTCCACAATATTTTCACAAGACTCATACCTGTCATTACTATTCATAATAATGTAATGGATATGTCTACATATAGTAGCATTTGTCAAAAACTCAATACAACTGCAATTATAATTGTGGATACATACATTACAGAAAAAACATACTAGTGAGCAACAACTACCACATGACTTCTTTGTAACTAGTTGATGCTGATTTTGACCATCTAGGAAAGTCCAAGTATTTGCATCTTCTTGGGTTACATTAAGTTTTAATGTAAGAGCTTTTCGGTGATTGGATAATATTTCTCTTTGGAAGGTTTTCCCTTCTTTTAGTTTTATTATCCTTTCCACTATTTTTTCTTTTAAAAACATCATTAACTGACGGATGGATTTATCTAATCTTTTATTCTGTTTACCTTCTACATATTGATATGTGATAGTTTTATGTAAACTTTCTATAACAGCATTAGTATGTAGTTTATGATCACGATAGCAATGGCCCCATTGGTTTCTTATTTGTAAGAAATTATTTCTAAAATATTGGGCAAATTTTTCTGTTTCTTCATCTTCATTAAGATTTTGAACAAATTCTTGTAACTTTTCTTCAAAGTTTTCTTGGTTTAATAGGGCCTTAATATTTTTCAAACTGTGATATATCTCAAATCTTTTTTCTAAATTATCTATTTTTGTTAAATTTTTCTGCCATACTTGATCCACATGCCAAGAGCACAACAATTTATTCGTTGCAGCTCCCATTACACGACACCACGTCTTGTAATACAAATTTGGAATGTCCGACATAAAAATTGAAGTGGAAATTTTACCAACTTTATCCATGATTTTTGTGAAAAAAATATGGTAAATAAAACTATCTTTTCTGTTACTAAACATAAAGGCCACAGGAAACCACTGGTCAAATTCATCTATTGTCAAAACTGTTGTTAATTCAAAATCGCCAGCATTTTCACTGTGAGTTCGATCAACGATTATTACATTATTACCATATTTTTTTAAAATATCTTTCTGTGGAACACTCATCATTATTAAACAAAAATCTTTACTTTCCAAGTTATTGGATTGTTCTCCTTGAGGTTTGTAAAATATTATAGGGTTATTATTATTTTCTGTCAACTTCTTCACAAAAATATCAACACTTAATGCATCATCATGATGAAAACATCCATCTTGCCAGTTAGCTCTAGAGGATTTTGAAATATAGTTGTTACTGCCTGCGGTTAAATCACTTTTTTCTAGCTCTTCTTCAAGGTTCTTTTGAGGACTCTTTCGTAACCTAATAAATATACTTGATTACCATACGATTACTTAAAAAATGTAATGTTAAATAAAATCTAGGAAATCAATTTTTTTTGACAAAACAAAACACTAGAATAAAGAATTTACTACACATAAATACCAGGAGGTGAAATGATACACCCTGTATAGAAGCGAACAGAAACTGACATTATAACACTAATTAAAATTGACATTAAAATTAAAATGAAAAATCTCCTCTAGGGAGTAAATAAAATGCCTGATTTAACAGGAAAGATTTTATCCTAGAATTGAATACCTTCACAGACGGCTCTCTAACATCTCTAGGAAGGCTGTTAAATATTTTGAGAGCATAAGAGTTTATTGAAAATATATATTTGATAATTCAATGATAAGCAACCAAAAATTTTTTACCCATATCTAGTTTAATAAGAGCCTATATCATCCAATCTAACATACTCTCTTAAACTGCTTCTAATATATTTTAGGCATTCAAATATATACTTAGAAGGTGCAGTCATGATTTTAAGTTGTTTAAAGATATCACTGCACTCAGCACAGTACAGCTACCTTTTACTAACCCGCACCGCCCTTTGTTGCAGGAAAAAATCCTGCCGACCTCTGCCGCGTATCTCCAGGCAAGAAGTGCATAAGATATTAAAGACTGGATGAAGATCACTTTCCAAAACAGCATCCACAATATATATATATATATATATATATATATATATATATATATATATATATATATATATATATATATATATATATATATATATATATGTAGATAAGTTTTTGTCCGTGTAATTTAAAATAAAATAGAATAAAATATTGGCGAAGCGGACGTGAAAATTTGTCAATTTACATGATTCTCGTGTTAAAAAGTGCGGAGCACTCCAAAATACGGAAAAACTCCGGGTCCGACAAATGGCGACAGCGCTGTTTCGTCCTAATATGGGACTCGTCAGGCCACCGCATTCGGTACAAACCTCATCTCGCCTTTGCATCCTATAAAGCTGAATTTAAAATCAAAAAACGGCAAACAAGACGACAAAGGCGACATCTCGATGGTCCACTTGATAATACAAAAACCACACAGATTAACCAAGTTTGTAAAAGAACCGTCATATGGTGGCGCGACGGTGAATTAAAACAGAAATATGTAAAATCGAGTACACGAAACGCGCTGCCCAAAGGATAGGGGTCGCATTTTTCGGTACTGGCAAGCAAGCCTACCGCTCATTTTAGCAGCCAAAGCCACGTGTCGTACCAAACGATCCCACCATAAGAGCATCGTTTAGCGTGTTTCAAAGCCAAACAAGTAAATAAATATGTTGATAAGTTTTTGTCCGTGTAATTTAAAATAAAATAGAATAAAATATTGGCGAAGCGGACGTGAAAATTTGTCAATCTACATGATTCTCGTGGGATCGTTTGGTACGACACGTGGCTTTGGCTGCTAAAATGAGCGGTAGGCTTGCTTGCCAGTACCGAAAAATGCGACCCCTATCCTTTGGGCAGAGCGTTTCGTGTACTCGATTTTACATATTTCTGTTTTAATTCACCGTCGCGCCACCATATGACGGTTCTTTTACAAACTTTGTTAATCTGTGTGGTTCTTGTATTATCAAGTGGACCATCGAGATGTCGCCTTTGTCGTCTTGTTTGCTGTTTTTTTATTTTAAATTTAGCTTTATAGGATGCAAAGGTGAGATGATGGTTTGTACCGAATGCGGTGGCCTGACGAGTCCCATATTAGGACGAAACAGCGCTGTCGCCATCTGTCGGACCCGGAGTTTTTCCATATTTTGGAGTGCTCCGCACTTTTTAACACGAGAATCATATAGATTGAAAAATTTTCACGTCCGCTTCGCCAATATTTTATTATATATATATATATATATATATATATATATATATATATATATATATATATATATATATATTTTGACATTCTTGTCAATATGACAATGCCAAGTTAGTTTTTTATCCGAATACACGCCAAGAAAATGAACACATTCCGGCTTATTTCCAATGCTATATGACGTATTAAGTGTAAATATCATACTCTCAAATTTACTTGCATTTGTGCTAAGATTATTGGCACAAAACCAGTCTGATACTCCTTCTTGCACACCATCCAAACTCTCCAAAAACTGAGAAGCGTTTTCTCCCTTCAAAGTAGCAGTGCTATCATCTGTAAATAAGATGAATTCAGCATTTGATGTGCAAAGTACTAAATTATTAATGAAAATGATGAAAAGAAGCAGTCAAATACTAACAATTGAGGCACACAGAACAGTATTGGCTTCAAACTAGGAACCTTTTTATATATACTCTATCTGTTGAAAGTGGTTTGTCAAATAAGAGTAAAGCAAGTTAACACTTTTTTCAGTAAGATTGTAATACCTCAGTTTGGCTATTACAAGTCAGGTGAAACACAAACGCTTTGGTTAAATCACACAGCAGGGCAGCAGCCTACTCTCTCCCAGCATCGGTAATAATCAAAATCGAGTCTGTTAAGTGCAGCGCCAGTAGACATTCCATTTCTAAAGCCAAAATGTTGTTTATTGAATAAATTATTTGATCTAAAATGACTACTGATTTGTTTTCAGAGCTTTTTCAAAAATTTTACTATACAAAGGCACCAAGGACAATAATTTACACCTTTTCACAATCGCCTTTCTTATAAACTTGAACTAGTCTGAAGGATAAATACCATTTTCCAAGCAGTAGTTTACAAGTTTAATTAAGGGAAATACCACTACATTAACTATACTTTTAATTATTTTAGTATTAATTCCATAATATCTCTTGATAAGTCACACTACACAAATCCAATTCAAATAAATTGTCTAAATTAAATTTATTTAAAAATTAGAAGAGTTGTAAGTTTTAGAAATGTTGTCAATTATCGAGGAAGAAACATTAACAAAATAATCATTAAAGTTATAGAATTCAAAGAGCTAACATCTTCTTTTGTGATCTTTTCATACTTAAATTTATTTACAATCTGGCCAAAATGCCGTAGATAGATTACCAGAATTCATTATAAAATTGTCATTCTGTATGATTTAGCTTCACAAATTTTGTTTCTATAAATAATATGAAATTGTTTTATGTTCTCCCTCAGAGATTGCACGTGTCTGTAAACAGTTACAGATGAAAGATCGTATACCCCCCATCCTATGCAGATCATTGAAAAAATCTATAGTAATATGGGTATTTTGAGGTTTACATACAAATTTTTCAGGAAAGGCAGAGATAATATTACTATTAATAACACTTATGAACATTTCAGCCACGTGCTCCACTCCAGATGGCTCACGCAAGAAGTCCCAATCAACACTCTTAATCAATAAATGCTTTTCTTGTGTTTTTTGGAAAAAGTGTAGAAAACTAAGGCGTTTTATGTCCTAGAAATAGGGGGTATGTAAAGAAATTTTCAAAAAGAAAAATGTTGATCTCCTAGATTTCATTTAATCTAAATAATCGCAAAAAAAACACAAGAGATAGTCAAAACTCACCTCGTCGAAGGTATACCCAAGGAATTAGTGTCATGTAAATAGTGTGATTTATAATAAATAACAAAACATTTATCCGATTTTACACTTCTTGTGACAATGACTTGACTTGCACAAGATACTTCCATTTTACAAGAGCCTAGTGCCTTTAATTGTCTTTTTCGTTTTCCCATCAAAACATTTGGGTTTTTATAAGAATGTTTGCATTCAAAGTATATCTTTTCTTTGCCTATTCCACACTTTTTTCTTCCAGAAACTCTGACATATTGCACTCGATTAGTTTTCTGTTCTTCTGAGAACCACTGAGAAAATGCTACAAAAGAAGTTATTTAATTCCTAATATTTTCATGAATACTATTGGAAATCCTTATACACACCGGTAAAATTTTCAAAGCGTAACTTTTCTATAATATTTTCAAAATCATGTTTTTCTTCCAAGTGACATCTCAAACCATTATTATAAGCAAAATATATATTACATTCTACACACATAAATTTTCTGTCTTCGGTATATTTTATGAATTTGGATTTTTTATGCACAACCCGCAAATGTTTGTTAAGATTAAATTGAGTCGAATATGACTTGTTGCAGAAACTACAACATATATCTTTATTCACAAGCATTTTTTACAAATTTTAATAAAAAATAAATAATTATTCAGGTACGATCTTTGTTCAAATTATAGATTACAATATTTTGTATAACCCATCACTAATATAAAAAAAAAATAAATGAAAAAAAAACAATATTTCATGAACAGCAGCTTGTTTGGCCGCTGCGACTAAGATAATTTAGCCAGCGTCTCTATTGCCCGTCTTGCGCTTACGCCCTCGGGAAGATTTACACGTTAACCGGGTTTGTGAGGCCGCTTTTTTCTATGATGAAAACTCAGGAGAATGCCTCGTTTAAAGAGTCTGGCTACTTCCATCATCTAACAAGTATTGTTGGTCACCTATGTGACTATAACAAATAAATCATTTGTAATATATTTGACTGATATTTACATACTTCAGACCGATTTTTTTCTTGAACTGCCGGATGCAGAGTCCGTCACAAATATATACTTTCACTGAACAAAGGGACAATTTGTGGGACGAAAATGCCCCACTCTCCATAGAGCAGGTAGCCATGCATAAATTATGGCCTATATACTTTAGAACTTACCCCTCAATGAGTATTTCTTCTTACACACACTATATTCAGCCCGGACTTTTGCCATCATACCCAAAACAACAAACTCGGCATATAAAACGGGACGCTCTTGTATAATATCTCTCTTGTACCGAAAATGTCCCCATTGTACTCCGTGCCATTCCGTGTAAGTATAGATTTGGCAATAGTGAATTCCCTAAATTTTTATTATATTGGTGAAAGTGAATACGACAGGGTCTGGGCCACGAACATTGAATATAAAACTGGACTGCTCATGAAAATAATTTTTGACGCCCCCCTTATTGCTCGCCATTCGGTGCAATGATTTGTATGGCACCATTGAATTTCCTGCTAGTTTCTTACATTGGCGTGAATGTGTCGTGTATGAATGTCAAGTCTATTATTCTAACTAACAGGTTTAGACAATAATTATCTCTTTCTATACTATATCTTAAACAATAAATCGCTATTCCTTGTTTTACTTGACAGGTTAATCGAGTATATTCAATAAAAAAGACCAGAGCTCCGATTCTGTAAGCATATTTTTTGACATTCTCTTTCCTTATCTTCTTTAGGACAGTGATATATATACTCGTGTTAATACAGACTGAACAAAGATAGAAGATCCTTATTATGATAGTCTCTTTCCCTTTAATCTTATAGAATCGCAGCCCAGGATAATTGTTTCTGTAAAACAATGTTTAACTTGAATTTCTACTTTTAGTTTCCTCAAAATTATAATTTTTCTGTTTAAAGCAACTCCAATAAAGCAAATTTTTTTAACTTCTTTGGAACAGCGTAAATATGTAACAATTTTATTATTTTTAGATAACAAGCATGAAATGTCAGTTCTTATAAATAAATGAAAATGCTTTTTCTATGACTGTTTACATATTTTCTTTTTTACAATAAAACTGTTATTTAGCAAAATGGCTAAAATGTGAAATATGCGCCAAAAACAAATCGAGACTAATTTTTTTTTTTGAAATATCTGTTTTAGAAACATCCTTATTGAGACATAGAGTATAAGGAGTTAACGAAAAAAAGTATTAAGGCATTTATTTTTAAAGATTTTATATCATGAATTAATATAGTATATTGTTTAATGTAAGGTATTGAAATGTCCACATAATCTATTGCAAAGTAAGATAGCTTCATCATTTAAAAATAGCTTCGATTAGGTCTTTGTTAAAATTATTTTCTCCTCGATGCTTTTAGGGAACTGATATGTTAGGTATTTTTATAGGGTTAATAACATTCATAATAATGTTGACATTTTCTTCATAAAAACGGAGCTTTAATTTAAATGAAGTAAAGTAACATTATGTACTAAACCATATTTATAAAAAAAAAAATTAAACTCTAAAGGTGATAGTGTTAAAGCAGTTTATATTTATTTGTAAATAAAACAATATTTATTAAGACACTTTAAATATAAAGAAGCTTGTAAATACAAGAGAATTCTTACATTAATACAATCATTTTTAATCTAAATATATACATAAAGATTTACTAGCAACTTTTAATTTTTACTCTAGGTCAAACTTTCAATTTACTTAACTGTTTAAGGATCTGGAAGTGACCTTTCCTAGAGTTGAATTTTTGAAATGGTAATCAATCGCAGCTTCTCACTACTTTGACAAAGGATTTTCATTACACAAATTTCCTATCTGAGCTAAAATCAAGAATTTTTGTTTTATTAATTAATAACATGTTCAAAGAAAAAGTTATTATTTTATTTTTAGACAAAACAAATACATAAAAGTAAAATTTATGTAATTTCCAAATAATATTGAAAAATTTCATATTTTTAATGCAATCATTTATTTCTATTTTAATATGGCATATTGGTTTTTAAACATATAATCATTTTAAATATTAACACCATACCAGTTTCGATATTCAGCTTTATATGTCAGTGGAACATTAACTTTATGGTAAAACGATATTGTTGTTGATTAATGCACACCTAATTCAGGACTTGTTTTGTAGAGCCAGTGTATGTTATTAAGTCCAAGTTTAGTTGCTTCAAGATGTTTACATCAAACAGTGCTTCGTAGTTTTTTTCAGGCACTTTATTTGTAAGAAGCACAACACAAACTTTTTGCTCATCTTCTTGTATAAAACAATTTCCAGAAAAATGCTCTGAACAGAGTTACTTATCTGATGTATACAAGAATTATGATCATGACCAATTTGCTTCAGCTGTTGAATTTGAAGATTTTTTTGTCTTAGAAAACTAAAATATTGATAGCATTTAATAATTATCATATATCATATCCATAAGATTAAACTTGTTACCCTTAGATTTACAATTTGATTCTAAGGTAAAATTTTATATAATTATTATTGAATGCTTTATAACTTACCAATTAAATAAATTCCAATTTACCAGATGAGGTATTTGCACGTCTTACGATGAAGAATCACATTTTTTAAAATACAAAAAAAAAAACCTTAAAGTTCACATTTCTGTTTGAAATTTTCAGTAAAACGTTACATAAAATGTGATAAAATCCATAAAACAGCAAAATTAAAAATAATTTTTTGTCAAAATGAAAAGTATTCAGTCAATGTCAAAAATACACTTTCACCAATATCATAAAAACTTAGAGAATTCATTGTTGCCAAACCAATTATTTGCACCAAATGGCACGGAGCACGGTGGGGTCATTTTTTTTTATAAGGGAGATATGGAACACGAGCAGTCCAGTTTTATATCTCAAGTTTCCTTACTTATTTCATCTATGGGCTATATTCTTTTGAGTAATTATCAATTGATCAAAGTGAAACTGATAACTTATGTTCTTTTGAATATGCATTTACTTGTCATTGGGCTGAAGTGATCATGATTACTTCAAGTGATAGAAGTGAAAGTGATAATGACTCAAAAGAATAGCCCTATGGAATACGATTTTGACAATTTTTTTTTTGTTTTTCTTGTCTTATGCCTTTTATATAACTTTTTAACGAGAATTTCAAATAGGAACGTAAATTTTAAAGTTCTTTTTTGGTATTTCAAAAAATGCAATTCTGCACCGTAACAGGTGTAGATATCTCATCTGGCATTGTAATTTAGTTCATTATCATTCGTTAATGTTAAGGGTATTTAATAACGACGTGTCCTGGATCGCTTTTAATTAATTTTATTTTTTATATGATAAAAATTCAATAAGTAAGAAAGCAAACATATTTTTAAAAATCATCATTTATTACATTACAAGTATTATATATTATAAACCTGATAGATATAAACATACAAATATAAATAGGTATATACACATATAAACAATAGAACATATATACTATTTTACGTACAATTATAATAACCATTAATATAATATAAAAATCAGTGGAAATACATGGAGAATATTTCTAAAATATAGTTTACTCTTGGAAGGCAAATTGTGGAATTTTTTGATCGTTTAGAATTTTAACATTTATTTTGTTTTTACTTATTTGTTTTATGATTACTGCCTAGATTAGATATAGTATAAAGACATCGAATAATAATATTTTGATATATTCTACAACAGTTTTAACCATGGGTACCGCTATTACACTTAATAACAAAAAAATTTCTCTTTTGTTCAATACAATTTATATGAAAAATACTCTACAAAGTTTTTTGATTTTCTGATAAGTTTCAATTGTTCAGTGGTTGTAGTCAAGACTGTAGTTTAACGGATTGGGCTTATACTATATTTAATTTATATTACTGATATTTCTCATTTGAATATTTCTGAAAGATTCGTTTTCTTTGCAGATAACACTACAACCTTAGGGTATGGAGTTGACTCGGATCACAAATCTAATATTTTTTCTCAAGATCTTTCTGAGATTAAAGCATGGTGGGATGCAAACTTATTTCTTCAGTTTTTATGTTGAAAACGGCATGCATTGTACATAAATACAGAGAAAAAATATTAGCAACTTGGCTAATTAGTCATGTTTAGTTTCCAATAATGCTATAACCATCTATAAATATTACAAAAAGAGTAGAATATTGCTCTTCCTCTTTGAAACGTTTTACCCTTTTTAAACTAAAAATTCAAATAGTAAGGGGTACGTGATATACCAGCATTATAATTCTCTATTCAACGTAAACTTGTTCTCAAAATATATATCTATTTTAAAGTACCTATTTAAGTAAATTTTTTATCCTATCTTGCTTTGGGGAAATAACGGAACACATGGTTTTCAACCAACATTCATTATAACATATAAATATAATCTATACTTGTGAAAATATACAAAGTGTCTTTATAGAGTTATACCCTTTTAGACAAAGAAATTAGTACTTTAAATCTCTGTTAAATTTTCTTTAAAATTTGTGTAATTTAAGTGATTACGAAAATGGTAATAATAATAATTGAGGAACGGACGTTCCGAAAGACTTACACATACAAAAATGTTTTTCTTAAGAAATTTATAACCGTTCCTCAAACTAATAGATAGATTAAGGAAAGTTTTTTATTTTTATATGGGTTCTTGGTGGAATCAAATTATACGAGCCTTCAACATCCTTCTGTAACACCACATTTCAAACGCTTGCAGTTTATTTATATGTTCTTGTTTTAGTGTCCAGCCTTCCAACCCATACTGCAGCACTGAAAATACATAACATCTTAAAATTATCATTCTTAGTTCTAGAGTGATGTTTCTGCTGCACAGAATGGTTTTCAGTTTTACAAACGCACTTCTTGCCATTTCTATTCTCGTTCTTATTTCTGTTGTTTGTTCATTATTTGCTGTTATCCATGTGCCCAAGTATTTGTATTTTTGCACTTTTTCTAAATTCACACCTCGCAACATTATGCTTGTTTGCATGTTTTGTTTTTTAGTTATTACTATATATTTAGTATTTTTGGTGTTCATTTTTAATCCGTGTTGCTCACAAACGTTATTTGTTTCGTTCACTAGTTCTTGGAGTTCTTCAGCGGAGCTAGCTATGATAACAGTGTCGTCTGCAAATCTTATGTTGTTTACAGCTCTTCTGTTTATTATTATTCCCTTACTTTTCGTTAACAGTGCTTCTTCGAAAATCGATTCACTGTACACATTGAATAGTAGGGGTGACAAAATGCATCCTTGTCTCACTCCTCTTCCTATTTCAATTTCCGGACTTGTTTCTGTGTGTTATCTACTATTATTTGTGCGCGTTGATTCCAATATAGGTTAGTTATTATTCTTAAATCTTTGTTGTCTATGTTTTTTCTTATTAGAATCTCGATTAGTTTTTCATGTCTAATTTTATCAAAAGCCCTCTCGAAGTCAACATAACAAATGTGTATATCGGTGTTCGTTCATATCCATACACCTCTGTGAAAGCACATTAAGTGCAAACAACGCGTCCCTGGTGTCTATACCATTTCTGAATCCAAACTCACCATCATCTATCCCCGTTTCAAGCTCTTTATAAATGCGTCCGTGTATTACTTTTAAAAACACCTGGAGTACATGGCTTATCAAAGATATTGTTCTATATTCGTGTGCTTGTAGTAGTCCAGTTAAATTAGATATTGGGGCTGCAAAATTTTGCATGTAACTTTAGTTTCTGGATGAAACTGGATGAAATGATGCCAGTAATGTTAATTCACCTTTGCGCCAATCTGAAAAGGTGAGCTCGAAGTAGAAAAAATATTTATTGCAAAATTTTCAAATTTTGACATATTTTTCATAATGTATATTCCTATAAATATCAATCCTAGAGAAAATTTGATTTAATTGTTTGTAATAATTCACTTTTTTTCCTGAGGGAGTCAGCAAGATACCTCTAGGTCGGACCCCTTTGGCCCTTCTTTGCTGCGTCTGTCAATACAATGCTAACTTATAACTATACTTTGTATATTTTCCACAATCATTATAAAAGTTAAAACATTTAACAGGGAATAACTACGAAACGAAACTGTTTCTGTAATCGTATTTTAACCACAGAAAAAATGTGCTATTAGAATTTGAAATAAAGGTTGTCTCTGGTTAGTTAAGATATACAATTTTATACCAAAGGCACAATTTTATGCATGGTCATTTATGCAAAATGGATAAAATAAATATATACGATGATGAAAATTTAAATAAACTATTATGATTTTAAATTTAGTTTGACACAAAATTTTTTCATTCCAGAATAGTTTCAAATAACAAATTTATTTTTTTGAGAACATTATATCATTAAAAAGTCAAATATATACTCTTTAAAATTTAATCAGTGGCGGATCATAAAAGGGACTTGCTTTCTATAAATATATTTTGTTACAGTAACAATTTTTTTGCGTGTGTTACTACTCCAGTTTCAGTCTTCTAAATTTTTGAAATTCTTAGTATTATTTCGATGTTAAAATATTTTTTTTATATCTCATCAGTTGAATAAACCTGTATCTTAAAAAGTTTTTAACTTAGCTGAAATGAATTTAAGTACTGTTATTTTTGGGCTGGTCTATTTTTTTTTATAATAATAATCATGATACAATTTTAGGTGAGACCAAAAAAAGACAGAAATTTCTTCGTTATCAGTTAAAATTAGATTTTTTACATACAGTGGGTAAAAAAATAGCGTAATAACTTTTATAGTTTCGAAAATTCGTTATAAGAAAACTGCTATTTATATTTTAAACCTTCAGTTTAAAATTCACATACATTTCAACACAACTTTGGGGGGGGGGGGGGGGGGAGGAAACAGCTATAATGTTGATTCTGTACTCACTTATTTTTGGTTTATTAGTTTTTAGTGTTTTGTGGGTATAGTAAATGTTTATTATATTATAGTATTTTAGTTTGTCTAAAATATTTTATTGAATGTAATTTAGGTCAGATTTACTAATATCTATTTTAAGAATGGTTGTTATACTATTTTTATACCCTATATATTATCGTTCTTCAGAAAAGTAAAATTTCGTGACGAAACAACAATTTTCTAAAAATGTTCTTTTTACACACACACATATTCTATTGTATTAGAGTCCTCATCCTAACAACTAATCTTACAATCCGACACTGATTTAATCAACTTATATCAAACCCTAATGAGATTTGTATCTAAATGCACTTTAAAAATATAGTACTCCCAGGAGAAAATACTAGATTTAATCTACTAATTGATACTTAGAAAAATAATTATAAATTACTAATTTAAAAAACCCAAAGATGTGAGTTTGGTAATAAATAATTTTAACAACAAGGAACATGCAACAATATATATTATACGGATATACATTTTGGTAATGAATTCGTCTCTAAATATTTTTACCACAATATTTATATACTCGGTTAAAACATTCTATCTTGAACACTGTCTAAATATCATTTTAACCACAGACAAGAAATTGTAAGAAGACTGCTTCTGTATTAAAAATAAAATAAGCTACTGATTACTGGCGGCTGATGTATTAAAAAATAAGGGTTGCAATTCCAATGGTATATTAAAAACATATATATATATATATATATATATATATATATATATATATATATATATATATATATATATATATATATGTATATATATATATATATATATATATATATATATGTATATATATATATATATATATATATATATATATATATATATATATATATATATATATTTATTTTCTTGTTTCTTGAACCATAGATTATATCATTTTTCTTTTATTTTGTCTTTTCTCGTTCTTAATACAAATTACTTTCAGTACGAAAATACCTTTTACAAACAACTCGATGGATGGGCTATGGGATCACCAATTTCATCTACCATTGCTCAGCTAGTAATGGAATATTTAGAGGAAAAAGTTTTAGAAAAATTAAACTTTAACATAATATTTTTTAAACGTTTTGTCGATGATTGCATAGCAGGTGTACCACAAAATAAAATAAATGAAATTCTCCAAGAGTTTAACAGTTTCAACGAAAAATTACAGTTCACGTCCGAAATAGAGAATAATAATAAAATAAATTTTCTAGATATGACACTTATACGCAGAAAGAACAAAGTTTTAACTGAATGGTACACCAAACCAACTTGGTCAGGTAGATATCTAAACTATTTCTCTAATCATTCAAAAACTCAAAAAAATAGCGTTATAATCGGTCTATCTGATCGTGCTATCTCCCTAACGTCTCCAGAATTCCGACCAAAAATACTGCAAAAAGTAAAAGAGACACTAATGAATAATAATTTCAACGAAAAGACTATCACCAAAATAATTGATAAACGAACATATAAGTTTTATAATAACGTAAAAACAAAAAACATAGAACATAAACAACAAAAATATGTGGCATTACCGTACACTAGTGAGCTGTCAGAAAAAATAAAATACATTTTAAAAAAGCATGATATCATCGTATGCCACAAGTCACATAATAAATTAAATACATTGTTCACAAATTTAAAAAGTAAAACTCCTCTAATGAATAAATCAAATATAATATATTCGATCCCTTGCACAAATTGTCCCAAAAAATATATAGGCATAACGAGCCAATTACTGAAGAACAGATTAAATGGCCATAAATATACAAAGAACGCCTCAACAGCATTAAACAAACACGCACAGGACGAAAAACACACTTTTGATTATAACAGTACCATTATAAAAAACAAAGATATGAATTACCAAAAATTACAGATAAAAGAAATGATTGAAATTAAAAAAGATAAAAACACTGTTAACGACAGAACAGATATGAGAAATTTGAGCCACATTTACGCAAACCTAATTTAAACATTAAGTATTCGATCTAGTCAAATAAGAATCAAAAATGGAATATCCTCTTAAACATAAAACCAAACATATACCTTATTTGTTTTTTTTTATGCATTGTAAAATATAAAAAATATTAAAAAAATAAAAAACATTAGCATTCCACTTATCCTCAGTTAAACGATGTAAAATTTAAATTTTATTCAGAAACAAAACAGCAAAATGTCAAGGTGCGTACCGGTAAAATTGAGTATTTTTAAAAGATTTTAAAGTTTTAACTATTGTTTTTCGAAAATGTTGAATATGTTTTTTATGTGATGTAATTTAATTATATATTTTTAGGAGGCAAACATTTTGAAAATGCCTTGAATAAAGGGCGAAACGTCAATAGTTTTATGTATTTATTAAATATAGAACCTAAACCCAAGAAAAGACAAAATAAAAGAAAAATTATATATATATATATATATATATATATATATATATATATATATATATATATATATAACCTGCCATAAGCACCAGTGGATGAAAAAATAATAGTCTTTAAAAATTGAGTTAGTATGGAACAAAGCAGTGTATTTTAAACAACTAAACATAAAAAACGTAATATATTTAAAGAATATTACTGTGTGAATTATTTATAAAGAAAATCTATACGCCGATGTTTGGCATTAGCAAACTTATTAATAATTCGCTGATTGAAATCAGAGACCCGATTCTGTAAGCATATTTTTTGATATTTCCTTTCCTTATCTCTTTTAGGACCATGATATACTTATGAGTTACTAGAGATTGAACAAGGATGGAAGATCCTTATTTTGACATTCTCTTTCCCTTTACTTTTATAGAATCGCAGCCCAGGTATGCTTTCGATAAGATTCCCTTCTTTAGAAAGCATTGCGAACCCGCAAAGTCTTTCTTGGCTCATAGTATTCCGTAAAAACGTTTTTATCCGTTTGAGGGTAGAAAAGCATCGTTTGATTTCAGCCGATGCCATCGAAATCGTAATTAATATTTTTAAAAGTTTTAGAACTTCACTTAATGTCTCACTTAGCTCAATGTTTTGCAAAAGATAGTCATAGAGTACAAGAAGTCCCGAAATTGATCTACATTCTTCGGTTTCATATATGACGGTCAGTTGTGTACGGAGTTTTTGTTCGATTAAAAAGAGGTAAATTTTAATAGTATCCTTAAATTTTTGTTCGGGAAAACATGTGCTAAATTCGACATACTGTTCCGAAAAAAAAAAGACTGGCTGCTACCAAGTGACCTGTAAAGCAAAATCGTTCTTTTGCTTGACAAATAATTATATCACAAACTTCTTTTGCTTCCCCAGAAAACTCAACGGAATCATCGAGTGCACGTCGTATTGAAGTAATATTATTTCTATTTTCTGTTAATTTTAATCAAATGAAAATATATTTTTATTTGCGATTACATTACTCCGGTGATGTCGTTCGACTGGCGATATTTTTCAGTCTGACATCGAGGTCGGTAGATGGCAGGTGCAATATCCTGCCGACATACCGTGAAACTTATATTTCATATATCAGTTATTTCCTGCTAATGTTGCTCTCGATCCGATACAGTTCCACTGATGAGATCATGAGGTGATCGAAACGCGTATGGAGAGAGGACCAGAGCGATATTTGCAGGAAATAAACTGTTAGTATATATATTTCTCATATTCTCTGCCTGAAAGGAGAATTATATATATAACAAACTATTTAAATACGGCAGAAAGATTTCTTTATTTCTTACTAAAATTTTATCTTTTTAGCAAGGTTGTTCTGCCATACACGGTCAACATGCCATGAGCAGAATAATCTGTTATATACTGTTTAGCACAAAACACAATATTATATAGTGTATTCAGAATTAATAGAAACCAACTAAGAAGTCGGCAGGTATAAATTTACACCCGCACAGGCCCGGAATAATTTGCAAATGCAGGTAAAATTCTAGGTATTATTTACATTTACTATGTATAATATAATTGAATCTGAACCGAAATATTGTGTCTTTAATGATGGTACACGTGGTTATTTTGTATTTCATTTGCTACCGTAAATCTAATAATTATTTAGAAATGTGGCGGCCTTGGAGCTCTAGTGAGATTTGTGAAAGTGAAACAAATCAAAAAATGCATCTATTAACAGATGCTAAAGAAATTATTAAGAACGTGTTACCAACCTTAATGGAGCGCTGTAATTTGTGCCTTAAGAAAGCTGTAGAGGAAACAGCTTTACTTACAAGGAAAGCTTTTTTCACGGTGTGGAAAATTACACAAAAGCCCATTTTGGAACGCAAAAAAAGAAGTGATGCTGGAGCTTTGAGAAAGTTAAACCATGGTGACGAAAACATTATACGACGAAAAATTTATGAAATATATGAAGACCAATATGTTCCAACTTTAGACAATTTAATGAAAATACTTCAAAGAGATGAAACCGAAATTAAGTGCTCAAGAACGACTTCCAAGGAATGGGATTTAAATTTAAAAAAAAATTCTCAAATTAACTGGGAAAATTGTGTAAAATATGTAAAGGAATTAGAAAAAAACTATGTCTACCTTAAAAATGCAACAGAAAAATTAGTTATTAATCTAGATGACAATAGCGACAGTGAAATGGGTTTCGTTTAGTAATATAGAACATAGTGTTAACAAAGTATTTATACATATGCAAATATTATAATGTATTATATTATTATCATGTTTTGTTTTGATTTAATATGATAACCTACTCTTGCCTGTTAACTTATTTCCTACGAACATAACAAATATAAATTAGAATAAAAAATAAACATTACTCCGGACCTGAACGGATTTCGGTATAACATTACAGCTATGGTTGAAAGGTTTTATTGCAGTTTCATTGTTATAAGTGATTGGACTTTTTAGTCGGTTTCTAATGATTCTGAATACACTATACTGCTGATGTAAAAATAGAATAAAAAAAGTTTCAATTTTATAAACAATCTTTGTTATTCGATAAAAGAAAAAGATATTAACCTAATAAGGTAGTTTTATGAAAACTTTTGCTAATGGAGCTTCCGAAAAAAAAACAGCCTTCTATTGTTTCTCATCTGTAGTAGCTAACAAATATATTTTTCACAATTCCATTTAAAAATCCACTATTCCTATTTTGGCGCTTGAAATTTGACTTCCCTGTCTTTTTTGGTACCTTTAAGAGACCTAGTCCTTTGTGGAGTATTGTGGACTTCGGGTATCCGAAGGCTTGTCGACGAATTTCTGGTTAAAAATGGTGACGTCGTTGGAAACTGACTGGCAACGATGGGAACCCAGCTTTGTTGATATTGGTTGTTTTGCAGTTTCCCTGTTGAACCTACTATTAAAAAAAGTACAGTCATTAAGAGTTAAATTAATTGTATCTAAATCTAAACCAAATAAATTTACAGAAAAGAAAACACAAAGAAAAGATTTCCTAACCTCACTAAACATTGCCTTACGAACTTCTGTCTCTTACTTGATGGATGGCTTTGCCATGGATTTCTTGTAAACTTCGTATTTGGAATTTTGACGTAACGGCTAATAAACATTTTTTGGCGTTTGCCAGATAACGGATTGTAAACGGAATTCGTTACCAACCACGTTTTGGCTTTCCGGGTTACGATTTTGGTTACCCAGTTCCAGACTTTGGTCACGATCATGGTTGAGATGATTTATAACCTTAAAATTTGTTGTTTAAGTATTTTTTTTATTTTAAAGAGGAAATTTTCTTTTTTTTTTCTCATGTTTTCTGATGAACTTCAGCCAGCAAAGGTAAAGTGATCCATATCCAATAATAATAAATAAATAGTGTTATTTGTTCATTCATCATTTTGTGAAAAAATATTGCTGCTATGTCACTAGCTTTGTTGCACTTTTAGGGATATTTAAAATTAGAAACAGAAAGCACTAGCAAAAGTCATCTAAAAACGCGTAATTTCGAATACAACTTTAAGGTTATCAATTTACAAAAATGCGTTTTTGCGTTTGGTCACGAGACTATTATGCAGACCATTAAAAAAGTTACCATTCGATGTCAGAGCGAGTCCAGACGACAAGAAAAATCTGAGCGTGTGCATAGCGTAATAACACATGTCAAATTTCAAGCATTGTGATTCCTTAAATTTAAAAAAAGACAAAGACCGAAGATTTTCCGCCTAAATCCGCCTTTTCCAAGGTCATTACGCACTTTTAAATATTATTAAAATATTCACTAAATCATGAGGTAACAACAGTTTTTCTTTTTACTAATTTAATGTCACTATTGTAGTTTTTTAATTTTAGTTCCCCTAATCTCTATGTTCATGTCCTAGTTATATTATATTTCTGTATCTAAATTTTATTTTACAGTCATGGGCGTACTAACAAATATAACTTATAACTATTTATTTGCATGATTACTTAAATGACAAAGTGTATATTTATGGAACGATAAGACAATATGAACAAAGCTAATGATTTCTGTAAAAAGTAAAGTTTCAGAGTTTCGGAGATTAAGATATGCTTTGTTTGAACCGATTAGAATATAAATTTGCTTAAGATATTACTTCTTCTTAAGAGAGTATTAAATATTAGACTATAATTATCTATTAATCCAGAAGAGTAACGTAAAAATATTTATATATAGTAATTTAATAATTAATATTTTGTAGTAACAGTTGGTTTACAACAATATCTTCTGTTAAGGTTCTACTTTCGACACAATTTAATTAAAAGAACATATCATGTGAAAAATTTCATGAAATAGTTATAAAAGACCAGCAATTGCCAAAAGAAACATCAAGCAATAAAAAGTACAAAACTAAATTTATTAATATACTAAATTAAAAATTCACTCATTTTGTTAACGTTTAATTAATTTATTTTTCTTACTAGAATGATTAATAAATATTTTTTTATTACTTATATTTTCCTCTTTTAATTTCAAAAAAATACTGACAATTGCAGTTTTTTCCTGTTTCCCTAACAGGGGGTTAAAATTTGAGACATGTCAGGAAAATTCCTATCGTCTGGTAATTACCCTTAGCAAACTTTATATAAACCTATTATAAACAATTGAAAAGTGAAAATTAACAATGATAGATATTTAATAACAGAAATCCAGTTAGTATCATATGTAATGTATTCTTTTAAAAACTACAAACAATCGTAATTATTAAAATGATTGTTAAAATTACTCTGTTATATTGAAAATCTCGTCTTCGAACTCCTTGGAAATTCTTTACCAGATCGGACGGGTAAACTTTGGAAATACAGCTTCTTTTAAAAAGTCTCATATTACGGCACAAGTAACCTGAATAATTTCAGAAACACTGTTGACCGACTCGGAACTCGCACTATTGCTTTCACATGCTGATTTCATCAGCTAGTAATAAGGGTATAGCTGTACACATTTCCATATCGTGTTTCCAAATTATTGGCCTAATAACAGCGAAGAGGTCTTCAAATTCCACCAATGGTAACAGGAAAATATTTTTAAAAAATCAGGATTATTTTCTCGCATTTTTTGAATTAAATTATTAGTATGTCCAAGCCTTTCTCTAATGTTTTCCTCAAATATAGACCGGACCCAGTAGCGACGACTTTCCTGTTTTTTTTTAATAAAGGAAATATTAATAATCTCCGTACATTTTGTAACTTTTTTTCTAAATTACAATACTGCTGCAATTAATGTTTTATTTTGCTTCATTTTAATTTTTAGATAAAATATTAACAAAAATCCTGATAAAAGTTAGGTTAAGACAAAAAAAACCACATCCATTATGACCGCGGAACGAAATATCCCGTGTGGATGATACATTTTTAATTTAAAACTGCGTAATACGCCTAAGCTCAAATTTTTCTTGCCGTGTGGACTCACCTTCAAAGTCATAAGCCGTAACCACGCACTTATAAAGTATATGTACTGATCGTCAAATAAACAGAAAATGTCCGGACCATGCTATGCGCCATTTTGGGTAAGGTGAAGTTATAATAACAGTGAATACGCTGTCGCCACTGAAAAATTATAACGACTAAACGTAATCGTTTACATCCAACTGACAAGGTTTGAAGCAATTTGCATACCTTTCCGAAATTTCATCGACATAAGTAGTTGAACGAAACGAATGGTAGAAAGAGATAAAATGACAATATTACGTTATAACCTTACCCAACTTATCCAATTTGTATCAATTAATTGTTATGTGTGGACGTCTGTCATACTATTGGTCGGTCGTAAAAATAAATTAAAAATTTTTATTATATTTTTGGTTGTTAAAAATAACTAGTCCTTAAAAAAAGCAATATGTTGACGAACCGTTTCTTCAAAACGATTTATTTTTTGAAAAAACAGTTGAAATGTTAATTAGATAGTACCCCGTTATTTTCAGTATTTTCTAATTAATATTTCCTTAGAAAGTTGAATGTTTCGCAAATTTCAAGTAAATTTGAGATTATAGACATACAAAATTATTACATTAAATTCTGTTCATATCTCAATAGTATAAGCGTGCTGTTTAAAAATTGTTTTTCTACGGCTAGTTCTAATTATGGATTTAACATAAACACTTGTGTCCCTATATCCCCAAACGGTCGAGTATCTTACTTTGAAACAGTTAAGTGTAACATAATTGTTTTCATCAACACAACTTATAAAAAATTTGTAAGATATTTAAAACTTTTATTTAAATAAATAACATTCAATTTTATATTCAAATAATGTTAAATGCAACATTTTACTTCCTTAGACTGTGTTAAACACTCTACTACACTACAACTAAATAAATATTATTGATTATAATTTATTAGGACATATAAATTTGAACACTACAAGCCAACAAAAGAGGTCCTTTAGAATAAAAAAAGTTTATTTATAGCACGTTTGGTCTTCAAGCCCCTACAAATCTTCACAAACTAATAAAAAAAAGTATATTAAAGGTTGAATAGTATCATTAATGGGGGCTCTTCAGGCTGGCCTATGGTTCCGGCCCCTGGTCGTACACAGTTTCTCTATCACCGGTCAAGTTTCAAGTTTTCTTTCAAACTTACTTGTCAGGACAGGAAGTCTTGAAATAATCGGCTAGATGTTTAGTGAATTCATACAATAATTGATTGGTGGATAGCTAGGACGATGAATTTTAGTAATACGACATAGGGCAGTGGTTTCTACCGTTTCAAGTTTTATGAGTGCTGGCTTCCTGCAATTACTGTATATAGGAGGTATGTATTCCTATTAAAGTCAGTACATTGCTTTGTATATATGAGTTGTTTTTCCTGATATGCCTTTTTCTTTGTATATTAGACTCCTAAGGTATTTGGCCCTTTGTATACATTTTTTGTTTAACAGTTGCAAAGTGCCAATTGAAGATAATTTTGTGGTCTATATTTACACCTAAATATTTGACTGATGGCTTGGTGCATATTACTTGGTTATTAAGTTATTTAAAATAAATTTAATCCAAAGAAAAACAATGACACTATTTTTTGACTTTTGACGGTTAATTTGACGTGCCAAAACGTCACTTTTACCCAAAATGGCGCAGAGCATACTCCGGACATTTTTCGTTTGACAGCTCCATTACCACCTGTCATCCATTTATTTTCAGAAATCTGTGCCCGTAACCCATAACCTGGTAAAGGCCACAAAATGTTTAACAATGATATTTCTAAATAAAATTTTTCAGTATTCTCAGTAGTACTGATGATGTCACAGATCATTTTAACCATTTCTTAAATATTTGTTATGTGAATGAAAACTAAAAATATTTCCTATATTTTTTCCGAAAAATTTGCTTTTCATGAGGTGTTTAAAGATTTATACATCCAGGTCATATTTATCATATTTGGCTAAAGCTAGATCGCTGTAATATATAGTAAACAAAATAAACATTTCTTAGAAGTTTTTTAGTAACAGTAAACAGCTTTATTTTGGCCACATTATGCATGAAGTAATTTTATTAAAGAAACTAACAAAAAAAGTATATTTTGATCAAATGAAGCATTCACTGAAAATCGACATAATTACGTGAAAATATTTAAATTATTTGATATCTATTAGTCTTTACTTACAATTTGTGGGACTAAAAGGACTACTATTCTTCAAGACTGATTTGTAGGCTTGGGATCTCACTAAACCAGTCGTTCCAGTATTCACTGCGTCCATAGACATACTACGACAATGCGCTTTTGCCCATATTTCGTTTCTCTTCCCTCTGTTCCTTTCATCGCTTAAACCGCTAAGGTGTTCGTTTAGTGCGTACAATTTTTGTGTGATATCTTTTCCTAAAAAAACAGTAATATCTTAAAATGTTTTAACATAAACAGAACAACCACAATAGCCCATTCTTCGTATATGTTGATATTTTTTATTTATTTCCTTGCTTAAGTTCAATGTAGTTTAAGATACAAAAGGTAAAAAAGAGCAATAGTTATAATATAACAATAACAATAAATAATAAATGTAAATATTAAATAAATTTGTTTAAGGCGCTCAACACGTACGCTTGCTCTGCACTTAGCTACTCTATTGGAATGTTGAAATGAAGCAGGACGGACATCGAGAACCTGCAAAGGAAAATAAGAACACTTCTAACAAAATCACACAAACACCACCCTCGAAGTGTTATTGAACGTACAATGCTTCCAAGACACCAATGAGGAAGAGGATTGGTCGATATTGGTAAGCAGCTCGATCAACAAATAATAAACTTACGTTCTTATCTACACAGGTTAGCGGACTCTTCCACACTACATCGAGCAATATGTGAGGCAGACCATTCAACAGCTGAGGGAACGGGATATTGCTTCTCACCACCGAACAGACCACGAGAAGTTACAAGCCTGGCTACAGAAACCCCTTCATGGACAGCATCCAAATGAGGTCATCCAGGACAATGTCGACAACTCAGCGTCGAACTACTGGTTGATTTCAGGACAGATGTTTCCGGAAACTGAGGGCTTCTTGTTAGATATCCAAGACCACGTTATTCGGACGAAGGACTATCGGAATTTCATCATCAGAGCTCCTTCAATAGAAAATGACCAATGTAGATATGGTTGTCGAACATCAGAGACAATCCATAACATAACTAGAGGATGCCAAGCGTTTGCCGCAATCGAGTATAAGGCAAGACACGACTCAGCCGCTTAGATACTCCACCAAGAGTTAGCAGAAAAGTTAAACCTATTACAGGTTGGAAAAGTGCCTTATTACAAATACAATCCGGAGCCTATTTTTAAGAATAACCAGTTCAAGTATATGGGGACCGAACGGTTCTGACGGATCAGGCAGTTGCTCATAATAGACCAGACATTATATCAACAGATAAAATTTCTAGTCGAACTACACTAATCGACATTGGACTGGAGTGATACCAAAGAACCTTCTGCAGAACATCAAGGGACTGGGCCTTAGTGAGCATCTGTATAAGCCGATTCAGTAGCAGTTCTCCTTGCAACCGCGCGAACCGTCCGATAGTTCTTAGCAAATACAGCAGACCACGTCATCTAGGACTCGATAACATGGAAAGGGTTCCCACAGAGCTTCATACTTTTGGTATCTTTGTATACCTGGTATAAGTAAATATTCCGTGGAGGGAGTGCGAAGTCGTTTGGCATGAAATCATAGAACAAATAATAAACTTAAATATGAAACATTAGACACTGAAATCAGCAGTAACAACTTGCATATTTTAACAATGTTAGATCAATGGTACGTAAGAGTAAAACAAATACTAAACAAACCTTAGTTCGAGCAACCCAATACCTTCCAGCCTCAAATGAGTCGTGAACTTAGTTCGATCAACGAAGAAATCTAAAACATTGGCATGTGTATGTATGTATAGGCATGAGATATAAAAGAATGAAAGCCTTAGTTGAATGTATATATGAGTGCTTAAAAGGTCTGAACTGAATACATGAGACAAACTTAAAGTTCTTGAACACTCGCTTATCCTCCAACGATCCTATGTGGAGTTGGTGTTCTAATTGTTCATAATCAATGAGAGTTGGAATATTCATTTTGTAAGAGATAGCGAAAACATTTATGATTCATCTATTTGATCTTTTATTTGTGAATCCTACAGTATGGTCATCATAAACTGGAAATGTACTTAAGATAAGGTGGGACTAAGACAGTAAAAAAGCCTTTTTGATCGAGTCTCTGGACGAAGCCCAACATCTACGAGTCTTCGAGGCAATTGCAGATATATGGGAAGAGAAGCTTAATAGGCTGTTTATCATTACACCCAGATCTGTAACACTGAAGACAGTCTCAAGAATATTGTGCTTAATATTATAAGTGTGATTAGTAACAGATTTACCACTCCGATGCATTTAGCTGCATGCCATTGTCGTCAGACCACGCAACAAGCTTATTAGGTCTGCCTGCAGTCTTAAGCAATTCACTCCATCTGAAACTGTCATGAAGAACGGGAGTAACTGAGACATACAGGAATGTCATTTATAAATAACTTAAAAAGCAAAAATCCCAAGTGTGAGTTATTGGCTCTCGAACCAATCAAGAAAAACCTCTTCCTGCTCCTAATTTAGAAAAGAGGACTTTATGATTTACTCTGTCATTCGCCTTCAAAAAGTCGGTACTTGAAACCCCCTCCAATGCATCCGACAAAAATTCACCATATTCACCGGAGTAGTGTTGGTAAGAAATAAAATAAATCTATCTATCGTGTATAAAAAGTTGCCTATATGTGTTATCCTCATTCAGTTTGACATCGAAGGCGGCAAGTTTTTAATATCCTACCGACATGCTTCGGAATTTATATTTTATATAGCAGTTGTTTCTTGCGAATGTTGCTCTCGGTTTGATACAGCTGCACTGACGCTACCATAACATGGTCGAAAAGCGTATGGAGAAAAAAACACAGAGTTATATTTGCAGGAAATAAAATATTTATATATATTATTTCCTTTTTCTCTGCTTGAAAGGAGAATACATATAGGCAACGACACTATCCAGTGTTGAAGTTCAAATTTTTCTGCAAAAATGCTATTATTTCTCTCAAATTACTACCTTTCAAAAAGATAATTCGTCTTAATTCTTAGCATATACGCTCTTTTAGAAGTTTTTAATTTTAAGGTTTACTGAGGTAGGCTTATAAGAATTTTAAATTAATCTAGCGAGCAGACTTTTTTATGCTCATAGTAAACCTATTCATATGTTTTTTAGGTATTCACACACCTCCATCGCATTATGGGGGACTGCCTGCCAAATCAAGGAGATACTGCATACTGATCTCTACAGAAATCATTTAAATGTACTTTTCAGCACGTTTTTGGGTAGATATTATTTTTCGTAATATTTAGCTCATTATAATTTAAATAAAGAACAACTTGTGGTGGTATTCAGCTCTATAAATTACAAATAATTTTCTATATTTAATTCCACATTCCATTAGTGATGCAACCAGGTGGGAGCCAGGGCAGGCGACCTCTTCCCTTCTACCCCTATTGAACAGGGCCCTGGCGCCCACATAAACAACAGTATCTGTTTAAAATACGTAAGATATAAATTTGGTGTCCAATATATTAGATACAGTCAAATGGTTATCGTATACACACACAGGGGAATATTCATTCATCTTAGATACACTCATATATCATAACGATGGAGTTCTGTGAGGGCCCTTTTCATATTGTTGGGTCCCAGGTAATATTGAAATCCTGTGCATATCCAATTTGTTGTTTATTATGATTGTTATTATGAGTTATAAGCCAAACGGCTTCGCACTCCCTCCAGAGATTATTTTTACTCATACCAGGCATACAAAGACACCAAAAGTATGAAGGCTCTGTGGGAACCCTTTCCATGTTATCGGGTCCTAGGTGACGTTGTCTGCTGTATTTCCTACGAACTTTCGGACAGTTCTCGCGGTTGCAAGGTTTATACAGATGCTAACTAAGGCTCAGTCCCTTGATGTTCTGCAGGAGGTTCTTTGGTATCACTCCAGTTGTTGACAGTATTATAGGAATCGTTTGGATGCTGTTCATTGCCCATTGTCTTCGGATTTGGACCTCCAGATCTCTGTATTTGGCAATCTTCTCGTTGTATTTTGGCCTTAGGTTATTGTTGTTAGGTACAGCAATGTCGATTAGTGTAGTTCGCCTAGAAATTTTGTCTATTAGTATAATGTCTGGTCTATTATGAGCTACTGTCTGATCCGTCAGAACCGTTCGGTCCCAATATAACTTGAACTGGTTGTTCTCAAGAATAGGCTCCGGATTGTATTTGTAATAAGGTACTTTTTCTACCTGTAATAGGTTTAACTTTTCTAACTCTTGGTGGAGTATCTTAGCGGCTGAGTCGTGTCTTTCCTTATACTCGGTTGCGGCAAACGCTTGACATCCTCCAGTTATGTGTTGAATTGTTTCCGATGTTCGACAACCAGCTAACAAGAAGCCCTCCTTTTCCGGAAAAATCTGTCCTGAAACCAACCAGTAGTTCGACGCCGAGTTGTCGACATTGTCCTGGTTGACCTCATTTGGATGCCGTTCATGAAGTGGCTTCTGTAACCAGGTTTGTAACTTCTCTTGGTCTGTTTGGTGGTGAAAAGTAATATCTTGTTCCCTCAACTGTAGCGGCGTTAAATCGTCTGCCTCGCATATTGCCACCAATCCTCTTCCTCCTTGATGTCTTGGAAGCATTGTACGTTCAATAGCACTCCAAGGGTGATGTTTTTGTGCTTTTGTTGGGAGTGTCCTTATTTTTCTTTGCAGGTTTTGGACGTCAGTTCTACTCCATTTTACAATTCCAAAAGAGTGGCTTAGCGCAGAGCAAACATACGTGTTGAGAGCTTTAAACAAATGTCTACTATTTAAGTTAGTTCGTAATACCCGCCTTACCCTCCTGACAAATTCGGTTGTCAATTCGGCTTTCATAGTGCCATGGTCAATTTGTATGTTTGGTCTGCTCCCATTGCAGCTATAGTTTCATCGTTCTGCATTTCAAAAGCCCCCGGTTGTATCTTCCTTTTAACGATGTTCAAAATACGGCACTTGTCAAGTCCAAATTGCATTCCGATATCCCCGGAGAACTCCTCTACAATTTTAAGCATTTGTTCCAGCTGGTTTCTGGTAGCAGCCATCAGTTTAATATCATCCATGTATAGAAGATGATTCACTCTGACTGCCTCCTCGTTGTCATTTATAACACTAAAGCCGTATCTGCTTGAGTTCAAACGGCGTGATAGAGGGTTCATTGCAAGGCAGAACCACAATGGGCTAAGTGAATTGCCCTGAAATATTCCCCTTCGTATCGGAATGGTGTTAGTTTCGATGGTGTCGCTGGATGGCACTTGCAATTGGATCCTAGTTCTCCATGATGCGTTCTAAAAAGGAAACAAAACTATTATCGACCCTGTACATTCTCCATATAGTTTTGAGCCACTCATGTGGCACTGAATCGAAGGCCTTCTTATAATCCACGTAGGCAGCAAAGAGGTTTCTTTGGTTGGTACAAGCTTGGTTACATATGACAGAGTCAACAATCAATTGTTCCTTGCATCCCATTGCTCCCCTCGTGCATCCTTTCTGTTGAGTTGCAGTGATGTTATTTTGCTCACAATGTGCATAGATGCGTTGTGTCAGGCAGGAGGTGATCACCTTATACAGTGTGGGAAGGGAGGTGCTTGGCCTATACTTAGCTGGGTCATGTGTGTTGTGTTGGTCCTTTTGTAGGAGGTACGTAATACCTTCAGTCAATGACAATGGCATTATTACTAGGTTAAGAAAAACATCATTATTATTGTTATCATTTTAATATTATTGTTGTTTGTTTTACCTTTTCTATTGTAAACTATAATGGGCTTAAGCCTGCGGATAAATAAATAAATAGTTAAATAAATAATTTCTTTTACCTATAATAGAATCCAAAACAGTTTTGAGCATAGGCCTGTGTCTTAAAACTCTCTCCAGTTTCATTCTAGACCAACATAAATACGCGCTGTCCTCGTCTGCTGTGATGGTCACTTGGAAAACATCATCGGACTGCTCGTGATTGGCTTCCCATTCAGGGGAGTCCACGAAGTGATGTACGTTGATAAAATGCAAGTGGGTGTCGTCACAGGTCACACGAAGCCTATATTTGAAATTATCAACTTAAAATTACCTTGGAAACTTGTATTTGTGTATGCATGAAAGTATAGTTTTAATTAAAATTCTATTTTAAAATTGTTTTTAAAAATGTATACTACAATACACGACTTTTTCTTTAAGAAATAAACCTTTACGTTTCAAAGACCTATTGACTATTACTAACCTTTTAACTGAATAAATTATAAATTATAAATACAAACATTTGAATAAACTACCTAAAAATCCATTTATATAATTGGAACTATTACTTTGGTATATCCAATAATAAAAGTACCCATTGTGTGCGGTTTATGACCGATATTAAGGGTGAAAGTTCTAGGTTATTTAACTGAAATTCACGGATTGTCATGACCGTGGCCGTTTTTGCAAGCCTCCAGCAATGGCACATCTTTTGTTATGAAAAAACTATAAGATTCATTTTAAGAAGCCCAAAACTGACCGTTCAGAGAGAGGTAACCGATTTTGCGGGGCCGCCGAAATGAGAAGTTTTACTGTGCTATATACATATGTCAAAGTGATACAAATGTAAAAACTAGACTTTTGTGCCTTTGCAGTATAACCATAAAAATTTGCAAATCTGTTATTTTCTAAAAATAAGTAACTGAACACCCATAATAATATTTATTTCTAAACTTCCTTGGTCATTTCCGATTCGACATCTGACGAAGTAGCTGTGCTACGAAACATGTCATGTCTATTTAAAATATAATTTCAAATAAATATAAAAATTAAAGATCTGAAACAGTCTGGGTTTCCTTTAATATTATATACATAATGGGGACCTTCATCAAGTAACAATCATCTCAATAAATTATATGTAAACTTTCTTGCATAAGAATTATAAATCGTCATAAATAACCTTTATCTTTGAATAGGACTACTAAATTTTAACATTCTAACTGGGCGGGAAATAAATATTACGGACTAACATTAATAAAAATAAGCTGCTTTTTTACTCTTTTGAAATATAAAAAAGGGCTTACCTTCCTTTGAGCAAAATTGATAGCCTTTCATCTGCAGGACTTATATCTTCCACAGCATATATATCACCACTTTCTAAGGTCATAACTTTGGCTTCCTTAACTAATTCTTTAAAGTGCTTTTTACTGACTCGTAGAGGCTTAAAAACCTGCAACCCAGAGGAACTTGTATTATGCTTCTCGATTTAATATGTAGAATAATATAGTATTTATGAGATTGTTGTTATTCACAAAAATGAAATTTGATACAAATATTCAAATCATGAATAAAAAATATTTATTATATTTCAATCAACTCACAGAAAAAAATTCACGAACGACTTAATAGCTACAATTCGCATTGGAGCACAACAAATACAAAAAAAGAGAAGTTTTCGTCTGTGTAATTCTAAAATAAAATAGGAAATTTTCGTGTTAAAAAGTGCGGAGATCTCCAAAATAATGGGAAACAGCGCTGTTTCGGCCTAGTATAGGACTCATCAGGCCATTGCATTCGGTACAAACCATCATCTCGCATCTGTGCCCTATAAGCAGATTTCACAGGTGAAAAACAGTAAAGAAGGCACAGTAGCGACATCTCGATGGATCACTCAATAACACAAATGCAACACACACCTACAGTGTGGTATGAGTGCGAGATGATGGTTTGTACCGAATGCAATGGTTCAACAAGCTAGAAACCCCAGCTGCCTCATCTGATTGATATTTTTCAGTTCAAGGTCAGAAGAATGTGACATATTGAAAGTGTTTATATTTTCTGGAATTATGTCTTTAAAAAGAATAAAACTTTTATTACGAGACCACGGAGGGCATCTTTATTTAAATGTATTTTAAGTTTTCAATCCCCTTAATAGTTTTTTGAAATTGTTTTTAATAATTTTGTCAAAAATTCTCAAGGTGAGTCAATAATTAGGCAAAATTTAGTCTTAATGGCCATTCGTCTTTATATTTATTAAAATATAATTAATATTATATTATCATCACAAAATTTTTTCAAATATTTTTAAAATATTGGAAAAATAATTATTTTTCTTATTCACTCATAAAGAATTAACTTTTTGGTAATTTAAATCCAAAATAATAAATCTACACTTAAATTCAAAAATAACATATATATTTTATCAATTATTAATATGCTAGTATACTTATACAACTTAAAAATCAAATTACACATTTTCTTAAACTTCCGGAATGAGTATTAGTAACCACCACTTATTTAAATTTCTACTCGAAAAAAAATTAACTTCTTTTAAATATATTAAAAATATTAAAATATAATATGGTTATAATAATATAAACTACATTATATTAAAGGTGTATTTGTATAATTTTTCTAAAAAAATAGAAAAATTCTACAAAATCAAAAATACTAATATTTACGTTATTCAGAAAACCAAGTTTTCAAAACAGTATTTATAATTAAAGTACGTCCAATACTGGAATATTATTTACTAGAAACAGTAATAAGAACTGTTTTAACCAATATTTTTTTATATTACTAAAAAAAATAAACAGTAGTATCAAGAAACAGTAAAAGTAACTGAAGACAGTTTATTCTTCAAGCAAAATTGCAGTTTTTTATTCCACTAAATAAAAGTTCCACTGAAAAATCAAGTTCAACCTGCTTTAAACTAACAAGTTATTATTATTTTAACAATACTAAACATAGAAATATTAACTAATACAATAAAAAACACAATTTTTTATTATAATAGAATTTTCGGTAAATTAAGCAATTTAGACCAATGTTATTAACGTTTAAAAACGAAATTATTTTTATTAAGTCAATTTTCTTCAAAGAACAAGTTTGTGGTTTTAATATAACCATTTATTATAAATATTCAAAATGTTTAAACAGTGCTTAATGTCTTATTGATAAATATTTGTTGAATATTTCGAAATTTTTTAATTTAAACATAAAACGAATGAAAGATGTGGTTTTTTAATCACAAAAAGGCAATTTAAAATACCTTTAAATAAAATAAACTTGTTTAAGCTTTAAAAGAGAGTCACAATTATTTTTCCTTATTTTTCTAAGGTACCTTATTTGAACTAGTTTGGTAGATCTTGTTGAACACAACCTGATCGACACTAAATCTATTACAAATTGGCATAAAACTTCAGTAGATCAGCAAAGACACTACTTTTCACTATTTATTGACGAAATTGAAAATTTCGTGCACCTTTGAAAATACTCTATTGTAATTCAATGGTGATTTTTAAGAGTGCATTAACTCCGCCATTTTTGCCGATTTATCTGTCATTCGCAACGATTTAAAATGTTTATAATAGATGTCACTAATATGCAGAATAGAAGCAATAAATTTGTTAGCGTAAAATATAGTAATTCTCAACGTAAAAAAATGAAGAAATAAAAGTGAGACAGTGTTGTCAAATATTAATCGACATCGTCGATTAAACTAAAATTTATTGTTTTATTGGTCATGTTCAAGTACCAAATTCAAAAGCTTACAGAATAAAAAATGGGAAAATAGTATGCCAACATTATCTAGAATTTTAATAGCTTTTATTAGATTTTGTGCCATTTTGTCTGAAACATTTGGCAACCCTGTATGTTATGATGTGATCGGGGATTTTCGGAGAATAGACGATTATTCTAAAAATAGAACAAAGCAATTTTGTTTTGTTTGATTTGCTAACTTTTTCGTTTAGGGACACTTGACCTTGATCGACTATAAGAGGGTGTAAAATAAATATTCTAAATTTTGTATGTGCTAAAAAACATTTTCTGCCAGTTTTGTTTCAGTGTTGCAGTGTGTGCAAATGCTGTTAAAAATAAATTTGGATAACTCAATGGCTATTACTATGCTTCGAAACATTACAATCAGACTGCAAAATCCTCCGTTAGGTGACACTTTTATAAGCTTTATTAGTCTCTTATTAGACGCCTCCTATTTTCATACAGTCTAAGGTTTGTAGTGATTTTTCTCACTTTTTATAAAAATTTTTTTGTTTGTATTTTATTAATACAGACAATAATTAGATTCCGCGTTTTATTTATTATACTTATTTTAACTTTATTAAACTTACTAATCCAGTAAGATACGAGATGATGGTTTGCATCGAATGCAATAGCCTGATGAGTCCCATACTAGGACGAAACATTGCTGTCGTCATGTTTCGTATCCGGAGTTTTTCCATTATCTTGGACATCTCCGCACTTTTTAATATGAGAGTAATATTGTCGGTAATAACGGTCTTTATGTCCGCATAGCCGAGAATTTCCTATTTTTAACCGACTTCTAAAAGAAGGAGCATCTCAATTCCTCGACTATGTTTTTTTTATGTATGTATACCGATTACTCCGGAACGGCGGCACCGATTTGAACGAAATTTTTTGCGTTATGTTCAGGAAGTTGCTGCGGTGGTCCCATATTTTTTTGGACGAAATTGGTGCAGTAAATTTCAAGATGGCGCTGACAATATGGCGGCCAAAAAAATTAATTTTATCTGATTTTCTCCAAAATTGGTATGGGGGAGTTTTTCGGATCGTACACAACGAATCTGAAATTATTTAAAAAAAATTCAATATGGCGGATCCAATATAGCGGACAAAAAAATAAACTTTGTCCGATTTTCTCCAAAATTGGTACAGGGGAGTTTTTGGGGTCGCACATGACGAATCTAAAAATATTTTTAAGAAATTCAATATGGCGGATTCAATATGGCGGACGAAAAAATCAATTTTGTCCGATTTGCTCCAAAATTGGTACGGGGGAGTTTTCGGGGTTCCACATAACAAATCTGAAATTATTTAAAAAAAATTCAATATGGCGTATCCAATATGGCGAATAAAAAATTAATTTTGTCCAATCTTTTTCAAAATTGATATGGGAGAGTTTTTGGGATCGCACATCACGAATCTGAAATTATTTTTAAAAAAATTAAATATGGCGGATCCAAGATGGCAGATTAAAAATTCGACACCTCTAGATTTTGTCTAAAATCAGTATTGGGGGATTTTTGTTAGTGTTAATTATGAATTTAGAATATTTTTTGAAAAACTCAATCTGGCGGATTCAATATGGCGTCCTTAAAATTTTACATTTTTCGATTTTCTCCGAAACTGATATAGGAGTTCTTGAGGGTGTAAATTATGAATTTAAGAGTATTTTTTCAGGATTCAATATGACAAATCCAATATAGCGGACTAAAAACTTTACATTTTCCGATTTTGTTCAAAGGTGGCACTGAATCGTTTTAGCGTGTTTTCGGGGTATTGTATTACGAATATGAAGTTAACTTTTTACAACTATTAAGTTGACAAAATACAATATGAGGGACTGAAAATTTTAAATTTTCCGATTTTGTCTAAAATTGATATTGCGGGGTTCTTGGGGCGTATACAAACTCAACATCCAGTATAAAATATATCGGGCTAAGAAATTTAAGCCTTAAGTACTTTAAATATCGATATTGGAAGGTTTTGGGGTCAATATTACCATTGAAGAATTATACTAAGACGGCTCATTCTTATGGGAGGATTGGAAGCGCTAAGTTTTAAAACTCGATCATTGATTAAAAGTAGTTTTTACTATAAGTAGTAAAACGGCAAGGAATGATGTATATGCAGTGTTGCCGTATTGGATAGTTGATCTAAACTGCGGGTATAAGTTTTTTTTTATCTCTGGGTTTCTTATATTTGTTTAAATTTACAAAGGGAACGTTGTAATGATCAAACCTTTCAGTAAAATTTCGCTAGGATGCGGCAACCTTGCATTTAAATCGGTAAAAAGTGGAGCTTACCCCTCTCCGTCGTTAGGAAGGGATATACAGAGTTGCCAAGATTACAACATAAATCTGAAAATTTAAATCTTTTATACTCGTTTCTTACAAAAGCATGTATATCACATTAAAATACTGATATCTAATCATTGCCAATATTGTAAATTGCTTTTTATGAATGAGACGGCGTACCAGTTTGGCGTACCATTTGGGAGCGTCAAAATTATAGCACAGGATAGGAATTCTTGGTATATTTCTTCTATGATATTACCAATCTAAAATTAATTTGAAATTTATGATTGTGGATTTACTATGACAAACTAATTGTTTGACACAATTTCACTGGTATTTGGAGAACTCTAATAATCACAAAAGTTTTAGTTGTTCATTTTAGGGTGATTTACAACTTTGGATAAAATAGGTAATTTTTTGCCACCTTGGAGTCATTGCGAGGTAAACTACTCATAATAAATTCAAAACTAAAAATCGAAAAATAAAATTGTTATAAAAAAAATTGAACCGACTTCTAAAAGTGTGCTAAAAATTGAAAAATAACTATAAATTTTTATACGAAATTGAAATTTTTGAAGTCGGCGCCAAACTAATACCTGATAAAATGTGAACTTTCTTACCAAAATTTGTATATATTAGTAGTTATTTATTTCATTTAGAAATAATTTGACGCCGACTTCAAAAATTTCAATTTCATATAAAAATTTATAGTTATTTTTCACTTTTTAGCGCACTTTTAGAAGTTTCAATTTTTATTATATATATATATATATATATAATATATATATATATATATATATATATATATATATATATATATATATATATATATATATATATATATATATATATATATATATATATATATAGCACAAACAAGCGAAGCAATACAAAACCATGGTTCACACAAGAGGTGAAAATACTTGCAAAAGAAAAACGACAAGCATTTACAAAATACCGACAGCTCAAAACAACAAACCATTTCGAAGAGTACAAAACGGTGAGAAACAGAATTAACAGTCAAATAGCTCAACTAAAGAAAAAATACTGGGAAAAGTATTCAAAAGACATGGAACACGACTTATATAGAGGACAAAAGAAAATATGGAACATGCGGAGGAACAGAAAAAAAAACAATTAATGAATACGTTCAACTAAGTCCAATCGACAGCCAACAATGGGTCAGCCATTTTAAGGACTTACTCTAGCCACCAGCTACTGAAAACAAGGTAGACGAAAACCAACAAGAAACCACAGAACTAACAGATGTTAACATCAGTGAAGCAGAGATGCACCTGACAATTAGGAAATTAAAAAACAGAAAATCACCTGGTACCGACCAAATTACGAATGAGATGCTAAAGTACGGAGGCCCCAGCCTTGTCACAGAGCTCACTGTTCTATTTCAAAAAATACTCCGCACAACGTCAGTACCCAACGAATGGCGGAAAAGCATCACAATTTCGATCCACAAAAAAGGATCAAAGAAAGAACTCGAAAATTACAGGGGAATCAGCCTACTGAACAGTTCAGCCAAATTGTTAACCAAAATACTGTCACAACGGATCGTAGACAAGTTAAGGGCGTGCGAAGAACAGCAAGGCTTCCGGAATAACCGCTCTACTATCGACAGTATATTTATTATCAGACAGCTGGTTGAAAAATCTATCGAATACGATAAACCGCTGTTTATTTTTTTTGTGGACTTTACACAAGCGTTCGACCGAGTCAAACTGGAACACACAACAGAACTACTGCGAAGAAAAGAAGTAGACGAAGCAATCATACGCACAATATACGAACTGAATTCCAAAAACACCATGATAATTAAAACAAATAACATTCTAACAGATGAAATCCCACTATCCATAGGAATAAGACAGGGTGATAGCCTAAGTCCAACACTTTTCAATGTAATCATGGACGAAATCATTGATGAGGTAAAAAGCACCAATATTGGGTACCCAATGAAACACAACACCGTTCAAATTATATGCTTTGCAGACGATGTTGCCTTGACAGCAGATAGCGAGGACAACTTACAAAGGATGCTTTTCCATCTCAATCAAACAACCAAACAGTATAATATGGAAATATCTGTGGAGAAAACCAAAGCAATGGTAATAGCAAAAGAACCGGTAAGATGCAAACTAATGGTTGATCACAAACATATCGAACAGGTTGGGAAGTTTAAATACCTGGGAGCACATATAACAAGCAACAGGGCAGTAATGGAAGAAGTACGCACACAAGCCAACAAAACGGCCATGATATCAAGCCAACTAAGAGACATAATCTGGAACAATAAACATATGATGGTTGAAAGCAAAGCAAGAATTTACAAGGTCTATGTAAGACCGATACTGACCTACGGCGCAGAAACAAGAAATGAAACAACAAAGACAAAACAAATTATGACAACCACAGAAATGAAAACGCTGAGAATGATCACGGGAACAAGTTTAAGAGATAGAATAAGAAACGCAAAAATACGCGAGGACAGCGGAGGGGGGGATGTTGTGAAGTGGGTTCGAAACCGTCGTGGGCAGTGGAGAGATCACGTGGAACGAATGGACGATGACAGACTAGCAAAAACCGAGATAAGAGAGAAACCAAACACCAAACGGCCGCCTGGGCGGCCCCCCAAAAGATAGAAAGACAGCTGGATTTCGACCTCAAACGAGGATCGATGAGGCATTGTGTAGATAACAAAACTTGGATCTACCTAGAAGAAGAAGAAGAATATTAAAGTAACATTCATAAATTATTTACATAGGTATTTATACTCGATAATAAAATACATTTTATGAAGATGATTAAGGCCTCCCGACTTGCTCTCCATTAGTTTTTATTTGGAATTATCAAAAAATACAAAGAAAATCATGATTTTTGTTAATTAAATTAATGATTTTTGATTTAAAAAAAAAATCAAAACCAACACAACCCCTGTATTACAGATATTTATACTACTCCAGAAGCCAGCATATTTGTTAATAAATATATTGTGTTATTTACATTAATTTTAGTGTTATTAACTGAAAACATGTTAATTTACACTTTTATTAAGAAGGTATCTTAAGGTACTAATAATAACATATAATTAACAATGTTATTAAACCTGATATTCCTCTTTTCGTAAAGTAATACTTGATTAATTAAGTACACCCGCAAAATTAATTACTACCCCACTCCGTTTCATTCAAAAATATCTGACCCCATGAACTTTCATGTTAACATCAACCAATGAACACCCTTAAAACACTCATCCGAACAAGAAAAGTTTCAAAATGGATTAAAAGTTTTGTTAAGACCTTGATAACCTTTTAAACTTTTGCACAACTTAAATCAAACAATCAGCGGAAGAATGAGGAGCCAAGAATAGCTTTTGTTCGCATATTAAACTTGATATTTAGGGAATTTTAGCAATTTAACTTTATTCTGTTTCAAAAATAAGATATTTCGTCTTAAAGGCTTTTATAATAGAAGAATAATGAATGAGTTTGTTATATGTTATTTTAAAATACACTCATGTACAAAATAATCGAATATTTATACATTTTCATTATTTCCTTTTAAAAAGATACATTTCACATGAATTATGTTTACATTTACTTTGTTCTAGTAAGAACAGTATATTTTACAAATTTCGAGCGAATAATATTAAGTTTTTATGAGAAGAAAAGCAAAGTAAAAAAACTAATGCTACAGAAAATAAATACCCATAAAATCCTCATTACGTGATATATCAGCAGGATGCCATTCTTGCAGACAGTTGTTTTCTGAAAATTTTACTTTTAGTTCGTTACAGCTCTATTGATAAGACTATTACGTGATTGTAACTCGTAAAACCATAGTGTAAATCTACAGGAAATAAACTGTCTGTGTTTCTTTCAGAGTAGGTTCACACGATAAGAAAAATTTGGACGTAAGCGTAGCATAAAAAGACATATGTCAAATTTCAAGCATTGCGATTCGTTATATTAAAAAAAAGAGAAAGACCGAAGATTTCCAGAATAAATCCGCCTTTTTCAAGATCATTAAGCAAATTATTATTTAACTTTTCAGCGGATTGCTTTAAATACGGCGGAAACTGTTTATTTTTAATATTTTATATGAACATAACCTGTTTTTCTTTTCAGAAGTTTTTGTTTTATTTATATTTTTTTATTTTGTGAGTTTTGAGATAATGGACATTTAATAATGAAATTTCCTGACAATACTCCTGATATTTCGGTAAATAGCCGGACATTTTATCTGAATGTTGTATGTGGTATGTTAAGGCAGTGAGATTTTCAAAATATTTGCAGTCGAAGCACCAAATGCGAATATCCGACGAGTGTTTTCATTAGTGGGAGCGTAGTGGACTAAGGAGAAAAATGGGCTGTCTATATTATTACAAGCTTTGTTTTTCGCTGCCACCAATATTATAACTTTGCTGATTCTGCTTTTGGTTTATCACTGGTTTCGATGAATTCAAATAAATCTAATATTACTTTTAATATTTTATTAAAATGTTCACTAAATCATGAGGTAACAACAGTTTTTCTTCTTACTTACTAATTTAATGTCACTATTGTAGTTTTTAAATTTTAGTTCTACTCGTCTCTATATCCATGTCCTAGTTATATTCTATTTCTGTATCCATATTATTATTTTACAGTCATAGGCGTACTAACAAATATAACATAACTATTTATTTGCATGATTACTGAAATGAAAAAGTGTGTATTTATGGGACGATGACAACATGAATAAGCTAATGGTCTCTGTGAACGGTAAAGTTTTAGAGTTTTGAAGATTAAGGCATGCTTTTGTTTGAGCCTATTAGGATATAAATTTACTTAAGATATAACTTCTTCTTAAGAGAGTATTAAATATTAGACTATAATTATCTATTAATCCATAAGAGTAACTTAAAAATATTTATATATAGTAATGTAATAATTAATAATTTGTAGTAATAGTTGGTTTACAACCATATCTTCTATTAAAATTCTACTCTAGACACAATTTAACTTAAAGAACATATCATAAAATGGTTATAAAAGATCAACAATTGCCAAAAAAAAAACATCAAGCAAAAAAAAAATACGAAACTTAATTTATTAATATACTAAATTAACAATTCACTCATTTTGTTAAGGTTTATTTAATTTATTTTTTGTTACTAGAATGATTAATAATTTTTTTTATAACTTATATTTTCCTCTTTTAATTTCAAAAAAATACTTTATATAAATCTATTATAAACAATTAACAATGATGGAAGTTAAATAACAGAAATCCAGTTAGTATCATACGTAATGTATACTTCTGAAAACTACAAACAATTGTAATTATTAAAACGATTGTTAAAATTACACTGTTATATTGAAATTCTCGTCTTTGAACTCCTTGGCTATTCTTTACCAGGTAGTAAACTTTGGAAATAAAAATTCTTTTAAAGAGTCCCATATTAACGTACAAGTACCTGATTAATTTCAGAAACACTGTTTACCGACTCGGAATCCGCACTGTTGCTTTCACATGCTGATTTCATCAGCTAAATGTCACAACGTTATTTCCAAACTAGTAATAAGGGTATGGCTGTATACATTTCCATATCGCGTTTCCTAATTATGGACCCAACAACAGCGCAGAGCTCTTCAAATTCACCAATTGTAACAGGAAAATATTTTTAAAAAATCAGGATTATTTTCTCACATTTCTTGAATTAAATTATTAGTTTGTCCAAGCCTTTCTGAAATATTTTACTTAAATACAGATCGGACCCAGTAGCGATGACTTTCCTGTTTTTTAATAAAGAATATATCAATATTCTCCTTACATTTGTAACTTTTTTACTAGATTAAAATACTGCCGCAATTAATGTTTTATTTTGCTTCATTTTAATTTTTAGATAAAATATAAACAAAAATCCTGATAAAAGTTAGGTTAAGACAAAAAAAAAACATACCCCTTATGACCGCGTAACGAACTGTCTCGTGTGGACGATACAACACAAAAGAGAGTAATACGCTTACGCTCAAATTTTTGAGACAAAAATAAAAGAAGACGCCATAATCATTTACGAGGGTGACGCTGAATATTTTTGGAGATGGCAACACTGTTCAAGCTATGTCAACGCCGCTTTACTTGCACGTCACCAATGACAAGAGTAAATGTCAGTTCAAATTTTAGACGTTTAGCGTACCACGTGTTAAGTAATCGTTAAAAGTGTTGTGTTTGTGCATTTTCGGCTTTAACAATAGAACTGCACCGAGAGCATTTTTGTGCTATGATTTTTTTATGACTTTAAAAGTGTTTTAAATCAACAGCAGTGCTTGGAAAGACTGTTAACAGCATTTCCCGATTCTTCTCCGCCATGCTCGTTGGTTGGTTGGTATGCCAAATTTTAACGTGGAGGAATATCGTTGAAAGATTAGGAGCGCAGCGGTCAGCCATCAATTGACTGTACAGGGTGAGTTAACGATTGGATGAAGTAGGTTTGTGCCTTTTTGGTGAAATTAACAAAGAAACTATATTTATTGTTTGATACAGTTTATTTTTACGCAGATTTTAAAAATATTTAGGATTCTACAGGGTGAGCCAAAAAACTAGGACAGCATAAAGTTGTATTTTTTTTTAAATAGAACACCCTATATACGAATCATATTTTCGATTAAGCTAATAATTTTAAATCTTTTTTATTAAGGGTTTACTATAACAAAACTTTATAGTTTCTGATATAATTAAGTTTAAAGAAAAAAAGTCACATTTTCAAGCATCAATTCAATCCTAAATAACGTTTTCAATTTTGTGACAAATATATTCAAATTTGGAATTTAGCAACGCCAAGGACAAGTTAACATAATTTTTACCTAATATTTGCAATAAAAGCTACAGGGTGTTGAACACATCGGCTTAAATTTGAACAAGTTTAAATGAATAAATATCTTCTTTTTTTTTTAAATGGTACACCCTGTATATTTTCATGTTATTTAATACAGTAATAAAAACCCTAAAAGTTTTGTTCAATATATCCTATACCTATTTATAATAGTTTTTGAGATATTTCAGTTTTTCTTATTTTCCATACTTTTTTACAAAAATAGTCTTCATTATCATAGTAGCCATGGCAAAAACAATGTAAAAGAACATTTTTCTGTGTGTCATGTTTATAAACGCAATCGCTTCTTTTGGTTTTTATGTAGTGTAGTTTGGTTTTTTTTGCATTCATCTTATATTGTAAAATGAATTTTCCAAAGAATGAGTTAATAGATATGATTTATACAATAGGAGAGGCTCAAAAAAATTGCCTTCTTGCTCAAAGAATTTACAAAATGAAGTATCCTGATCGACGCCAGCCTAATACCCATACTTTTCAAAACTTAATTCAAAGATTTGATTCTTCTGGTACTGTTGATTATCCAAAACGTAAAGTGGTCAACAAACCAGTAACTAATGAAGAAAAAGAACTTCAAGTATTGTTAAATGTTCAGGAAAATCCTTATATTGGTAGCCGTCAGTTAGCAGCATTATGGGAAACATCACAATCCACCGCTAATCGTACTACCAAGAAATATAGGTATCATCCATATCACATGGAATTACACCAAGAATTGCATGGACAGGATTTTGAAAGTCGTGTAAACTTTTGTCGTACAATAAATGCGGAGATTCAATTAAATCCAAATTTATTATGCAAGGTAATGTTTAGTGATTAAGCTACTTTTAGAAGTAACGGTGCCGTAAATAGACGCAACATGCATTATTATGCCACAGAAAACCCATTTTGGATTAGAGAGGTGCAACATCAAAACCACTGGTCATTAAATGTTTGGTGTGGTATTCATCATAATCGAATTATTGGACCCCACTTTTTTAATGAACCACTAAATGGTCATAGTTACCTGAACTTTCTACAAGAAGAACTACCCCAACTGCTTCAAGGTCTCGATAGGGATGAGCTCGACAGTATGTGGTTCCAGCACGATGGTGCGCCTCCGCATTACCATCGTGAAATTCGTGCGTTTTTGGACCAACGATATCCGCAAAAATGGATTGGACGTGGGGGTTTCATTGAGTGGCCACCAAGGTCTTGCGACATCACCCCATTAGATTTCTTCCTATGGGGTTATATTAAAAATAAGGTGTATGTTAATCCACCAACAACAGTAGAAGATATGCGAAACAGGATTAGGGATACCTGTAGAACAATAACGCCACTAATTTTGTCCAGGGTCCGAGAAAATCTGCAAAAAAGACTAAATTTGTGCATTGCACAAGAGGGTCGTTTATTCGAACACTTATTAAAAAGAAATAATTAATCTCAGTATTTAATAGGTAATTTTTTTGTTTCAATTTAGTATAAAAGTAACTATGTATTTGCCTTGTCGTTATTGTTGTGTTAATTTTTTCACATTATGTTTAATTAAACTATTGCCGTTGTAATATAACGAATAATGTATTTCATCATATTTAACCACATTCTGTTTGTTTCTGTAGTTTCTTTTTATTATTTTACATGGCTACTATGATAATGAAGAGTATTTTTGTAAAAAAGTATGGAAAATAAGAAAAACTGAAATATCTCAAAAACTATTATAAATAGGTATAGGATATATTGAACAAAACTTTTAGGGTTTTTATTATTCTATTAAATAACATGAAAATATACAGGGTGTACCATTTAAAAAAAAAGATATTTATTCACTTAAACTTGTTCAAATTTGAGCCGATGTGTTCAACACCCTGTAGCTTTTATTGCAAATATTAGGTAAAAATTATGTTAACTTGTCCTTGGCCTTGCTAAATTCCAAATTTGAATATATTTGTCACAAAATTGAAAACGTTATTTAGGATTGAATTGATGCTTGAAAATGTGACTTTTTTTCTTTAAACTTAATTATCTCAGAAACTATAAAGTTTTGTTATAGTAAACCCTTAATAAAAAAGATTTAAAATTATAAGCTAAATCGAAAATACGACTCGTATATAGGGTGTTCTATTTAAAAAAATACAACTTTATGCTGTCCTAGTTTTTTGGCTCACCCTGTAGAGTCCTAAATATTTTTAAAATCTGCGTAAAAGTAAACTGTATCAAACAATAAATATAGTTTCTTTGTTAATTTCACCAAAAAGACACAAACCTACTTCATCCAATCGTTGACTCACCCTGTACGTTGTAACGTTCGATAGTAACAATCTTTTTCTACATGTGTATTAAATTTGATTTCAATTCCTTTACTATTTTGTGTTTTATGAAGTGTTTTGCAATAAAAAATGAGTTTTCTTATATTTGAACATCGCGTCGCGTTGTATCTTTAACATTAGTCCTAAAATATTCACAAATAAATGATTGCCATGTATTTTTGATTTATTGAAAAGCGAGTCATCTGCTTTGTTTTAGATTTATTAGATTAAGGTCATGTCCAAAGATGTAAGGCGAAGTACTCTGAAGGGACAACCGCTCGAATGATTACATTCTACAATCTAAAATATAAAATTTAATTTTAAAAATGCGAAAACGGTCTCTGACGATCAATTCTACCGTCTGTTACTATTCGAAAATACTTTATTGCAATTTCATGCATGCATGCAAGGAGTATTGTGGCAAGCAGTTATGTAACTATTAGATATAGTCACGCTAAATTGCAAGCGAAATGTAAAATCATTAATTATTTTCACCCGATACGGAAAATCATTAAATGTAATGTATTAATAAAGGGAATATTAAATACTTCATCTCATCAAGTTTACAATGAAATTAATGTGAAATAAATTAGTCATAAACATGATATATTATTAAATATAAGAATAGAAATTAGTATAATATTTCAAACTTTTTCAATATCTCTCTAATTGAAAGCATATTATAACAGCATGTATACTTGCATTAAACTTTAATATTCTAAACGAACTTTAGCAATTTTAATACGCAATATATCTTCTTACCTTAATGTAAAGTTCAGTTAATTCCAGAGTCAGCGTGGGAGGAAGAAATCTCCAAGTTAGCAAGGCAGTATGTGTGCAATTTAATACGACTATAATGGAATTCCAAAGTAATATGTCTGGAGCACAAACTTCAATTCCACCCCATACGGCGAGAAAGAAATATCCGAAGGATAATAAGGCCCTGAAAACAAGATATTAATTATATGACGAATACGACTGATAAAATCAATAAGTAATGTTTGTTCAGAAAATTTGCTTTTTTAACCGACTTCTAAAAGAAGGAGGTTCTCAATTCGTCGAGTATGTATGTTTTTTTATGTATGTACACCGATTACTCCGGACCGGTGAGACTGATTTGAATTAAATTTTCTACGTTATGTTCAGGAAGTTGCTGCGGTGGTCCCATATTTTTTTGGACAAAATTGGTGTAGTTATATCCAAGATGGCGCTGACAATATGGCGGCCAAAAAAATTAATTTTGTCCGATTTTCTCCAAAATGGATACGGGGGAATTTTTGGAGTTGTGCATAACGAATCTGCAATTATTTTTAAAAAATTCAATATGGCGGATCCAATATGGCGGACAAAAAAAAATTGATACTGAAAATAATTTATTTGTAATTCAATATCGTGGGTTGCATATGGTGGGTTTAAAATTTTACCTTATTCACATTTATTAGGGGGTTTTCGGGGTCGTGTATTATGAATATGAAGTTAATTTTTTACAACTATTAGCTTTATTTATTAGCAATATGAGGGACAGAAAATTTTAAATATTCCGATTTTGTCTAAAATTGATATTGTGGGGTTCTTGAGGCGTATACAAACTCAATATGCAGTATAAAGTATATCGAGCTAAGAAATTTACATCTTAGGTTCTTTAAATATCAATAGTGGAAGGTTTTGGGTCTATATTGCCAATCTAAAATCAATTTGAAATTTAAGATAGTGGATTTACTATGACAGACTAAATATTTGTTTGACACAATTTTACGGGTATTTGGAGAACTCTAAGGACCAAAGAATTTGTAGTGATTCATTTTAGGGTGATTTACAACTTTGGATAAAATGGGTACTTTTTACCACCTTGGAGTCATTGCGAGGTATACTAATCTCGATTAGTACTTAGTTCAAATAATTTATGGATATCATAATGAATTCTAAAATCAAAAATAAAAAAATAAGATTTTTATAAAAAAATTGAACCGACTTCTAAAAGTGCGCGAAAAAGTGAAAAATAACTATACATTTTTATATGAAATTGAACTTTTTGAAGTGGGCGCCAAATTATTTGTAAATGAAATAAAAAAAACTACTAATATATATAGAAGTTATGGTAAGAAAGCAATTACAAATAAAGTATCTTTAATCTGTTTAAGCGAATTACATGTGTATTAGTTTGGCGCCGACTTCAAAAAGTACATTTTCATATAAAAATTTATAGTTATTTTTCACATTTTAGCGCACTTTCAGAAGTCGGTCCAATTTTTTTATAAAAATTTTATACCATCTTTTTAACCGACTTCTACAAGAAGGAGATTCTCAATTCGTCGACTATGTATTTTTTTTATGTATTTACACCGATTATTCCGGAGCGGCGGCACCGATTTGAATGAAAGTTTTTACGTTATATTCAGGAAGTTACTGCGGTGGTCCCATATTTTTTTAAACGAAATTGGTACAGTAAAATCCAAGATGGCGCTGACAATATGGCGGCCGAAAAAATTAATTTTGTCCGATTTTCTCCAAAATTGGTACGGGGAAATTTTCGGGATCGTACACAACGAATCTGAAATTATTTTTTAAAAATCCAATTTGGTGGATCCAATATGGCGGACAAGAAAATTTAATTTTGTCCGATTTTCTCCAAAATTGGTGTGGGGGAGTTTTCGGGATCGCACATAACGAATCCAAAATATTTTTAAGAAATTGAATATGGCGGATCCAATATGACGGACGAAAAAAATCAATTTTCTCCGATTTTCTCTAAAATTGATATGGGAGAGTATTCGGGATCACACATAACGAATCTGAAATTATTTTTAAAAAATTCAATATGGCGTATCCAATATGACGGATAAAAAATTAATTTTGTCCGATTTGTTTCAAAATTGATATGACGGAATTTTTGGGATCGCTCATTACGAATCTGACATTATTTTAAAAAAATAAATATGGCGGATCCAAGATGATGGATTAAAGATTCTATATCTCTCGATTTTGTTTGAAATCAGTATTAGGGAATTTTTGCTAGTATTAATTACGAATTGAAAATAGTTTTTGAAAAACTCAATTAGTCTGATCTAGCCTGAACTAACCTCGGCTAACCTGAACTAACCTGATCTATCCTGAACTAGCCTAAACTATATTTATATCTAGTCTCAACTATCCGCCAAACTGTGTTTTCTCTTTAGTTTTGAATATTTTCAACTATTAACTATTCGTTTGTTTTGATGGATTTTTTTTCCTTATTTTTTGGGATTAAGGTCTTGTACGAAAAATAAAACAACCATATATTTTCTAGTAATTTTTATTTTCTTCCTTTATATTTACATTGATTTCCGATAAAACAATTTTTTTCACAAAGTTTATTTACAAACTTACACCTAAATAAAATTTTTATGAAATAAAATTTAAAAAAAAATTGAACGGAAATCAGTATTGGAGAAATTTTGTTAGTTTCAATTACGAATTTTAAATATTTTTTCAAAAACAATATGATCAATTCAATTTAGCGTCCTAAAAATTTTACATTTTTCGATTTTCTCCAAAACTGATATAGGGGGTTCTTGAGGGTGTAAATTATGAATTTAGTAGTATTTTTTCAGGTTCAATATGGCGAATTCAATATAGAGGACTAAAAATTTTACATTTTTTGATTTTGTTCAAGTGTGGAACTAAATCGTGTTTGGAGATATAAATAGCGAATATAAAATTATAGAAATTTTAAATTTCGGGATTTCATCCAAAATTGGTACTAGGGGGCTTTGAAGGGTTTAGATTTAGATTAGATTAAGACGTTAAAATTATTTTTTTTTTAAATTCAGTATGGTGAGATGAAAATTTTACCTTATTCGCATTTTTTCAAATTTGGTATTAGGGTTTTTTTTAGGTACTGTGTTACGAATATGAAGTTAAATTTTTACAACTATTAGGTTGATAAGATACAATATGAGAGACTGAAAATTTTACATTTTCCGTTTTGTGTAAAACTGATATTGCGTGGTTCTTGGGGCGTATACAAACTCAATATGCAGTATAAAATATATCGGGTTAAAAAATTTATATCTCAAGTTCTTTAAATATCGATATAATACCAATCTAAAATTAATTTGAAATTTAAGATAGTGGCTATACCATGACAGACTAAATATTTTTTGACAGAATTTCACTGGTATTTGGAGAACTCTAAGAATCAAAGAATTTTTAGTGGTTCATCTTAGGGTGATTTACAACTTTGGATAAGATGGATATTTTTTTGCCACAATTGAGTCATTGCGAGATACACTAATCTCGATTAGTACTTAATTCAAATAATTTATAAATATCATAATTAATTCAAAAATAAAAATCGAAATATAAAATTTTTATAAAAAAATTGAACCGACTTCTACAAGTGCTCTAAACAGTGAAAAATAACTATACATTTTTATATGAAATTGAAATTTTTGAAGTCGGCGCCAAATTATTTCTAAACGGCACAAATAACTAATAATATATTCAAATTATGGTAAGAAAGCAATTACAAATAAAGAGCTTTTAATTTGTTTATGCGAATCACATTTTGTCAGGTATTAGTTTGGCGCCGACTTCAAAAAATTCAGTTTCATATAAAAATTATAGTTATTTTTTACTTTTTAGCGCACTTTTAGAAGTCGGTTCAATTTTTTTATAAAAATTTTATTAAAAAATATGTTTATACATAGAAATTTAAGCAATGGCAGCACCGTTTTTAATCGCCCCCCCTTTCCCTATGTTTGCCCAAAAAACAAAAATAAAGGGTTTGAAAAAATATATTTTAGGACTTTACAAAAGTAATGGTATTTTTACTATTGTATTGATTACACACGTTTACAAAAAAAAGTGAATGCTTATTTGACCAGACCATTTTATTCTTATGTAATTAGATACCCTGAATCCAAATCTAATATTTGCTAAGCTCTATCACGTCAGGTTCAAGGTCATTTCAAGGTCAAATGGAGTAAAATTCACTAAATAAATCTAAGGAAGTAGATATGTGCGTTTTACAGGTTGTTGAATCCAAATTCGTGGTTTGTTTAATCCCCCAAGGTCAGCCAGAGGTCATTTTAAGGTCAAATTTAGAAAAATCTACCAAATAGATCTGGAAAAGAAGATATGTAGACTTTTGAGGGCGCTGAATCTGAATTTGTGATTTAATACCTCAAGGTTAGTTCAAGTTAGTGTAGCTGAGCGTGGGTTCTCATTTTTTACAGATTTTTTTAATTTGACCTTGAAATTACTTTGAAAAAACCTCCCGTTGACCTTGAGATATTAAACAAACCATGAATTCATATTCAGCGACCCCAAAACCTACATATATTTTTTTTTCAGATTTATTTAGCGTTTTTTCTTAATTTGACCTTATATTAACCATGAAATGACCTCTAGCTGACCTTGAAGGATTAAATAAACTATGAATTCGGATTCAGTGATCTGAAGAACCTACATATCTAATTATTTAGATTTATTTAGTGAATTTTACTCTGTTTGACCTTGAAATGACGTGATAAAAGTTAGTGGACCTCAAATTTGGATTCAAGGCGTTAAATTATATAAGAATAAAATGGTTTTGTCAATGTTATTATTGCATCTACTTAACAAGTGTTATTATTCTCAGCTGAGTTTTTGCCAATGTCAATCTCATGTCATCTTGAACATCCAGCTTATTACTGGCTTTTATCCACATTGCAAAGGTAAGTAAAATCAAATGGGATTAATATTCAGAAAGAAAGCATAGAAGCTTAATTGAGATAACTGTTTTCCCTGAAATCTATCACGAACTGATGAGTCATTTCGCAGCTCCAAACGTTCATCCTGCATTTCATCGAGGATGTTGATAACATCCAAAGATCCATGAAATGGATTTCGTATTGATGCAAAATCTTCTTTAGAGAACTCCGGGATATAAAGTTGACTTTCAGGTTCAAGAACATGAAGATGGTAATTATGTTTCTCTCTTAGATTATCTAGAGTTCCTGTCTCGGATTTCTTCAGTTTTGATGTATAAGTGTTCAAACATGGCAAACCTCCCACGATTTACTTTACGGCGCTAGTTTTACATATTTAATACAATACCTCTGAAGTGAATAATGTGTATTTCTTTACCCTGCAGTTTCAAGTTTAACTTGTTTAGGTGATCTAAGATATCAGATAAATAAATTATCCTTTGGATCAAGGTTTCATCATTAAAGTGCTTATGACACTAAGCTCATGGTTTCATTTCATTTCTAAGAACGGATTTATTATTCAGAGACTTGGCCAACATTTATTTTTGGTAACTAACGAACAATAGTGTAGAAAAGAAAAATTCAAATCCTTTGCTTGAGATGCCAACTCTTTAACTTATGACTGAAAGTCCGACCTCGACCTAAGCGTAATTGGCGCTTTATCGGTATTAAGAACAACACTGCATAAATCACACTGTGGCTCCTCTATGCCGTTATATTAACAGTCAAAAATCCATATTTTAAAATAGTTTTCCGAATAATTTCTTTTTACTTCATAATATCGATATCTCGAAAATTAAATGTTTCAAAATAATTTTTTCAAAATTTTGAATCATATAACATTAACATAATGTTTTTTACAGAACAGCCAAAATAAGCGATATAAATATGAAAAAATGTTGTCCATGGTCCTCGGTATTATGAAAACACAAACAAATATTAATCATAAATTTACAAATTATGTATAAAAATAATTTTGTTCAGGTATTTTTCTATTTATCATTTTTCAACAAAAATTATACCCTGACTGAAGAATGGATTTTCTTACACAGTGTCGTTCATTGTTGATTTATTTAATGTAAATACTCATAATTTGAAATTAAAAAAATTAATTTTTCATAAAATGTGAATTATATTTTTCATAATTTAATAAAAATGGAAAATTATTACTTCGGAATGTAGTGGACCTAAAAGAGAAAATTTTGATACCTATTGCAATTTCTTTCAATTTTGAACATTCGTTGATAAGAAGCGTTTACTCAAAATTGTAATTTTTATATTAGTTCCACGAAACCAAATAATCAACCGTTATAATCAATGAATGAAGAAATATTTTCGAAAATATTGTGTAAAATGAAGGTAAAAACTTTTAAAGCGTAAAAAGCATGGAAATTATGTTTTTTTTGAAAAAATTTCGATACTCACCCCCTATTTCGAGGGCCTAGAACACGATTCTGACCTTGATTTTTCACTATTTTTCCTCACTTTCCCGGAAAACTCAAAAAAAAAGAAAAACATCACTTCACAAAGCACTTTCTTTTCAGTTAAAAACCGAATTTACGTATTTATTTTCAATGGAACTAGTTAAAAATATTGTACGTAATATACTTCAATTATTTTTGCACAAATTTTAGCCAACCAATTTAGAAAAACTTATATTTTCAGCGAAAAATCAAAAACACGTCTCGAAAACGTCATCAACGGTCAGACTATCTAAACTGGCCGCCGAATCACGTAAAAAGGTGCAATGTTGCCAGATTTAAAATTTCTTCATAATATAAACTATAAGATTTGTCCTTCTCAGTCAACAACATGGTTTAATTTTTTAAATATTCAGAACAGTTTCTAAGTAAAAATAATCTTAGCCCTTCAAAATTTTTGGTTGATTTTAGTTAAGATAGGTTGGTTCAGGTTTAGCTTGATTTTGGTTAAATTGGAAAACAGAAACTAACCTGAACTAATCTAAATTAACCTAGATTTAAAGTTTCCTGGTATAAACTTTAAAATTTACCCATTACAGTTAACAACATAGTTTAATGTTTGTAACGTATAAAAAGGGGTAAAATGAATCTTAACCTTCCAAAATTTTTGGTTAGGTCTGGTAAGTATAGGTTAACATTAGTCTTGGTTACTTTAAAAAACCGAAATTAACCTAAACTAAACTAAATTGAACTAACCTGAACTAACCTGAACTAACCTGAACTAACCTAAACTAACCTGAACTAACCTAAATTGACGTAGATTTATTAATTAAAAAATGTCATTGTCCAGCAGAGACCACGTGGAGGCGGGACAAGCTCTGCCACTCGACACTTTCTGCCAACGGACATAAGCAATATGATCAATTCATATTATCCGTTCAAAACTACTGGTATTTGGAGGGAAACAAACAAAAGCAACTATAATCCTTAAAACCTTTAATATTTAGAGTCAAAATCGCACATCAAAGTACTGGTATTTGGAGGGAGACAAACACAAATAACTGTAATCCTTAAAACCTCTATAATTTTGAGTCAAAATCGCACATCGAAGGCATAGACATAAGAGTAATTAATAGTACTTCAATAATCAAAGGAAAGAAAAAAATTCTTTTTGGAACCTTTTCTTTCCAATTCAAACTGAAAGAGAAGAATATTTAAGAAATCGTTTTTGCAATCTGGCAACATCGCCGACTTCAACAGTACGCCATCTTTAGTGAACTATGCAAACTATTATTTGTTGGTGCCGGCCGTGTTCTTTTGATTTTGTTGTGATTTTTGTGGTGATAATTTTTCGGATTTTTTCGATAAAAAAAGTGCATATTTTTGAATTTTTTTATAATGCAGAAGCTTCTATTACTGTGGAATTCGTTGTTATAACAAAAGTCTAACGATTTAGTGAAAAAAATTGAACCTAAATTGAAAAGTTATTTTCCCTGTTTTCCGCAAAATTGAGGAAAAATTATGGAAAACCGAGGTCAGAATCGTATTCTACGACCTCGAAATAGGGGGTATGTATCAAAATTTTTTCAAAAAAACGTCATTTTTCTATCATTTCATCATCTCACTATTTTGGCTATTGTTATTTTTAAATGTGTTTATCGTTTCTTGTAATACTTGAAGTAAAATATTGTCCAATACAATTTTTGTGTATTACTTTAATGGCACTAGTTTTGGTCGATTTTTATAACTTAAATTAAAATATTAATAAGATTGTATGCTTAAAGCCTCAATACAGAAGTTCCGTTATGGAAGATATCTAAATGAGGTCAATCTGGAATATATCGGCTAATTAGCGTTGGACTACTGGTCGATGTCAGTTCAAATGTTCCCTGAGATCGAAGGCTTCGTACTAGCAAGCCAAAATCAGGTCATCCCAACGAGAAACTACCTCAAAATGCCTATATGGATGTAGAACATCGGAGACAATCCAGGAGGTAGAGAAAGTACCATATTATGAATACAGCAAGGAACTTATCCTGGAAAACAACTAGTACAGGCTGTACTGGGATCAAATTGTGCTTACGGATCATACAGTTGCACATAATAGACCAGAGCTCATTTTAGTCGACAACAACACTAATAGAAGTCGCCATTCCCAACAACAACAATCTCAGGGACAAGCAAAATGAGAAGTTTGCTAAATACGGAGATTTGAAGATACAAATATGCAAACAATGGGGAATTAGTAGAGTCCAGTCTATCCCCATAATTCTATCAATAACCGGCGTAGTACCGAAGAGTCTTCTGCTTTGTATCATGAAATTGGGCCCTAAAGAATAAGGCTACGCTATTTGATACCACCTGAACTTCTTCTTCTTTAGGTGCCATGTCCGTATTCAGACGTTGGTGTTCATCATGTTTACAATTTCCTGAAATCTTTCTCTATCGGCTGCTGCGCGAAATAGTTCTTCTACCGTGCAATCACACCACTGCCATGAAAACTTCTTTCGGCCTATCCATCTTTTTCCTTCCACTTTTCCTTGTATTATAAGGCGAAGTAGATGGTATTTAGGTCCTTTAATTATGTGGCCGAAGTATTCTGTTTTCCGCCTCTTTATAATGTTCAAGAGCAGTCGATCTGTATCCATCATTCTGAAAACATCCTCATTGAAAGTGTGCGAAACCCATGATATCTTTAGGATTCGACGATAGCACCACAATTCGAAAGCTTCCAGTTTGTTTAGCGTTGTGGTTTTTAGTGTCCGTGTCTCGCAACCGTATAACAGAATAGACCATACATTAGCATTTCAGGACCCTCTTACGAATATGCATTGACAGATTCCTGTTGCATAGAACTGGTTTCCATGTCATAAAGGCCTTACGCGATATTTCGATCCTAGCTATTATCTCTTCATCTGAGTCCCCATTCACATTCAACTAATTGCCAAAATATCTGAAATGGTTTACACGCTCTATCCTCTCTTCATCGAGCCAAAGTTGACATTTATCTACATTAATCTTTTCAACAGGCATCCATTTTTGTTCTTGAGATGTTGATTTTAAGGCCTCTTCGGCAGCTCGCCTCATTGACTAGATTTACTAATGTTTGGAGATCCTCGATGCTTTTTTGCAAGAATGGCCATATCCTCAGCAAATCTAATATTGTTGATTACTTCTCCACCCAGTCTTACTCCCTTTTTTCTGTCATCCAAAGCCTCCCTAAAAATTTCTTCAGAGTATACATTAAAAAGACAGGGTGATAAAACGCAACCCTGTCTTACTCCACGTTTGATGGGTAGGCTTTGAGTACGACTGTTTTCAATTTGGATAGAGGCTACTTGATTGTAATACAGATGTTTTAGCAGTCTTATATCGTAGTGGACTAGACCTGCTGTTTATAGACATTCGAAAAGTGTATCGTGTTGTACTCGGTCGAATGCCTTTTCAAAGTCGATGAAACAGACGTAGATGTTCTTTCGGAATTCACAACTTTTTTGTAGGAGAACGCGCATACAAAATAGTGCCTCTTTGGTTCCTAGACCATTTCTAAATCCAAATTGCTCATCACTCACTCTACTTTCGCATAGAAGGAACCTGAACTATCCGGAAGTTTATGGGCAATGCACAGGACTATAACACCACCTGGAGCCTGATAACATAGAAAAGCACTATCCTTATGATATCCGGGTATATCTGGGATGAGTGAATGTTCCTTGGAGAGTTTATGGATAAGATTATATGTATATATTTAATTAAAATTTACTAGAAATCACAAACCTATATTGCTATATATTTTCTTAAAATGAAAAGCACATATTGTCGCCTTACTTTTATCCAATAATGTATGCAAACAAACTCCGAACAAAAATTGCTTTAATGCTAAATATAAAGTTTAAAGTTTCGTACTCAGGATAAACGATCATCGAACTATTGAAAATAAACTACAAATAAGGCATTTAAAGTCATACATACCACAACAAAAAGAAGTTGTCGTATTTTTTATAATTTATGGAAAATATACAATAAAATATGTATACTCTGTGGGCTTTTATTTGTACAGGGTGAGTCAACGATTGGATGAAGTAGGTTTGTGCCTTTTCGGTGAAATTAACAAAGAAACTATATTTATTGTCTGATACAGTTTATTTTTACGCAGATTTTAAAAATATTTAGGACTCTACAGGGTGAGCCAATAAACTAGGACAGCATAAAGTTGTATTTTTTTAAATAGAACACCCTATATATGAATCGTATTTTCGATTTAGCTAATAATTTTAAATCTTTTTATTAAGGGTTTACTATAACAAAGCTTTATAGTTTCTGAGATAATTAAGTTTAAAGAAAAAAAGTCACATTTTCAAGCATCAATTCAATCCTAAATAACGTTTTCAATTTTGTGACAAATATATTCAAATTTGGAATTTAGCAAGGCCAAGGACAAGTTAACATAATTTTTACCTAATATTTGCAATAAAAGCTACAGGGTGTTGAACACATCGGCTCAAATTTGAACAAGTTTAAATGAATAAATATCTTTTTTTTTAAATGGTACACCCTGTATATTTTCATGTTATTTAATAGAGTAATAAAAACCCTAAAAGTTTTGTTCAATATATCCTATACTTATTTATAATAGTTTTTGAGATATTTCAGTTTTCCTTATTTTCCATACTTTTTTACAGAAATAGTATTCATTATCATAGTAGCCATGTAAAATAATAAAAAGAAACTACAGAAACAAACAGAATGTGGTTAAATATGATGAAATACATTATTCGTTATATTACAACGGCAATAGTTTAATTAAACATAATGTGAAAAAATTAACACAACAATAACGACAAGGCAAATACATATTTACTTTTATACTAAATTGAAACAAAAAATTACCTATTAAATACTGAGATTAATTATTTCTTTTTAATAAGTGTTCAAATAAACGACCCTCTTGTGCAATGCACAAATTTAGTCTTTTTTGCAGATTTTCTCGGACCCTGGACAAAATTAGTGGCGTTATTGTTCTACAGGTATCCCTAATCCTGTTTGGCATATCTTCCACTGTTGTTGGTGGATTAACATACACCTTATTTTTAATATAACCCCATAGGAAGAAATCTAATGGGGTGATGTCGCTAGACCTTGGTGGCCACTCAATGAAACCCCCACGTCCAATCCATTTTTGCGGATATCGTTGGTCCAAAAACGCACGAACTTCACGATGGTAATGCGGAGGCGCACCATCGTGCTGGAACCACATACTGTCGAGCTTATCCCTATCGAGACCTTGAAGCAGTTGGGGTAGTTCTTCTAGTAGAAAGTTCAGGTAACTATGGCCATTTAGTGGTTCATTAAAAAAGTGGGGTCCAATAATTCGATTATGATGAATACCACACCAAACATTTAATGACCAGTGGTTTTGATGTTGCACCTCTCTAATCCAAAATGGGTTTTTTGTGGCATAATAATGCATGTTGCGTCTATTTACGGCACCGTTACTTCTAAAAGTAGCTTCATCACTAAACATTACCTTGCATAATAAATTTGGATTTAATTGAATCTCCGCATTTATTGTACGACAAAAGTTTACACGACTTTCAAAATCCTGTCCATGCAATTCTTGGTGTAATTCCATGTGATATGGATGATACCTATATTTCTTGGTAGTACGATTAGCGGTGGATTGTGATGTTTCACATAATGCTGCTAACTGACGGCTACCAATATAAGGATTTTCCTGGACATTTAACAATACTTGTAGTTCTTTTTCTTCATTAGTTACTGGTTTGTTGACCACTTTACGTTTTGGATAATCAACAGTACCAGAAGAATCAAATCTTTGCATTAAGTTTTGAAAAGTATGGGTATTAGGCTGGCGTCGATCAGGATACTTCATTTTGTAAATTCTTTGAGCAAGAAGGCAATATTTTTGAGCCTCTCCTATTGTATAAATCATATCTATTAACTCATTCTTTGGAAAATTCATTTTACAATATAAGATGAATGCAAAAAAACCAAACTACACTACATAAAAACCAAAAGAAGCGATTGCGATTATAAATTTGACACACAGACTATTTCTGTAAAAAATATGGAAAACAAGAAAAACTGAAATATCTCAAAAACTATTGTAAATAGGTATAGGATATATTGAACAAAACTTTTAGGGTTTTTATTACTCTATTAAATAACATGAAAATATACAGGGTGTACCATTTAAAAAAAGATATTTATTCATTTAAACTTGTTCAAATTTGAGCCGATGTGTTCAACACCCTGTAGCTTTTATTGCAAATATTAGGTAAAAATTATGTTAACTTGTCCTTGGCCTTGCTAAATTCCAAATTTGAATATATTTGTCACAAAATTGAAAACGTTATTGAATTGATGCTTGAAAATGTGACTTTTTTTCTTTAAACTTAATTATCTCAGAAACTATAAAGTTTTGTTATAGTAAACCCTTAATAAAAAAGATTTAAAATTATAAGCTAAATCGAAAATACGATTCGTATATAGGGTGTTCTATTTAAAAAAATACAACTTTATGCTGTCCTAGTTTTTTGGCTCACCCTGTAGAGTCCTAAATATTTTTAAAATCTGCGTAAAAATAAACTGTATCAAACAATAAATATAGTTTCTTTGTAAATTTCACCGAAAAGGCACAAACTTACTTCATCCAATCGTTGACTCACCCTGTACATAATTTTATTACGGGCAGAATTTCTGGCAGAACTATTCACAATAAATCATAACCACGAATTGTTACATTAATTTTATTATGAATCACAAACTCCGTTTTATGCGGTTTAGTCAAATCTAGAAGATAAATTTTACTGGAAATGGAACAAAAACATTTATTTCAGATTATTTCGCATCAAAAGTTTCATTATTTTCTGGTCTAATGCGAATACAAACTAAATCAGTTCGCTGACACTGAAGTTTATTTTTAATTTCGTTATAACTCGAGAATATAAAATCCACAGAAAAAAGAATACACGTGTAAAAAGAAAGAAAAGTGTTATTGTGGACTGTCTTATATATAACTATTTGTTATATAATATCGGCTTGTGCACACGAGTGGTTAATAAACATTACTTTCCTATTAAAAGTGCTGAGAACTCTAAAATGATGGAGAGGCTTCAAATTCGGAAAACGAAAATAACTTTATTATAATTGCAGTCGATTATTCCGCAGCCGCACTCTGTCTATTATTTTTAAGCAGAAAAAACAGAAAATAAGACACGACAACTACATCTCGACGCGTCAGTCAATAATTTGCAGTCAAAGAAAGGATTATACCACGATCTCCTTTGAGAGCGCTGCATGTTGTATGCTAACAAATGAGAGCGATGTATATATATATATAATATATATATATATATATATATATATATATATATATATTATATATATATTGTTGAAAATAAGTGCCCATATTCAGTTTTGGTTGAGACAAAAAGAGAAGAAATTAGACAAAGAAAGTATAACAGATGCATTTTAATGGTTAATATACCAGTAGATTTAGTTTAGAATAGGGTAGAATTAGGTTTAGGTATAGTTAGGTATAGCATAATATGTATTATTAAAAAAGTCTTAAAAAAGACAATACAATCCAAAATTTTTGGATAAGAAAAGAATTGAGAATTGGTATATTTAAAAAAAATGACATATTTTTTCTCATAAAAACTAAAGTTAGTGAAGAGACTATATAAAAGATATGTTATTAGTTAGAGTAAGGTGGAGTCCAAACAAATATATAGGTTAAATGAATAAAAAGAGTGTGGATGCTTTAAAAAAGCTAATAATAAAGGGTAATACATCTTCGATTGTCCCATTAAAACAATCACCCGTAAGACACAAGAGTGCGTGAAGTGGAAAAACTAGTGTAAAGTTCAGAAAAAATTACCGCGAATTGTTAGATTAGATTAGAATAAACACTAACGTATAAAAGATAAGAAAAATGCTTTAGTTTTAAGGGTTATTGAATAAATTAAGTACAAACTAAGATCATATTTTATATAAAATAGAATATAAAATAGATTTAATTAGTTGGTAAGGTAAATTTAAGCTTAGTTTAAGAAATATTGGCACAAATATATTAAGAAAAATTTGCTGAATAAAATTGTAATAACATTAAAGCAGCAATAAACGTTTTAAAGTCAAAATCTGATAAAATTGTCATGAATTTTTAAAGTGCAGAATGTTTATTTTTATCAGTTTTACTATATAAATAATGTACCAAAGTAACTTTTATATATATATATAATATATATATATATATATATATATTATATATATATATATATTATATATATATATATATACATATATATATATATATATTATATATATATATATATACATATATATATATACATATATATATATATATATATATATATATATATATATATATATATATATATATATATATATCAAAATTTCGAGAAAACTCTGAAGTTTAATTATTGTAAATTCAAGTAAGCTTAAAAGTCAAATTTCTGTCAATATATTAAAAAAAAAATTAAAATCCCAATCAAAAATTGGTAAAATAAAAAGGCCATTTCAAAATTCAATTTTCCAAGATAAAAAAATTCAAGTTACCTGGTGTCAAAAATCAGACAAATCAGAAAACGAAAATTTCTTATGTTTTGCCCTACTACAAAAAGCCAAGGGGTGGGAATTTTCAACAGAGTTGAATTAATCATTTTGCCGGAAGCACTGCGTTTCTTGAGCTCCAGAAACTTGACACAACCTTAATTTTTCAATTAAAAAAAAAGTTCTCCCTACGTCACAAGTAAACAAAAGTTAAAATATTTTGTTTTAAAGAGGTTATGTGTTACTTTTGTTTTCAAGTATAAAGAAATTAATAATTTTTTTTAAAGCAATTAGTAAAAGTTTATAAGTTTTTTTTAAATAAATTTGCAACTCTCAAACAACAACAAATGAGATATTATTTTGATAAGAAGGTATATATATATATATATATATATATATATATATATATATATATATATATATAGATATATATGTTATATCGTAGGTTTTCACGGATGGTAGAATGAATAGTTTGGTTATTCCGGGTTTAAATCCGTTCGTTCAAAAAATCGTTTTCACGACGTTTCGCCAAAATCTCATTTGGCATTTTCAAGTGCGGTTCGTCTTGTCACTCGCTGAGAACTGATGGTGGCCTCTGATGAATTTCGAGTTTTGTTTAGCTGGCTCGCTTCCTGATTGGATGAGCAGCTTTGCAGACTCCTCCCCTCTACCGAATGCGATATATTTTGTTCTTGTATGCAGGTCTCTCGTGTACTAGTTGATTTTTGTTGTTTTCTTTCTTGATTTTATATTAATGTTTTCCATGTAGTTGAAAAATTTATAGCATCGTCTCGTTTATTTAGCTGTCCAGCTTTTTCGATTTCTAGGGCCTCTCTTATGACGCGTACCTTTTGGTTCTGTACTGGTGCTATTTCTTTTGTTTTTTCGAAGTCGATGGTATGTCCGGTTGTTTGGTGATGTTGAAATAGGGCTGAGGTCATAGCAAACTTTTTTATGCGGTTATATTTCGAACAAGAGGCACTGCATAAGGCACCTTTAAAACTGAAATTTTGGAAACGCTATGTTGATGATATTTTTATAATATGGCCACATGGAAAAGAACACCTGGACGATTTCTTCATATACCTGAACAATATCCACCACAGAATCCAGTTCACGCTAGAAATCGAACAAGAATAGAAACTTCCTTTTTTGGACCAGCTATTAACTAGGAAACTCAACAACACCCTGGGCTTTAGCGTATATCGGAAACCCACATATACTGACCGATATCTCAATGCAGCGTCACATCATCATCCCTCTCAAAAACAGGCAGTAATCAATACACTAGTATCAAGATCTCTCCGCCTAACAGAACTTGACAAGAAATAAGACACATTTCAACAGCTCTAGAACGGAATGGTTTCTCACAATCAGATATAAAGAAAGCCATAAAAAGACAAGAGAAGACTACAACAAAGACCAAAGACCAAGATCAAACAAGGAACAAAGCCATAATACCATACATAAAAGGAATAACAGACAGAATCGGAAGAATCTTAAGAAAACACAACATACAGCCCATATCTAAACCACAAAAAACAATAGCCAACATCCTGGGAATTCCCAAAAACAAGACCAACCCTGAAAATTATGGCGTTTATAGCATTTCATGTGCAGATTGCCACCAAACTTATATAGGACAAACAAACAGGCGCATATCAGCAAGAATCCAAGAACATAAAAATAGCATCGAAAACAAACAGACAACCTCAGCCCTATTTCAACATCACCAAACAACCGGACATACCATCGACTTCGAAAAAACAAAAGAAATAGCATCAGTACAGAACTACAAGGTACGCGTCATAAGAGAGGCTCTAGAAATCGAAAAAGCGGGACAGCTAAATAAACGAGACGATGCTATAAATTTTTCATCTACATGGAAAACATTAATAAAAAAACAAGAAACTAAATGAACTAGACACGAGAGACATACAAGAACAAAATATATCGCACTCGACAGAGGGGAGGAGCCTGTGAAGCCGCTTATCCAATTAGAAAGCGAGCCAGCTAAACAAAATTCGAAATTCATCAGTGGCCACCATCAGTTCTCAGCGAGTAACGAGACGAACCGGCACTTGAAAATGCCAAATGAGATTTTGGCGAAACGTCGTGAAAACGATTTTTTGAAACCCGGAATAAAATTTTGATGATAAGCGAGAAAATTTGAAAATATTTCAAATTGATAAATATATTTCAGATAATAAAATTATAATTATTTTTTACCTGACGCTCAACAACGACAAAATTTAACCATAACGTACTGAAACTTGAAAATATAAATACAGAAGTAAACATCGCAAATATATATATATATATATATATATATATATATATATATATATATATATAAATAAATAAAGTTCTTGTCCGTGTAATATAAAAACAGAAATAAAATAAAATCTTTGGCATAGCGGACGTGAAATGTGTCAATCTGTACTATTCTCATGTTAAAAAGTGCGGAGCATTCCAAAGTATGGAAAGACTCCGGGTCCGACGGATGGCGACAGCGCTGTTTCGTCCTAATATGGGACTCGTCAGGCCACCGCAGTCGGTACAAACCATCATCTCGCCTATGTATCCTATAAAGCTGAAGTTAAGATTAAAAACAGCAAATAGGACGACAAAAGCGACATCTCGATGGTTCACTCGATAACACAAGAACCACACAGATTGACAAAATTTGAAAAAACTGCCATGTGGTGGCGCGACGGTGAATAAAAATAGAAATCTGTAAAATCGAATACACAAAACGCGCTGCCCAAAGGATAGGGGTCGCATTATTCGGTACAAAGCAACTAGGCTTGCTGCTAGATTGGCAACGAAAGCCACGTGTCGCACCAAACGATCCTCCTATGAGAGCACCGTTTAGTGTGTTTTAAAGCCAAACAAGTAGAAAATAAATAAATAAAGTTCTTGTCCGTGTAATATAAAAACAGAAATAAAATAAAATCTTTGACATAGCGGACGTGAAATGTGCCAATCTGTACTATTCTCATGTTAAAAAGTGCGGAGCATTCCAAAGTATGGAAGGACTCCGGGTCCGACAGATGGTGACAGCGCTGTCTCGTCAGGCCACCACGTCCGCTATGCCAAAGATTTTATTTTATTTCTGTTTTTATATTACACGGACAAGAACTTTATTTATTTATTTTCTACTTGTTTGGCTTTAAAACACACTAAACGGTGCTCTCATAGGAGGATCGTTTGGTGCGACACGTGGCTTTCGTTGCCAATCTAGCAGCAAGCCTAGTTGCTTTGTACCGAATAATGCGACCCCTATCCTTTGGGCAGCGCGTTTTGTGTATTCGATTTTACAGATTTCTATTTTTATTCACCGTCGCGTCACCACATGGCGGTTTTTTTCAAATTTTGTCAATCTGTGTGGTTCTGGTGTTATCGAGTGAACCATCCCATATTAGGACGAAACAGCGCTGTCGCCATCTGTCGGACCCGGAGTCTTTCCATACTTTGGAATGCTCCGCACTTTTTAACATGAGAATAGTACAGATTGACACATTTCACATCCGCTAAGCCAAAGATTTTATTTTATTTCTGTTTATATATATATATATATATATATATATATATATATATATATATATATATATATATATATATATATTAATTGATTTCTTACCGCTATACTATATATACATCTAAAGATCGAAAGAGTATGTAGGACTGTCCAAATTGAGTTAGTGTTTGATAAGGGAGAAGATAAAATAACAAGGATAAAATTGATTACCGTTTGTTTCTTTCCGTTTTAGGACGTCCCATTTACATTATTTAAAAGGTGACAGCGAAAATTCTGTTCTCAAGAGTTCATTTTTCAATAAGCAAGATATATTTAAATCAATTTTGCAAACATTAATTAAAGTTGCCGCAAATACAATTAAATCTCACCTTACTAATAGAACACTTTGTTTGAAACTTCCAGGAACCAAGAACGCCGCTGCGAAAAAAAAATTAGCTGTCTGAAACAGACTGTGTTGTGCAGGAGTCCATTCTTTACACATCGACCAGGATGAGTCATCTATCGTACCTAAAAAGAAAAGAAAAACCTTATTATCTACGTGAAAGTTCATTTATAACTTTCCATCTTATCTTGTGGTTTAAAGCTCGGCGCCATCGTGGCGAGGAAGTTTCATTAGTTACCTGCAGAAACCACGTATAGAATCTTCGAACATGGAAAGTTGTTTATTATCTGTCAACTTCATATTGAAAAATTGTTTTGGAGATCATGGATCGGATGACTCTCAACGTAAAAAGTTTTTAATGCAATTTTGAGAACTATTAAATAAATTGGGATTATTTAGTGTTTTCTTATTATAAAGTTATAATATAAAATGTCAAATAATTATAGATTTTTCGGGAAATATTTAAAAAGGAACTACTATGTTTTATACCACTAAATTTATTAAGAAAACAGTGACTGCAGTTTCAACTCACAGAGTCATTTTCAAACTGAATTACAAAGGTAGACTAAGTATTCAATACAGAAACATGAGAAAATTTAACAATAAATATAAACTACCTGAGAAATTACATTATTACAAAGGGGAGGTACTAAATTTTGAGAATTAATTATTATTTGGCGACAACAAATAACGGGGAAAACCCAAGTTCTGTCTGGTCATTAAGCAAATTTACATTTTTATTTTTACTATGTTTATATATTTCTAAAGATTCAAGAATATTTAACTTTTGGCCATTTGTTGAATAATGTAATATGTCAGTGTTGCTTAAATCAGGAAAACTGTGGCTGTGTTCTAAGCAATGGTTGGCAAAGCTCGAGTCTGTTTTTTGTAGTCTATATGATCGGTGGTGTTCTGAAAAGCGAGTTTTAAAGCTTCTACCACTTTGTCCAATATAGAAGCTATCACACTCTGAACATTTTAACTTATAAACTCCTGATTTATCAAACTTATTAATTTTATCTTTAGCATTGTAAAGGATAGTGGACAGATTGTGTTGAGATTTAAAGGCTACTTTTATGTTATGTTTGGAAAGAGTATTAGCTATGTTTTCTGACAGGCTACCACAGTATGACAAAGATATATAAGATGAACCATCTTTATCATTTTTTATTTTGGGATATATTGAATTAAAAGCTAGTTGTTTTTGTTTTTTAGTTATTAATTTCTTTATGGTTTGTTGGGAGAAATTGTTTGATATTGCAATCCTTTCAATGATATTTAGTTCCTCTTGAAGGTCTTCTTCAGAGAGAGGCAAAGAAAATGTTCTGTGTATCATTGAATTATATGCAGCCATTTTGTATTGTAAGGGGTGAAAAGAGTCATTAGATTTAGTATTACCTATAAACGTTGGTTTTCTAAAAATTTTAAAATTACACTGATTATTGAGGAGAGATATGGTGAGATCTAGAAAATTTATTTTATGGTTATTTTCAGTTTCCAGAGTAAATTGAATTTTTGGATGGCAATTATTAATGTATTGTAAGAATTTTTGAAGCTGTCTAGTAGTGCCTTTAAAACATGCTAGAACATCATCCACATATCTGTACCAAAATTGAACATGGTTTTTGCTTAAAGGGGAATTAAGAATTTTGTTTTCTATGTTTGACATGACATTCTGCAAACAATTAAGCAACTTTAAACCAAGTCACATTTTAAATAATTCATTAGATCTCGTCCAAGAACTAAAAAACATATAAACCCCAGATAACTCAATACTAGTTTCTTTTGACATAAAAAGCATGTTTTCTAATATTTCAACAGATGAATGTTTTATGCTTATCCAAGAAATGTTACAGATATAAATCCAATAGTTACTACTGAAAGCTTGTCCTCTTTTGAACTTTGCCTATCACCAACCTATTTCCAGTTTAATAACAAATTTTATTTATAAAACTCAAGCCTATCAATGGGTTCTCCTCTTAGCCCTCTCCTAGCAGACATTTTCATGTCAAACATAGAAAACATAATTCCTAATTCCCCTTTAAGCAAAAACCATGTTCATTTTTGGTACAGATATGTGGATGATGTTCTAGCATGTTTTAAAGGCACTACTAGACAGCTTCAAAAATTCTTCCAATACATTAATAATTGCCATCCAAAAATTCAATTTACTCTGGAAACTGAAAATAACCATAAAATAAATTTTCTATATCTCACCATATCTCTCCTCAATAATCAGTGTTATTTTAAAATTTTTAGAAAACCAACGTTTACAGGTAATAAAATATCTAATGACTCTTTTCACCCCTTACAACACAAAATGGCTGCATACAATTTAATGATACATAGAGCATTCTCTTTGCCTCTCTCTGAAGAAGATCTTCAAGAGGAACTAAATATCATTGAAAGGATTGCAATATCAAACAATTTCTCCCAATAAACCATAAAGAAATTAATAACTAAAAAACAAAAACAACTAGCTTTTAATTCAATATATCCCAAAATAAAAAATGATAAAGATAGTTCATCTTATATATCTTTGTCATACTGTAGTACCCTATCAAAAAACATAGCTAATACTCTTTCCAAACATAACATAAAAGTAGCCTTTAAATCTCAACACAATCTGTCCACTATCCTTTACAATGTTAAAGATAAAATTAATAAATTTGATAAATCAGGAGTTTATAAGTTAAAATGTTCAAAGTGTGATAGCTTGTATATTGGACAAAGTGGTAGAAGCTTTAAAACTCGCTTTTCAGAACACCACCGATCATATAGACTACAAAAAACAGACTTGAGCTTTGCCAACCATTGCTTAGAACACAGCCACAGTTTTCCTGATTTAAGCAACACTTACATATTACATTATTCAACAAAGGGCCAAAAGTTAAATATTCTTGAATCTTTAGAAATATATAAACATAGTAAAAAGTAAAAATGTAAATTTGCTTAATGACCAGACAGAACTTGGGTTTTCCCCGCTATTTGTTGTCGCCAAAGTATAATTAGTTCCCAAGATTTATTACCTCCCCTTTGAATAATGTTATTTTTCCGGTAGTCTTTATTTATTGTTAAATTTTCTCATGTTTCTGTATTGAATACTTAGTCTACCTTTGTAGTTTAGTTTGACTGAGTTGAAACTGCAGTCACTGTTTTCTTAATAAATTTAGTGGTATAAAACATAGTAGTTCCTTTTTAAACATTTCCCAAAGATGATTAACTACTACATAGTAACGGCTACCAGCATCAACTTTTTAATTATAGATTTTAATAATTTCTTCTTGAAAAATTAATATTGATGAATTAAGTTATTTAAATATTTTGTACTAGGAAAAACAGTTGATTATTTTATGGGGGAACAACACTGTGAAAGGATGCAAAAAGGTCCTTGTTGCCGATTTATTTTTTGGTAACTAACTTATTTATTTAGAATTTCTAAAAAAGGTATGTTTTTAGGAATATATTAAACTTATATAAATTTTTATTTAAAAAAATAAAAAATTAGCAGTTATTAGATTACACTTTTCCATCAAAAATGTCATGTTTTCGTTTTTTTAGTTAAAAAATTACTCTGAAGATGGTTTAATTAAAATAAATCAAAACATTACTGAAAACACAATGCTTTAATTTCATTTTAATTTTTCTAAAGATCTTGACCGTAACCTATTAAAAGAAATAATTATTGTTTTAACTAACACAGGTAACAAAAGTAATATATATGTTTTATTTTATAACTAACTAGCTTGGGCTTCGTACGGGGCCTTGTACGGAAGTTATTGTTATGTTTAGGCGCGGATCCAAGGGAGGGGGGCGGAAGGGGCGATCGCCCTCCCCCGCCCCAAGAGCTTTGAGTTCAGGAAAATAGACCCGATTTTGCCTCTTGTACTATAGTTTATTCAAGAATTAGAGAGAGTAATAAATCATTTTTTTATCTTTTTTTTTGTTCGCAAACTATCTGTGTACATTAGTCCGGTGTTTTTGGCAAAATCTGTTAAACATATAAAAAAATAAATTCGTCCATATAATATTAAAATTTTTTTGGGGCTATCGGTCATTTTATTATTAATTAAAAACATTTTTAGGACATTTGACGTTTCAGTTTGTTTATTTCTTAAACCATCTACAAAATTACAACTAAACACTAAAAAGAGCTTCAAATATAATTAATTTTTATATGTTACAGAAACTTTAACTAATCAATTGTGTTTACGCTGGTAAACATTACGTAAGTAATTCATAATTAAAATCAGTGAAGCTATCTTCGCTCAAATTGATTATAATTGGTTCCTCGATCTCACCGATCATGAGATCGAGTTTCCACGTTTTCTTTTATACTTTTATTATATGGATCTTTCCCAATTTTCTGCAGTAACTTTATCCAAAAAAATCTTTTAAAAGTTCAGTTAAATTACTAATTTTGTAAGTTGTGTTTTTTCTAGCAACTCTACCTTTTACTTGAGAGAGATATTTCCTTCTCCAACGGACATTTTCCGGACGATCTATAAGAACAAATTTCCTATCTGGTTTTTTCCAGCAAAAAGTAAATTCTCTGAGCAATTTCCAGAGCTCAGTTCTTTTAATTTCAGGTAAATCCCAATCTTCATTGATTTTAGTTAGAATTTTTTTACTTACTCTAGTTCTTGAATATAGTATAGAAATGTATATGCTTGTGATCCCCTTCCCAAGTGCTTTGAGTTCCGGAAAATAGAACCGATTCTGCCTTTTATATTAGGATTGTGTATGCTGCTGGCATTCCCCCGTTGACAATTTATTTTTCTTGCAATAGCCCCCCCCATGAGCTTTGAGTTCAGGAAAATAGACCCGATTCTGTCTCTTATAATAGGAATGTGTATGCTGCTCGCATCCTTCCCCCCATCGGCAACTTGTTTTTTCTTGTGATCGCCCCCCACCTCTCCAAGAACTTCAAATTCAAAGAAATAGACCCGACCCTGCCTTTTACACTAGAAATTGTACTTTTATAATATCACCGCCCACCGCTCGCCCCCCCCCCCCCCCCAAAGAGTGAGGCTGGATCCGCCCCATGTTATGTTACTGTTTAACCCATAAATTTTTCACCTAAATCGGAATAAAATCCATTAAGTAGTTAGTGAGGAAATTGCTTACAGAGAACGACAAGCAAACGCGGGGGGGACATCACGTAATAATTTATGTGTATAAAAGTAGATTTAAATTGTGGTGTTGTTTTCAAAATTGCTAGGTTTCCTACGAAAAAAACATACAATTAACAGGTGAAAATGTAAGCCCACATTTTTTTGACGTTCATTAAATTAGATTTGAAAAAAATGCTAAAAAGCCAACAATTGCCTAACATTTTAAGTAAGAAAAGGTCCTTAATATTATTTCCATTGTGAGATTTATCGAACGAGAACACTTTGAATAAAACCATTTTCAGCGAAGATTCTCCTTGAGTCACATAAAATTAAAACAAATTCCTGTTGTCAGCTTTTCCTTTATTTACTGTTGAAACAATGTTCACTACCCATAACAAAAGAAAAAACGGAAAGGGGCAGCGCACACTATGCGTCAAATTGATGATAAATAGAATAAGAAAGTACAAGAATGGAGACTCTGGAAGGAAGAAGACCAAGAGAGACCCTGCAACGATTGACGACGGGAATATGAGACTTATGTCCAACATCAGGCCAAAGGCTCATAGATAGATGTCCTCAAACTTAATTGTTATAACAAAAAATTTACCTTTAATTAAATACAATTTATTGTGTCCTTAACACTACCAATTTAGGTAAATGATACCGATAAAACAATAATGATAATAACGTTGATTTTTATAAATTTCAACGAGTCACGCAACATAATTAGAAAAAAAAGTGAGCTCTGAATATCAACGTCGAGCCGATCCCATAATATTTATTTATTGATACGGATTAACTAAGCAAATTACACAAATCAATGGAATGAATTTTTGAAAATATAAAACTTTATAATTTAACAATGGATTGCTGATGAATGTTTATATCGGTCGAAATATATCAGAAATTTTTTGCATATATATATATATATATATATATATATATATATATATATATATATATATATATATATATATATATATGTTTATGCGGCTTTCACGGATTACTCCGTGTGAGATGCAATAGCAGTGGATATATCCACATTATGCCGTTGTAGTGCTGAAATCACATTCAGCAAACGTACAACTATATGCAGCTCCGTGTATAGAATGAAGTAAAATACGAACAGTAAATGCCAACTTCTCTCCATCTTATCCTTTCTGTGTTAGAGGTTGCACAGTTAGAACAAATTGTTATAAAAAGCAATTTATCCTATTTTACCACCATCGAGATGATAGCCTACCTATACCACCATACCGAGAAGAAAGTCAAAAACTTACCCTCCCCGACACAGTGATACGGCAGAGATACATGTTTCGTCTCTACTAGACTCATCAGGGTACCGACATGCACCTGGCTGTGCAAAGGACAGATCGGAAGGAAGCATGCAAATACTGAACGCGGCTTCGCCGACCTCCCGCCGGATGGCATAATGTGGATATATCCACTGCTATTGCATCTCACACGGAGTAATCCGTGAAAGCCGCATAAACATATATACGCCATCCGGCGGGAGGTCGGCGAAGCCGCGTTCAGTATTTGCATGCTTCCTTCCGATCTGTCCTTTGCACAGCCAGGTGCATGTGGGTACCCTGATGAGTCTAGTAGAGACGAAACATGTATCTCTGCCGTATCACTGTGTCGGGGAGGGTAAGTTTTTGACTTTCTTCTCGGTATGGTGGTATAGGTAGGCTATCATCTCGATGGTGGTAAAATAGGATAAATTGCTTTTTATAACAATTTGTTCTAACTGTGCAACCTCTAACACAGAAAGGATAAGATGGAGAGAAGTTTGCATTTACTGTTCGTATTTTACTTCATTCTATACACGGAGCTGCATATAGTTGTACGTTTGCTGAATGTGATTTCAGCACTACAACGGCATAATGTGGATATATCCACTGCTATTGCATCTCATACGGAGTAATCCGTGAAAGCCGCATAAACATATATACGCCATCCGGCGGGAGGTCGGCGAAGCCGCGTTCAGTATTTGCATGCTTCCTTCCGATCTGTCCTTTGCACAGCCAGGTGCATGTCGGTACCCTGATGAGTCTAGTAGAGACGAAACATGTATCTCTGCCGTATCACTATGTCGGGGAGGGTAAGTTTTTGACTTTCTTCTCGGTATGGTGGTATAGGTAGGCTATCATCTCGATGGTGGTAAAATAGGATAAATTGCTTTTTATAACAATTTGTTCTAACTGTGCAACCTCTAACACAGAAAGGATAAGATGGAGAGAAGTTTGCATTTACTGTTCGTATTTTACTTCATTCTATACACGGAGCTGCATATAGTTGTACGTTTGCTGAATGTGATTTCAGCACTACAACGGCATAATGTGGATATGTCCACTGCTATTGCATCTCACACGGAGTAATCCGTGAAAGCCGCATAAACATATATACGCCATCCGGCGGGAGGTCGGCGAAGCCGCGTTCAGTATTTGCATGCTTCCTTCCGATCTGTCCTTTGCACAGCCAGGTGCATGTCGGTACCCTGATGAGTCTAGTAGAGACGAAACATGTATCTCTGCCGTATCACTGTGTCGGGGAGGGTAAGTTTTTGACTTTCTTCTCGGTATGGTGGTATAGGTAGGCTATCATCTCGATGGTGGTAAAATAGGATAAATTGCTTTTTATAACAATTTGTTCTAACTGTGCGACCTCTAACACAGAAAGGATAAGATGGAGAGAAGTTTGCATTTACTGTTCGTATTTTACTTCATATATATATATATATATATATATATATATATATATATATATATATATATATATATATATATATATATATATATACAAAACAAATTACGGTATTAAACAAGTTAGCTACCAATAGCGATTATAGAATGATACGAGGTAAAATAGAAATATGTTTAAAAAAGGAGAGGATGATCAAGAAGAAGAACAAAGGGAGACCATGGATGAAACCATCAGATGTAGATGGTTTTCAGCAGTGTATTGACGACCTAATTAGTTGCCCTAAAGCAGAAACTGACGCTAACGACCTAAATAATAAATTAACAACTGCCTTACTAGAAAGTCAGAACAAATTTTGTCCTAAAACCCAAAAAGAAGAAAGCTCGGTCAAAATACCAGACAACTAATGCAGAAAAGAAGAGGAATGAGAAGCGAAACGGACACTAAAGCTGACGAACTACAAAGAATAAATAAAGAAATATCCAAAGCTGTTAGATAAGACACTCGAAAATACAATCAAGAACAAATCGAACATACCATTGAGAACAATAAAAGTATGAAAGTATTGAGAAGCAAACTAAGAACGAGAACAAGACAAATAATCAAAGTGAAAGATAAGAATGGTCGGTTTTCAATAAACAGAGAGGAAATCCTTAAAGTAGTCGAAGATTTTTACAAATTACTATACAGAAGCCAAAACAGAGAGAATAGAAAAGATCAAGTACCAGAAATATTGACAAGGAAAAAGGGCATTATCAACCAAGGATCAGAACAAATGCCTATAGACAATAGACGAAATAAAACTAGCCCTAAGAAAAACTAATAATAACAAATCTTCAGGCAAAGGTTATAGTTACTGCGGCAATCAACATCGGAGGTCTACTTAAGAAAATAAAAGACCTGTTTAATATGCGCCTTTTAGACAGTACAATACCCGACAAGTGGCACAATGTTGAGGTAATTTTGATTTACAAAAAAGGAGATCCCCCATTATTTGGAAAACTACAGACCAATAAAGCTTCTTAGTCACCTATATAAACTCCTAACAAGAATAGTAACGAATCGACTTGAGAAAAAACTATATTTCTACCAACAAATAGAGCAAGCGGGGTTTCGTACTGGGTTTGGAACAAACGATCACCTACAGAGCATCAAAACGGTAATAGAAAAAACTATCGAATACAATCGACCACTCGTTCTGGCTTTTGTGGATTTCTATAAGGCCTTTGATACGGTAGAGCTTGACAAAATTATGGAAGCATTACAAGCATGCCGCATTGACTATCGATACACAAAGTTAATTTACAATATATACAGGAATGCAACAATGTCGGTGGAACTATACAGAAACATAGATCATATCCCAATTGGCAGAAGAGTCCGACAGGGTGACACCTTATCGTCTAAACTGTTTACTGCAGTACTAGAATACGCCTGTAAAAAACTTAACTGGGAAAAAAGAGACATGTACAGGGTGAGTCAACGATTGGATGAAGTAGGTTTGTGCCTTTTCGGTGAAATTAACAAAGAAACTATATTTATTGTTTGATACAGTTTATTTTTACGCAGATTTTAAAAATATTTAGGACTCTACAGGGTGAGCCAAAAAACTAGGACAGCATAAAGTTGTATTTTTTTAAATAGAACACCCTATATACGAACCGTATTTTCGATTTAGCTTATAATTTTAAATCTTTTTTATTAAAGGTTTACTATAACAAAACTTTATAGTTTCTGAGATAATTAAGTTTAAAGAAAAAAAGTCACATTTTCAAGCATCAATTCTATCAATCAATTTTCTGTGGCATAATAATGCATATTGCGTCTATTTACGGCACCGTTACTTCTAAAAGTAGCTTCATCACTAAACATTACCTTGCATAATAAATTTGGATTTAATTGAATCTCCGCATTTATTGTACGACAAAAGTTTACACGACTTTCAAAATCCTGTCCATGCAATTCTTGGTGTAATTCCATGTGATATGGATGATACCTATATTTCTTGGTAGCACGATTAGCGGTGGATTGTGATGTTTCACATAATGCTGCTAACTGACGGCTACCAATATAAGGATTTTCCTGAACATTTAACAATACTTGTAGTTCTTTTTCTTCATTAGTTACTGGTTTGTTGACCACTTTACGTTTTGGATAATCAACAGTACCAGAAGAATCAAATCTTTGCATTAAGTTTTGAAAAGTATGGGTATTAGGCTGGCGTCGATCAAGATACTTTATTTTGTAAATTCTTTGAGCAAGAAGGCAATTTTTTTGAGCCTCTCCTATTGTATAAATCGTATCTATTAACTCATTCTTTGGAATATTCATTTTACAATATAAGATGAATGCAAAAAAAACCAAACTACACTACATAAAAACCAAAAGAAGCGATTGCGGTTATAAATTTGACACACAGAAAAATGTTCTTTTACATTGTTTTTGCCATGGCTACTATGATAATGAAGACTATTTCTGTAAAAAAGTATGGAAAATAAGAAAAACTGAAATATCTCAAAAACTATTATAAATAGGTATAGGATATATTGAACAAAACTTTTAGGGTTTTTATTACTCTATTAAATAACATGAAAATATACAGGGTGTACCATTTAAAAAAAAAAGATATTTATTCATTTAAACTTGTTCAAATTTGAGCCGATGTGTTCAACACCCTGTAGCTTTTATTGCAAATATTACGTAAAAATTATGTTAACTTGTCCTTGGCCCTGCTAAATTCCAAATTTGAATATATTTGTCACAAAATTGAAAACGTTATTTAGGCTTGAATTGATGCTTGAAAATGTGACTTTTTTTCTTTAAACTTAATTATCTCAGAAACTATAAAGTTTTGTTATAGTAAACCTTTAATAAAAAAGATTTAAAATTATAATCTAAATCGAAAATATGATTCGTATATGGGGTGTACTATTTAAAAAAATACAACTTTATGCTGTCCTAGTTTTTTGGCTTACCCTGTAGAGTCCTAAATATTTTTAAAATCAACAATAAATATAGTTTCTTTGTTAATTTCACCGAAAAGGCACAAACCTACTTCATCCAATCGTTGACTCACCCTGTACAATGTTACATAGATTTCAGCTAGTGTGCGCCAATGTGGGTCCTAAAATAAATATATCAAAAACAAAATTTATGACCAATCTGGTACCTAGTGGAAATATCAATATTGGAGACAACGAAGTGGAGCTTGTGGAAAAATACATATACCTGGGAAACGAAATAAAGATCACAAGAGATAATCAAACATGCGAGCTATGGAGAAGAGGAAATCTCGCATGGGCTGCCTATGGAAAACTTAAAGACATCTTTAAAAGCGATGTACCAATTTCTTTAAAACGTAAAACATTTGACCAATGTGTGTTACCGGTTATAACCTACGGTGCCGAAAGTTTGACATTGACAACTGCAACCTCTAAAACGCTGCAAATAGCTCAGAGAAAGATGGAAAGGTCAACGCTTCGTGACCGAATTAAAAATGAAGACCTGAGACGAAAGACAGGAGTTACCGACGTAATTTTCCGAATTTCCACACGCAAATGGAACTGGGCCGGGCATGTCACCCGAATCAGCGATGGAAGGTGGACGAAGAGATTGCTCGAGTGGAGGCCGAGATTAGACAAAAGAAGTAGAGGAAGACCCCCTACTCGTTGGACTGACGATCTCAAGGGAAATGCAGCAAATTGGATGCAAATCGCTCAAGATAGAGCACAATGGACAAGAATGAGGGAGGTCAATGTCCATCAGTGGACGCAAAGGGCTGGATGAAGAAGAAGAAGAAGAAGACGAAACAAATACCTACGACTCGGCAACAAGTAGAATTGCAAATTTTATTTCAGTGTAATTTCTTTATTTAATGATTTAAAAAAATTAAATATGACAGTGCCGGATTAAGGGGGAGCTAGATGAGGCTATAGTCCCAGGCTCTGCTCTTACAGGGGCTCCCCAGAGCTTACATGCCTGCTCATGCCTTATTGTTAGAAAACTTTCCAACGAATACAGAATACGTTAATTCTTAAAGTTTAAAAACTGCACCAATATTTAATTTATAATATTTAGCTGAAGTTGACAGAATATACGATATTAGTGTTCGTTCACTTGTTTAGAGTAATAAATTGTAAAGTTTTTAGTTTTTGTTATTGTTGTATATAAATTGCACATTTTTTTTAATGTTTGCTCTTTTAAAATAAAGAGAAAGACTTAAAAATTAAATAAATTGACACCACATTGTGTTGTTCAATGCTCTAACACGGTGTTGTGAAAATTAGGGCACTTTTGTTTCTTTCCTGTATAATACCAAATCTGATTTTTTCAAACTCAACATAATGTTACGATTTTGTCTTTTTAAAATCGCTCACTAGGTTCGCAGAATAAAAACACCACAACACCTTTTACTAATACTTTCAATAATTTTATTATCACAACTCTCTTATTACTACTACTTAATCTTTATTATTCAAATACCCCTAAACAACTGTTAACTTACGTAACTGTGGAAATTCCTGCATAAATCTAGAGCATACAAGTTGAGATCTATCTAGAAAGGTGACTCATCGATATAATATTTCTTTCGGCACAATACAATACAGATGACTCATCGCGTCGGAATATTTATATATACGAGGGCGTATCAATAAGTAACTTCCAGTTATTCGTAACAATAAGATAATGATTAAGACGAAAGCACCTTCAACTTAACAAAAATGATCAGAATTGATATTAAACAAAGTGTTACCCGGGAGCATATTTTAAAGTAACGATTTTTTTTTATCTAACTGTATACCTATTGCAAACTTTACCTAAACACCTTATCCCAATGCCAGAGAGAAAATTTAACAAATACTCATATTTCCCTATTTTACTTTATTTTATGTTAAAGAGGTGAAATTAATAATAGAGTTCATTATACTTATAACTCTTTCAACCAAAACAAATATTAACGTTAAAACAAAACAAACTGATGGTAATTATGACTGTCATGAACCTTTAAAAAGTCACGCAAACGAATTAGGAGAAAATGTTACCCATGAGAAAATCATGTTTGGTCCTATGAATTTTAGTGATTAATAATTAAAATTAAGTAAATCTTTATATCAAAACAATGCTTTTTTTTGAAAACTAAATACAAACAAAAACATTTCTGATTTAGTTTCAAAAATTTCTATAAAATTCCATTTGAAAAATAACAAAAGTAAAAGTACTAAATAAAGATATATGACAAGTCTGCGTGGTTCTGGTTTATATCATTTTTATTAGTTAGTATCGTGATTTAAACTTCAGGTCCGGACTTTAAATTTCCTCCTTCATTGTAAATAAAATTACTCCAATTAATGATATTAAATAGATAGCGTAAAAAATTAGACCGTTAAAACCAACTTTTTTTTTATATTTATTTACACTCCAAATTACTAAGGAGTTAAAAGCGCTGTAATAAAAATAAAATTTCTGCGACTTTGGGTTAAGAGGACATACAACAATAATTTAATGACCTAGGAAAATTTACATTCCCTATATCACATGATCTATATCATTTTTAGATAATTTATTAAATCGATGAGTATGAATATAGTTAAATTCGAGCAACTAAGTTAAAGTTATAAAAAGATATGAAACAAAATTAATTTTAGAGTATCTATGGTAAGTTATGTAAATCACCCAATACTCCATTCAGTAAAAAAGTCGGTGTAAGAGGTAACCAAGTTTTGAAGGTTGTAAAGGGGGATAAATACAGCATTAGCCATGATAGTTGGCGACAGTTGGTAATGTTCAATGCATAACTACGAGTTTTTGCAAACGTTAAAAAAATATATTTTTTTAATTGTTGAAGCTCAGGTATTGATTATAGACATTAGTATATATATATATATATATATATATATATATATATATATATATATATATATATAAGTTTGTAAAAGAACCGTCATATGGTGGCGCGACGGTGAATTAAAACAGAAATATGTAAAATCGAGTACACGAAATGCTTGCCAGTACCGAAAAATGCGACCCCTATCCTTTGGGCAGCGCGTTTCGTGTACTCGATTTTACATATTTCTGTTTTAATTCACCGTCGCGCCACCATATGACGGTTCTTTTACAAACTTTGTTAATCTGTGTGGTTCTTGTATTATCAAGTGGACCATCGAGATGTCGCCTTTGTCGTCTTGTTTGCTGTTTTTTGATCTTAAATTCAGCTTTATACGATGCAAATGCGAGATGATGGTTTGTACCGAATGCAGTGGCCTGACGAGTCCCATATTAGAACGAAACAGCGCTGTCGCCATCTGTCGGACCCGGAGTTTTTCCATATTTTGGAGTGCTCCGCACTTTTTAAAACGAGAATCATGTAGATTGACAAATTTTCACGTCCGCTTTGCCAATATTTTATTCTATATTATTTTATTTATATATATATATATATATATATATATATATATATATATATATATATATATATATATATATATATATATATATATATAGAGAGAGAGAGAGAGAGAGAGAGAGAGAACTCTAAAAGTGATTTAAATTAACCATAAAAATGTTACCAACAAATCAACTAAATTTTGCATTTTTTCAAGTAAAAATACTGTATACACCTCTGTCAGTTACATACGTAGAAAAAATTGATAAATAACTACGACCTACAGAGACAGGAAAAAACATCCAGAATACAAATTAATTAAGTTTTTTGCAACAAGTTAATTACTGTCTTGAAGAACAAGTTAATTTTTATTCGATAAAAATCTAGTCGCTTTCATTATATTATGTTTAAAAATAACCTGAGACGATTAGTAAACAACAGAGAGGTATCTATTTAAAACGCGTTAATTTTAGCATTTTAATTATAAGTTAAAAAAGGAATTTCACTGAAAAAAAAATAAGGAATATTGAGAAATGTTTTTTAGATGTTACTGTGTGCCCAGATACACTTATATGAGATGTTAAATAAATTTGATATCAAAACAGATTCAACTGTTCAAACAAAGGTGTTTTATAGCCTTGTAAAATACATGAAGTTCCTGTTGGTAACCTGGGTTAAAGTAAACTCGACCCATTAATATAATTAGAGCTGGTTAAAATAATTTAAAACGAGCTACGTATATGTGCACTAATGGAGCACCTTTATTTACAATATTCTGAAATTTTCCATTAGTTTTCGTGGGTGTAACTGGTTCCAGTAAAGTGAAATATGGCAAGTTATTGATCGTAATATAATAAACCTTTCTATCATAATATTTTTTTAAAATGTCCAGTTATAGACAATATAATAGAATATTCCTAAATTTATGGATATTTTCTCTTAAAGTATGTTTGAGAAAATGCAATTCTCCACTTTTTAACCGACTTATAAAAGAAGGAGGTTCTCAATTCGTCGACTACGTATTTTTTTTTATGTATGTACAGGGTGAGTCCACGATTGGCTGAAGTAGGTTTGTGCCTTTTCGGTGAAATTAACAAAGAAACTATATTTGTTGTTTGATACAGTTTATTTTTACGCAGATTTTAAAAATATTTAGGACTCTACAGGGTGAGCCAAAAAACTAGGACAGCATAAAGTTGTATTTTTTTAAATAGAACACCCTATATACGAATCGTATTTTCGATTTAGCTTATAATTTTAAATCTTTTTTATTAAGGGTTTACTATAACAAAACTTTATAGTTTCTGAGATAATTAAGTTTAAAAAAAAGTCACATTTTCAAGCATCAATTCAATCCTAAATAACGTTTTCAATTTTGTGACAAATATATTCAAATTTGGAATTTAGCAAGGCTAAGGATAAGTTAACATAATTTTTACCTAATATTTGCAATAAAAGCTACAGGGTGTTGAACACATCGGCTCAAATTTGAACAAGTTTAAATGAATAAATATCTTTTTTTTTAAATGGTACACCCTGTAAATTTTCATGTTATTTAATAGAGTAATAAAAACCCTAAAAGTTTTGTTCAATATATCCTATACCTATTTATAATAGTTTTTGAGATATTTCAGTTTTTCTTATTTTCCATACTTTTTTACAGAAATAGTCCTCATTATCATAGTAGCCATGGCAAAAACAATGTAAAAGAACATTTTTCTGTGTATCAAATTTATAACCGCAATCGCTTCTTTTGGTTTTTATGTCATATAGTTTGGTTTTTTTTTGCATTAATCTTATCTGGTAAAATGAATTTTCCAAAGAATGAGTTAATAGATATGATTTATACAATAGGAGAGGCTCAAAAAAATTGCCTTCTTGCTCAAAGAATTTACAAAATGAAGTATCCTGATCGACGCCAGCCTAATACCCATACTTTTCAAAACTTAATGCAAAGATTTGATTCTTCTGCTACTGTTGATTATCCAAAACGTAAAGTAGTCAACAAACCAGTAACTAATGAAGAAAAAGAACTACAAGTATTGTTAAATGTTCAGGAAAATCCTTATATTGGTAGCCGTCAGTTAGCAGCATTATGTGAAACATCACAATCCACCGCTAATCGTACTACCAAGAAATATAGGTATCATCCATATCACATGGAATTACACCAAGAATTGCATGGACAGGATTTTGAAAGTCGTGTAAACTTTTGTCGTACAATAAATGCGGAGATTCAATTAAATCCAGATTTATTATGCAAGGTAATGTTTAGTGATGAAGCTACTTTTAGAAGTAACGGTGCCGTAAATAGACGCAACATGCATTATTATGCCACAGAAAACCCATTTTGGATTAGAGAGGTGCAACATCAAAACCACTGGTCATTAAATGTTTGGTGTGGTAATCATCATAATCGAATTATTGGACCCCACTTTTTTAATGAACCACTAAATGGCCATGGTTACCTGAACTTTCTACAAGAAGAACTACCCCAACTGCTTCAAGGTCTCGATAGGGATGAGCTCGACAGTATGTGGTTCCAGCACGATGGTGCGCCTCCGCATTACCATCGTGAAGTTCGTGCGTTTTTGGACCAACGATATCCGCAAAAATGGATTGGACGTGGGGGTTTCATTGAGTGGCCACCAAGGTCTTGCGACATCACCCCATTAAATTTCTTCCTATGGGGTTATATTAAAAATAAGGTGTATGTTAATCTACCAATAACAGTGGAAGATATGCGAAACAGGATTAGGGATACCTGTAGAACAATAACGCCACTAATTTTGTCCAGGGTCCGAGAAAATCTGCAAAAAAGACTAAATTTGTGTATTGCACAAGAGGGTCGTTTATTCGAACACTTATTAAAAAGAAATAATTAATCTCAGTATTTAATAGGTAATTTTTTTGTTTCAATTTAGTATAAAAGTAAATATGTATTTGCCTTGTCGTTATTGTTGTGTTAATTTTTTCACATTATGTTTAATTAAACTATTGCCGTTGTAATATAACGAATAATGTATTTCATCATATTTAACCACATTCTGTTTGTTTCTGTAGTTTCTTTTTATTATTTTACATGGCTACTATGATAATGAAGACTATTTCTGTAAAAAAGTATGGAAAATAAGAAAAACTGAAATATCTCAAAAACTATTATAAATAGGTATAGGATATATTGAACAAAACTTTTAGGGTTTTTATTACTCTATTAAATAACATGAAAATATACAGGGTGTACCATTAAAAAAAAAAGATATTTATTCATTTAAACTTGTTCAAATTTGAGCCAATATGTTCAACACCCTGTAGCTTTTATTGCAAATATTAGATTAAAATTATGTTAACTTGTCCTTGGCCTTGCTAAATTCCAAATTTAAATATATTTGTCACAAAATTGAAAACGTTATTTAGGATTGAATTGATGCTTGAAAATGTGACTTTTTTTCTTTAAACTTAATTATCTCAGAAAGTATAAAGTTTTGTTATAGTAAACTTTTAATAAAAAAGATTTAAAATTATAAGCTAAATCGAAAATACGATTCGTATATAGGGTGTTCTTTTTAAAAAAATACAACTTTATGCTGTCCTAGTTTTTTGGCTCACCCTGTAGAGTCCTAAATATTTTTAAAATCTGCGTAAAAATAAACTGTATCAAACAATAAATATAGTTTCTTTGTTAATTTCACCGAAAAGGCACAAACCTACTTCATCCAATCGTTGACTCACCCTGTACACCGATTACTCCGGACACTGATTTGAATGAAATTTTTTACGTTATATTCAGGAAGTTGTTGCGGTAGTCTCATATTTTTTTGGATGAAATTGGTGCAGTAAAATCCAAGATGGCACCGACAATATGGCGGTCAAAAAAATTAATTTTGTGCGATTTTCTCTAAAATTGGTATGGGGAAATTTTTGGGGTCGTACACAAATCTGAAATATTTACAAAAAATTCAATATGGCGGATCCAATATGGCGGACAAAAAAATTTAATTTTATCCAATTTTCTCCAAAATAGGTGTGGGAGAACTTTCAGAGTCAAACATAACGAATCCAAAATATTTTAAAAAAATTCATTATGGCGGACAAAAAAATCAATTTTGTCCGATCTTCTCCAAAATTAGTACAGGAGAATTTTCAGAGTCGCACATAACGAATCAAAAAGTATTTTTCAAAAATTAAATATGACGGATTCAATATGGCGGAGGAAAAAATTAATTTTGTCCAATTTTCTCCAAAACTGGTACAGGGGAGTTTTCGAGGTTGCACATAACGAATCTGAAATTATTTTAAAAAAATCAATATGGCGTATTGAATACGGCGTCGATTTTTTTCAAAATTGATATGGGGGAGTTTTTGGGATAACACATTACGAATCTAAAATTATTTAAAAAAAAATAAATATAGCGGATCCAAGATGGTAGATCAAAGATTCTACATTTCTCGATTTTGTCTAAAATCAGTATTGGGGATTTTTTTCTTCTTCTTCTCCCTCTTTTATTTAAGACTGACGTCTTGTTTTTCTCCTATATTAAGCCTCCTGTGATGTTGATGTCCAACATTCGTGCCATTGTTTTGGAAGTCGACCAGTGGGTGTTTTAGTGTTTGGTATCTCGTTCTTAGCCCATTTTGCCTATCGATCGTCGCCCATTCTGTCCACATGGTCCCTCCAATATCTGCGCCTTGACCTTATGAACCGTACCACATCAGGCACTTTGAGCTCTTCCCATATTTCGGAACTTCTTATTTGATCTCTTAGGGTTACTCCTTTGATTGTTCTTAACGATTTCATTTCAGCCGTTCGTAGCATACTTTTTGTTTTAGATGTTTCGGCTCGAGTTTCCGATGCGTAAGTTAGTACTGGTCTTATCACAGTTTTGTAGATGTGTAGTTTGCTCTCTGTGGACGCATTCCATTTCCAAATTATGTCCCTCAGGCATCCTGATATCCTTGAGGCCTTGTTAGCCTGTGCTCTGACCTCCTGGTATAGATTTTTATTGCTTGATACATCAACTCCCAAGTATCTGCAAGACATGCTTTATTTGATAGGATGATTCTTCACCACCAATTTGCATCTTTTGAAATTACTATCGTTTCGGTCTTTTCTGTAGATATTTCCATATGGAAATGGGGGATTTTTGTTAGTGTTAATTACGAACTTAAAATATTTGTTGAAAAACTAAATCTGGCCTTCTGAAAATTTGACATTTTTCGATTTTCTCCAAAACGGACATAGGGGGTTCTTGAGGGTGTAAATTATGAATTTAAAAGTATTTTTTTAGGATTTAATATGGGGAATTCAATATAGCGGACTAAAAATTTTACATTTTTCGATTTTGTTCAAAGGTGGGACTGAATCGTTTTTAAGGATTTAAATAGGGAATATAAAATATGTCAGATGCAATTGACGGTCTAGAAATTCTAAATTTCTGGATTTCTCTCAAAATTGGTACTAAGGGGTTATGAAGGGTTTAGATTTAGATTAGATTAAGACGTTAAAATTATTTTTTCTGGAATTCAGTATGACGGATCCAATATGGTGGGTTGAAAATTTTACCTTAATCGCATTTTTTTAGATTTGCGATTGGGGGGTTTCGAGATCATGTATTACGAATATGAAGTTAATTTATTACAACTATTAGATTGATAAGATACAATATGAGGAACTGAAAATTTTACATTTTCCGATTTTCTCTAAAATTGATTCTGCGGGATTCTTGGAGCGTATGGAAACTCATTATTCAGTATAAGATATATCCGGCTAAGAAATGTACGTCTTAAGTTCTTTAAATGTCGATATTGGAAGGTTTTGGGGCCTACATTACCAATATAAAATTAATTTGAAATTTAAGATAGTTGATTTATTATGAGAGACTAAATATTTGTTTGACACAATTTCACTGGTATGTGGAGAACTCTGAGAATCAAAGAATTTTTAGTGGTTCATTTTAGGATGATTTACAACTTTTGATTAAATGGGTACTTTTTTGCAACCTTGGAGTCATTGCGAGGTACACTAATCTCGATTAGTACTTAGTTCAAAGAATTTATGAATATCATACAAACTCAAAACTAAAAATCGAAAAATAAAATTTTTATAAAAAAATTGAACCGACTTCTAAAAGTGCGCTAAAAAGTGAAAAATAATTATAAATTTTTATATGAAATTGAAATGTTTGAAGTCGACACTAAATTATTTCGAAATGAAATAAATAACTATTAATATATATACAAATTATCATAAGAAAGCAATTACAAATAAAGTATTTTTAATCTGTTTAAGCGAATTACATTTTGTTAGGTATTAGTTTGGCTCCGACTTAAAAAATTTCAATTTCATATAAAAATTTATAGTTATTTTTCACTTTTTAGCGCACTTTTAGAAGTCGGTTCAATTTTTTTACAAAAATTTTATTTAGTTTAAAAGTGTTATATTTCTCTGACAAATTATACTGGATGATATATGTTAAATGTATTGAATTTGAACCTTTAAGGAAACCATAATAAATTCGATTTGTAATGATAGTGCAGTCACAGTAGAACTAAGACAAGCAGTAAGCTGAATTGATTGCGCGCCAGCCAAATCTTTCAGTTATCCTTAAAAGTCTAACTTTAATTATAGCTCAAAAAGAGTTAAAAGTTGTAGCGAAAGCCGCAGAAATCTGTAGGAGCTTTCAAAACCTGTTTAAAAGAAAGAAAAACAATATCACTCTATTTTTATAATACAAGTATTGAGAATGATATATGATAAATTCACGATCTGCCTTTAACTGATAAAAACAAAAGTTCCATTTCTTGCCGATAGATTTTGTTTTCCAAAAAGACAGAGGACATGACCTGAAGCACTTCGTTTCCAATATCGTCATTGCAACAGGTGGCGCCATTCTGTCGAAATTATATCTCAGCTACGTTCTTTTCATCCAGATCTTGCTAAAAAAGTTTGTCAATATGCCACAGTAGGGATTGCCGTTGACAGTCACGGAAACACCTTGATCAATTTCAAAAAGTGTGATCCAGTGTTCCCTTCTGCCCCCATGACCCACCAAATTGTCAATTTTTGAGGGTACATCGGAAGTTATTGCAAAGAATGTGGATTTTCTTGTTGATGAAACCATTGAAGTAAAAGTGAACGCTGCCACATTATCACTTTGCAGGTGTTCCATGATCCAGTTGGTAAAGTTTCCGCAATTAGTATGCTTTATTAAGTAATATATAGACATTAAAGCTTTGTGACTAGTGTCGGGTGTGGGGTAAGAATTTAGATTTGAGAAAATAACATAGATTTACAAGGTTCTGTTATTGATCAGTTTGGGGTCATTTCCGAAGTATTTTGTTGTGTAGACTCCAAATCCGAGAATTGGCCCATCACGTCAGGATAGTTATTTGATATTATGTAACAAAAAAATAGTTTTTTGGTTCCTTTTGAGGTTATGTATGGGATGCATAAATTCTTTTTGGTTTTTTCTTCTAGTTGCATGTTTTAATACTATATTTTTTAAACATATATTTTACTTTGATATTATTAATTAGGACTTACATTTTTCAGTGCAGTGATAACTAAAGATCCGATTTCAGTAATTGATTTCAGGGACTAACTCAATTGGGAAAGATATATTCGCCATAATATATTGTAACAAATTTTATAGCAGTATATACTTCACACTTTTTGTTGGGTTTTAGGTTTATTTTCTACGACTTCATAATTTATTTAATTAATTTTACCTTTTGTTAGTTTCCTTATGAGACGTCTATGAAAGAAGGTCTTGAACTTTTTAGAACATTCTATTCCTTATTTTTAACATGGAATGCCTGTGACAGAAGGTCTTGAAATCCCCAGATTACTCTTTTTCTTCTTCGGATGCATATCCATTAATGGATGTTTGCGATCACATGCTCCATTGCTTCTCTATCTCGGGCGGTGTGGATCAGAGTTTGTATATCACGTAACCCTGTCCATTGTCTTATGTTCCGAAGCCAAGACATTTTCTTCCTCCCCATTCCCATTCTGCCCTCAGTTTTGCCCTCAATCATCAACTGTAAGAACCCATATTTTTCGTTTCGCATGATATGTCCCAGATAGGCTGTTTTTCTTTTCTTGACTACTTCGAATAGTTCACGCTCTCTTCCTACACGCCCCAGAACTTCCTCATTTGTCTTCTTCTCTGTCCATGAGATTTTAAGAATTCTGCGATACAGCCACATCTCGAAGGTTTCCAGTTTATTGATATTACTCGTTTTTAGGGTCCAACCCTCCACGCCATAATGAAGCACTGACCATACGTAGCATTTCATAAACCTCACCCTCAAGTCAATATCGAATTCTGAGCAGGTAAGCACATTTTTAAGTTTCTGGAAAGCCTGTCGGGCTTGCTCAACACGGCTTTTTATTTCTCTGTCCGATGTCCAATCTTCACAAACCCATGTTCTCAGGTATTTGAACTTGTCCACTCTTTCAATGGGCGCTACATCAAATGTTACTCTGGAGTTTGTAAATTTATCCAAGTTTCTGGAGATGATCATAAACTTTGTTTTCCTAGTATTGATGTTCAGACCCATAGATGCACTGTGTTGTCCAACCATATCTATTATTTGTTGTAGATCATCTATATTTTGCGGCTATCAGGACCGTGTCATCGGCATAACGAATGTTGTTGATCCATACACCATTCACTCTAATGCCCTTTTTTACATCTTCTAAGGCCTCTCGGAAAATTGTCTCCGAATATAGATTAAATAGGAGCGGGGATAGTACGCACCCCTATCTCACTTCCCTCTCAATTTGTACAGTATTGGATATACCATTTTCAATTTTTACCTGTGCATTCTGGTTCCAATACAAACTTTGGATGCATCGGATGTCCTTTTGATCGATGTCAAGCCTCTTGAGGGGTTGTAGTAACTTTTGATGTTGAACACAGTCGAAAGCCTTCTCATAATCTATGAAACATAGGCACACATCTTTTCTTTGGTCATAGCAATTTTGTACAGATTACTCATTTGACAATAAAAACACAACCTTCCATAATATAAATAGAATTCGTTGTTGGAAATGTGTCCAAGAGGGGCATATATAAAGCCGCTGTACTGGCAGTACTGCTCCTGACAGTGATCATGATGGCTATCGGCTTCATATTGCTGATATAGGTAATGAAGTTCGAAGGAATGACTTGGAGAAAGTCTTGGCTCCTTACGGTGAACTTAAAGAAGGCTAGATAAGTAATAGTACTCCCTATTTTGGATTTGCTGTTTATAGAGAGAAAAAAAAATGCTGCAGTTGCTCTCAAGGCTTGCGATGGAGTTGAAGTATGCGGTTGTCGTATTAGAGTGACTTATATCAGACCACGAACAAGGGGTCAGGGTCTCCGGCACTATTCGGATAACATGCATTATTACCAGTGCGGATACAACGGTCACTTTTACCGAACCGGAAATTACTGCTGATGGAGGCGATAGCGGAAAGAACCGCTACGGAAGAGATATAAGGTGTATTCGTGGTGATCGTGGAGAACGAGACGAGAGGGACCGTGACCGCGAAGGGGCTACGGAAGAAAAACGTTCTACAGGTCATTCTAGAGAAGGTACTTCGAGAGTGACTGCGACCACGAATGCCGATGACAAAAGGTCTAGAAATCACCAGGTTACTTCTTTTTCTTATTTTTATTACACCATATAGTATGAAAATCCTTTTAAAAAGATGCGAAATCTTCTGGTATCTGGAAAAAGGGTATACACAGGGTCTAGATCGGCTTTCGTGGACAGTTTTATTAGAGACGTCGATGAAGTAACTTGAATTATTTCATAAGTTGTCAGAATTGTGACAATAAAAGGTTGTTAAATAATATAGTGTGTTTAAAAACCGGCTATCTGGAACAATATTATAAAAATTTGATTTCTGAAAAATTTAAGTTAATAGTTTCCATAAACTATGCAGTTGCTGATAATTCATTCCCACTCTCCGTTCATCATCATTATCATCACACAGCCTGTAGCGTCCACTGCTGAACATAGGCCTCCCTCAATCGTTTCCAATGTTCCCGATCTTGTGCTGATTGAATCCAGTTTGTTGCGATTCTCTTGATATCATCAGTCCACTGTGTTAGAGGTCTGCCCCTACTTCTAAATGCCTGGAACCTAGGACGCCACTCTATAATGCGTTTAGTCCACCTAGCGTCTTCCATTCTCGCCACATGTCCGGCCCAGTTCCATTTCATATGTGTTATACTTTCTATAGCATCCTTGATCCCTGTTCTAATTCTAATAATTACATTTGGAACTTTATCTCTCAGTGTTATTCCCAACATCGACCTCTCCATGGCTCGCAGAGTCACTCTAATTTTTTCGCAGCTTTTCTTAGTGAGTGTTAAAGTTTCAGCACCGTACGTGAGCACAGGGAGCACACGCTGTTCATAAACCTTTCTTTTCAAGAAAATCGGTATATTGCTTTTAAATATGTCCTTTCTCCGCTTGCCGAACGCCGCCCATGCTAGTGTTATGCGTCTTTGAATTTCGCAGGTCTGGTTATCTCGGTTTATTCTCAGTTCATGGCCCAAATATTTATAAGATGTTACATACTCGATTTCAGATTAGTTTAGGGATATGTTGCTACTTGGAACTAAGTTTGTCATACATTGAATTTTTGCACGGTTAATCTTTAGACCTACCACATCCGATGCTGCACTTAGTGTCCTTAGTAACTCGTGGGCTTCTTCAAGGTTGTCAGAAATTAACATGACATCGTCAGCAAAGCGTTGGTGGTTTAATCGTTCACCATCTATATTGACTCCCATGTTCCCCCAACCTATTTTTTAAACATGTATTCTAGCAGCATTGTAAATAGTTTTGGTGAGATGTTATCACCTTGTCGTACGTCACGTTCCATTCTAAATGTAGATGTTATTTTGGAATGGACTTTCACACTTGCTGTTGCGCTATTATATATGTTCTTAATTAAAGCTGCATATCTGTGGTCGACTCTACAATCAGCTAGTGCAGCAAATATTTTGTTTTGGTCCGCTGAATCGAACGCTTTCTCGTAGGCCACAAATATTAAGACCAGTGGTTTGTTGTACTCCACTGTTTTTTTATGAGCGTTTTCATAACTAGCAAGTGGTCGTTTGTACCATAACCGGATCTGAAACCTGCTTGTGTTCTAGGTTGGTAGAAATCTAATTTGTGAGTCAATCGTCTCGTTATTATTTTTATAAATAGTTTGTACATGTGGGAGAGGAGACTGATTGGACGGTAGTTTTTTAGGTCGGTGGGATCGCCTCTCTTTGCATGATTATCATTATGGCATTGTTCCATGAGGTTGGGATTTGTCCGGTCTCTAAACATCTATTAAATAGAACTTTGAGAGCATTTATTAATTTTCGTTTTCTCCGTTAATGCCTTCTAAATGAAGAACCGCAGTGTTAGTTATAGTTTAATAGTGTGTTTCTAATATTTTTTTTCTCTGATTCAGACCTAAATATTTTTTTATTTTGCATTCGCACCGCGTTCTTAAGTCCGCACCTGCTTTTTTTCGTAATTCTTTGTTGAAATTCTATATCTAGACTGATCACATCGCAGTCTTTTAAACAAAAGTTTATTGATCATAATTACACGAAAGTGATTAAACCGAAAATGATAATTATTTAAAAGAATACCGCCAGAATTTCATTGCGAGGCAGAGCAAATAAATTATCTTGTTTCAATTTAAATGGCTCTATTTTAATTTACAAGAAAACGAACGATATTTATATAATAATTTACTAAGGATTATAAAAAGTTTATTTCGTTCGATAAGGATCTTTCAATAATCCTGAAACGATATTAAGTTACTCGGATAAAATGTTGACTCCAGTTTTTTCCGGCCATTAGGTTTATCCTTAAGCATCTAAATTTTTTATTTGACTACACTCTTAAGTAAATAAAATTGTCAAGTATTGTGCCGACGCTCAAGTTTCAAGAGGCTTGATACTTTCTGGATCTGAAAAAGTAAATATTTGTTACGAAATCTAAATTGGTTTAAAGAAATTCAAGTTAAGAATATATTTTTTCTATGACTGTTGAACATTATTTTTATAACTTACATGTTTGTGATTTTTTTAATAACATTTATTCTCCTGGCTGAACAAAAAAGAAATGCGTAAAAGATTTGTAGTACCATTTGGAGATATTTTCTAATTGAGGTGATGTATCCTATATAGGTAAAAATAGATATAATTTTCAATTTTTAACCGACTTCTGAAAGAAGGAGGTTCTCAATTCGTCGACCATGGATTTTTTTTTATGTATGTACTCCGATTAATCCGGAACGACGGTACCGATTTGAATAAAATTTTTTACGTTATGTTCAGGACGTTGCTGCGGTAGTCCCATATTTTTTTGGACGAAATTGGTGCAGTCAAATCCAAGATGGCGCTGACAATATGGCGACCAAAAAAACTAATTTTGTCCGATTTTTCCAAAATTGGTATGTGGGAATTTTCTGGGTCGTACACAACAAATCTGAAATTATTTTTGAAAAATTCAATATGGCGGACAAAAAAATTTAAAATTGCCCAATTTTTTCTAAAATTGGTGTGGGGGAGTTTTCGGGGTCGCACATAACGAATACAAAATATTTTTTAAAAATTGATTGATTTTAGTGGTTAAAGGCGCGTCGGTATCTCAGACCATTTACCGCCTTCTATAGTATTGTTGGGTGCATTAGATTTTATTATAAAGACCAATATGCTTCAGAAAATAAAGTATGCGTTTGGCCTTAGTTAGGTCAAAACACATAACTGTCGAAAAATTATTAGAGGTGAGGTACCTTTCTTTGGCATATCTGTATAATTGACAGTCAGATATAATATGTTTCACAGTTAGGGGAGAACGACAGGATAGACATTGAGGGGATCCTCGTTTTTAAGGAGAAAGGAATACATCATTCAACAATGTCCAATAACCATTCTTTTCCATACAATGTTATTCCTTCTGGATAATTGGGGTTTTCGAGGGATTCCCAGTGAACCTGCATAATGTTACGAATGATGTTATCGATGTGCCTATTGAGTTCTTTAGGGTTAAGTAAAGGGAGGAAAGAGGTGCCTTCAAGGATTGCAGACTTAGCTTGGGTGTCGGTCAATTCATTCCCATCTATGCCGATGTGGCTAGGGGCCCACATGAAGGCTATGTACAAATTAGGTTGGGATCCCATTTTAAGAAGGTCGAGAATTTGATTCATGAGGGGGTGGGATGTGCTGAAGACTTGGATCGATCTGAGACAGCTGAGGGAATCCGAAATGATTAAATGTTTGGGGGTGGAGGAGTATTTAATTACCTGTCTGATGCATTGCTTGATGGCAAACAACTCAGCTCAAAAAATAGATGAAAGGGGATTTAACTTTCATTTGTTGCATGAAAAACTGGTTACGGCAGCTGAGCCTACGCCTTGATCTGATTTGGAACCATTTGTAAAAGATAGTTTGAAGGTTTTGAACTTTGAGTTAATTAGGGTAAGGAAGTGTTGTTTAATGATGGAAGGTATGGTTTTGTTCTTATCATACTAAAGAAGATCAAAGTTGATTTCAAAGGGGGGAAATCTCAAGATGAGGAGATCTGAGGGAGGATGGGGGTGGTATTGGGAGCGGTTATGTTATGGGAGGTTGTAAACGCAGAGGCTCTATCATTGGCATCCAGCGTGAGATTTGAAAGAGCCGGGAAGTCAGAAGAATTAAGGATTTTATCATGATCCAAAAAGAAAGGTCTAGATTTGGCATGACGTATTTTATAAGAAGGAGGAACGTCGGAGACACAAAGGGGGAGTGTTAGTAAGGCATTGAAGACTGACTATTGGGGAGGTACGAAACGCACCAGTCGATAAACGTAGGGCTCGGTTCAGGATAGGGTCCAGGGAAGAGATATATGAGGGCCTAGCCGAGTCATAAGCAATGCAACCATAGTCAAGTTTGGGGAGAATGATGGAATTGTATATTTTGTGGAGTGTATGAAAATCTGAGCCTCAAATGGTTTGGGAGAGAAACTTTAACATGTTAAGTTCCTTAAAGCATCGAGCCTTAAGGGAAGCAATGTGAGGGCGCCAGCTGAGCTTATCATCAAATATGAGGCCAATAAACTTAAGTTGACTATCCATAGAGAGATGTTTATTGTTTAGTGAGATAGAGTTTAATTTTAAACAGCTCCCCTTTTTACAAAAGTGAAAAAATTTAATATGGCGGGTCCAATATGGCCGACAAAAATATCAGTTTATTTCGATTTTGTCCAAAATTGGTACGGGGAAGTTTCAGGGTCGCACATAACGAAACCAAAATATTATTTAAAAATTCAATATGGCGGATCCAATATAGCGGACTAAAAATTTTACATTTTTCGATTTTGTTCAAAGGTGGGACTAAATCCTTTTTGAGGATGTAAATAGCGAATATAAAATAATTTTAAGAAAATCTAATATGTCAGATGCTGTAATATATTTCTTATATTTTTAGTTCACCAATAGAACAACTACATATATGATAACCAAGATATTGAGCTTTTATGTATGGATAATGCCATATTCTTCGAATTATTTCCATATTTACAATTGTTTTATTACTCATTATTAGTCCCCCTGACATACATATTTCTTTTATGCATATTCAGCTTTTCGCCTTTTTTTATATCAATTAGTATGCTTTATCAAGTAATATATAGTTAAAAAGGCATTGTGACTAGTGTCAGGAGAAGGGCGGTAAGAAATTATATTTAAGAAAAAAATAATTAAAATTGGAAAAAAACTGTATATTTTATAAGTATATATTTTTATAATTAGCTAAATAACATTAATTAATATTATTTTTTTAATTAAAATCTTACCCGACACCTGACACCAATCAAAATGGCTCTACATCCGTTAAGTGTATAAACATAGCTTTTTTAGTCAAATAAATAGACCTTCAATTCTAGAAATATATAAAAATGCGTAATATATTTTAGAATGAGTCATTACTGTTTCCTTTTAGCTTTGGAATAAACAAACTACGATTTCAGATAACTACTGCTAGAGTTTTGATTACGTTGCGGAGAGACTTGAATGATGGTATAATGTTTGCACTAGTGCTGCTGGCCTTCTCAAAAGGTTTTGATATTAGCAATCTTGATTTATTATGCTTAAATTTCAGATATTATGATTTCTAATAGCCAGCTGTGAGATTTATTTTATCTTAATTAAGTGATCATAGTCCAAAAGGTTACTGAATTGGGATACTTCATTATTGAGACCTATTAAGTCGGGTGTGACGTAAGGCTCAATTTTGAGACTTCTTTTATTTACACGCAAAACAATTGCGCTTACCAAGCGTTCACGAATAATGCCCAGGTAAGTTTTAGTTTTTTTCCATAGAATATCATGTGGAAGAGTTTGTATGTAACAAAAAACCAAGGAATATATGTAAAACCACAGAAAAAATTAGATTCAAACTTCATTAAATCGATAGTTATCTGTTGTGGTGTGCAAAAAATACCCAATATAAAAAATGTTTTACAGTTGCGAATTTACGGAACACGTTTACTAGTGAAAAGTATAAGAAAATTTTTGTAAATTTTAGTGGACGATAATCAATGATTTATGGATTAGGCTGATTGATGTCAAATTTCATTGAAACAGTATTATGATTATTAATGTGGAAATTATGACCCTCATCAACTTTTCAGCCTCGGTCAAATAGTATTTAAGACGTGCCGGGTAAGATAGATTGTTTCACTACACAACGTTACATTATATAAAGAATAATTTGTATGTCCTCCATACCTGCGTCTATTTTTACATCGATATTTCCAAAATTCGCAATTTTAAAATAGACTGTTTTATATCTACATTTATGAAAGAAATTTCTTAACTTTCTATATAAAAAGTTCATTTCTACTCACCGTTCATCATCTGGTAGTCATAGTCCAGATCTGAGCTATTGGATACATTATAATAGAAGTCGCTGCTGTTCCATGTTACAAAATTTTCCAAATACGTATAGTTTGACTTGGTTACGTTTAGTTTCGGGATTGTTCTATTAAGTTCGACGTGCATGTTGGTTTTGGGCTTGATTTTTAGTTTCAAAGTAGAAAAATTCGTTTTTAAAGGAACCAAATTTGTAGAATAAGTCCTTGCTTGGATCACAGATATTTCCATAATTAATTAGCTGTAACAAAAAGTTGATGTTAATATTTATTTAAAATATATATCTATATATTTCTAAAATAAAATTCAATAAACAATAGAACGAAAGTTGTATTAAACGTAATTTTGTTTTAAACTAGCCTATGTCATAAAATAAAATTTTTTACATCATTGCGGAAAAATGCATTCATTTTTAAGTGCACTTAATCTTCCTTCTACTAAACTCTAAGCAGGGCCATTGTACAGACACGCATGCCACGCTTACACCAACGGCGGCGCTCGAGAGGGAAGCGGAGCCAACGCCAACCAACCGTTACTATCTGTGACCGCGTATAAAGCACGCTGCACGATGAATTTCTTTCAGTTGATCTACAACCACCAACGAACGAACAGATGTATTCCCGAATTAATACTGAATCATATATATATATATATATATATATATATATATATATATATATATATATATATATATACATACATATACATATACATACATATATTTGTTTGTACTATTATAACTTGTAAGTATAGAAAGAATAAAGGATATTGAAAATGAATAAATGACCGGATACCGTGTATATAACACTTGTTGTTACGTGCATAATATTTAGCATTTTGGGAAATATAGCTGTAATATTTTTTTTTCTAAATATCTCTTGATAAAAAATAATTATTTCTTATATGTTTTTACTCTATTTATTCAAGTATTTTAATGTAGTGATATTTTTTAAAAATATTATTATCGTTTTTATGAAAACCTTTACAATGAGTTTTACATATTTATTATAAGTTTGACCCTGAATAATTCATATAAAAATTGTTACCAAAATAAGTTTATCGACATGCAACAACTTTTATCGAGAATAAATTTTTTCAGGAGATCAATAAGAAAATACTTTGCCATATTATTTCGCACTTTTTTGATAGCATATAATTGTGGATAATTTAGTAAAAGTTTGTTCCTTAAGAACAACTAACGGTAATAATTAAAGTTAAATAATCGCAATTCCTATATATTACTTTTACCTAACAACTTGTTCTGGAGCATTTTTTAGTTAGTCAGCTGATTAAATATTATGATGTTGTAGTTGTGATACTTGTTACTTGCCAAATAAGGTAGAAGTACCATTTGTGGCCTCTTTTATTTGGAATTAAATACAGTTAAACACTATCTTTAGTAGAAAAATATGGTACTATTTCTGGCTATTGATTATCCCACCTTTAGCCACAACGTATAGATTTTTTTGTTGAAAAAGGGTGTTATTAATAATTAGTTATTATCGGATTTAAGAAATTATAACAAATATATTTATATAAACTTTAATTTTTTAAAATTTTCTCGATTCTTTCTCTTCTTTATATTTTTTAGGTTTTTAGTCAGAAAAAAGAGTTAACTCTGGAATAAAATCCAGTATAATTAAATAAAAATATTGTATCTAGAAAACTCATTGAAAGAAGAGGAAAAATATTTTTATTAATTTAATAACATTTCGATTCAGTATTTAAGTGCAGGAATATTGCTATTAATAATAAATATCCATGATTTATCAACCAATATTCTACCCAAAACTCTTAATAACAATACATGAAAATTGTTATGACACAGCATGGGTCATGAAAATTTTAATAATTAACGAAATTATATTCTTAAAGAAAAAAGTTGTATACAATGTTGCCTACATATCTTAAAATCCTATCGATATAAAATATAATAACTGTAAAATGCTTAACATATCAATATAAATCGGAAAATGACCACAAACGATATTTTAATCCTAATTTTTTTAAAGTTAGTAGCTTCTAAAATAGTAATTTTACAATAATTTCTATCGAATTTTATTAGAAATTTAAAATAATAAATTATTTTCGTACAAGTTCGCTTTAAATCTATCTTTGGCTTGGTTAATTGAAAACATGTGCCTGAATATGATGAAAAAATGTCGAAAATACAAGACCGTGACACAGCGACCATCGAACAGATGGATACAATTAAATTGCAAGAGTTTCTAGTAACTATAGAACCCTTAAAATGACAAGAAAAACACACAATTTTACAATAATCACAAATTACGATAATTTTACCACTAATAATTTATTTTTAACACGCACAAGTTTGCCTTTATTATTATCAAATCACATCACAATCATCGTTTATTAGATTGATCCCGTTATAAAAGAATAATTTACTAACATAGCGTGACTTTAATAGCTTGTGCTTTTATATATGTTGTTTTGTTTGCGATTTTGACTACCCCGAAATATATATTTATGGGATAATTTTTTTTGCAAGTTCGCGATATTGTATGAAAAGTTGACATTTGCCAACTATATATTTTTTTAAAATATCACCCATTTAATGTTTATATATGCGAGTGTTCCGTACTATCCAACGTTATGGAATACACAGCTCACTGGTACCCCTCTAAGGATGTCAAGTTTGTCTGGACATGTCTTTCTTCTTTGAATAGACCATAAAAGATCATGTACCAGGCTATATCCACCACATTATGAGCACTTTAAATAAAAGATACAACATAAAAGTCATATACGCATATGCACCCACAAGTAGAGCAAGTGAAGAAGAAATCGAGAATCGAGAGTTTTTATGAAAGAAAGCTAGAAAACAAAAAATTACACACGCCATAATGATTATATGAGATTTCAACTCAAAAGTTGGTCAAAAGAAGAAAGGTATCACACAATACATTGGACACTTTGGCCTGGCTAATAGAAAATGAACGAGGAGAAACTCTAATGAATTACCTCAACATAGAAAAACTATTCTGGCTGAATACATTCTTCAAGAAGCCAAAACAACGTAAATGCACCTGGCCAATCTCAAACAAGGAAACAAAAAATGAAACTGGTTATAAATTTTTCTATAACAAAACGATATGATGTGTTTATTTTAAACAAATTCTATGCCAGACTCAACCATAGATTAGTTAGAACAAAAATTAAATTTAATTTTGAAAGGGAGAAATAATTTTCTTCAGAAGTAGTTGTGTCCAATCAGATAAATTTTAAAGTTAAAAGGAAAGGAATACCAACCTGAACTAAAAACATATGCCATTGAAAAAAATAATACAGATAAAGTCACCTTTACAATAATCACTTTAACAAACAAGTCCTACAAAATTCATCCACTAAAAGACAGAAGTAACGGATGAAATATCGGAATAGTTTAAGGAACTAAACAAACTGGTGAAGAAAGAAATTCGAAAAGATAAAAGTAAAATATTATCGAGGCTATTAACACATTTTAGACCAACTTATACTCATCTAACATACAAAAACCTCAAGAAAAGAAACACAATCTGATTGTGGGATCCCATTAAATACCTGAGATTACTGAAGAGGAAATAGACACGGCTTTTAGACAAATGAAGAGCAGCAGGTGTCCGGGAGAAGACCAAATCAATATAATAAATTATATTATAAATATTTCATTATATTTATATAAACAGTTGACTAAAATAATAACAAATTGACTAACCGCAAAATTAGATTTTTATCAGCCTGTTGAATAGGCGGGCTATAGAAAGGGATTTAGTTCGATCGACCACTTGTATACTATACGTACGTTGATAGAAAAAGGAGAGGAATATAACTTATCTATACATTTAGCCCTTATTGACTTTTAGAAGGCTTTTGATTCTATTGAAATTTGGTCAGTGTACCTGGTAACCGCAATAGAAGACTCAACGTATGTATAAATCATTGACAAAATAGAACTAAAAAGAGGAGTTCGCCATGGAGATAGAACCTCTCTTATTTTCGATGGTTCACGAAAATATTTTGAGAGAATTAGAATAGAAAAAAGTGTCAAAGTTGATAGGACCAGGTTAAGTGATCTGCGATTCGCAGACGATATAGTTGTAATGGCAAGATAGGTTTAAAAGTGAATTATAATTACTAATAAAGGTATAGGGAAGCCACAGTGTATTTTGCGTTAATGCTGTTCTTAGTGCTAAATCTATGAAAGACTCAAATTCAAACGTCACTTAGAAACAAAGCATTCTGTTGCATATTGTTGTCTTAAAATTGAAAAACGAAAGAAAATAGTTCTTAGAGATAAAAGGAAAACGTGAATTTATGCGAGACTTTAATGATGAGGCCGAATTCAAAGAGTGCCTTATTTATCTGATATCTTAGATCAGCTAAACAAGCTAAATTTGAAACTGCAGGGTGAATAAATGCACTTTATTCTGTAGGTATAATATCCAGGCTTCCTATTAAAGCTGCAGAAATGGCGCTATAAATTAAATATTGGAGATTCTCCCATGTTTGAATACCTTCGTCTTTAATTTCTTGATAGTAAATTTTGGTCTCCTAAACGATAGATGATAAGATCTGGGAATTTTGTTAGCAACAATATTACTATTTGCAGTGTACCATATGCTGCCATCATATGCCAGGAAATTTTGTTAATATATCATTGTAGCGATCGCTATTGACAGTTACAGATGCACCTTCATCATTTTCAAAAATTAATTTTCGAGAATGCCCTGGAAATTCTAGCATGGTACGTTTATTTTCTGTGCCTTAGAACAGAGAATTTTTCTTACTGACGTAGTAGTTTGAGCAGGTTAGGAGATGATGTTTGAAAAACAATGTGAAATTGAACACTGTAAAATATAGCATTATGTAATATATCACTAAACAATCTCCAACTAAATACCAATACTACTATCGAGTAGATCTTCTTAAAAAATTACTTTTGACCCAAAACTTTCATTTGGTTTATATTAGCGTTATCGTCTCTGCTACGTTGAGGGTATTTAGTTTTATTTTGTGATGTAATAGAGATTTTAATTACCTTACGTCATAAAAGTACTCTATATCTTCTATCAGAGTTTTAAATTAGAATATGCATCAGTCGTATGTGCTCCAGAACATACTTATCACGTAAATAACTTGAAAAGAGTTTAGAAAAAATTCTTAAAATATAAAGCAGTTGTTGAGTTTATCCTGAATAGGGGTTTGTCTAATAACAGATTACTTGAGAAATTCAACTTTTCGCCTTTGAAAATTTGGGAATATTAACTATTGATAATTCTATTTAAAGTTATTAACAACTCTACTGAGTGTCCTTGTATTTTGTTTAGATTGTACCAATGTGTTTTTCGTCTAAATTGTCGGCATCATAAAATCTTTCATCACAAAACTTCTAGAACAAATATATTTAAATGTTCTCCTTTATGTTATATATCTGACATTTATATCAGAAAAAAATACTTCGTTATTAATGCAATATATTACACAGGTCTAAAGGAAAAAAATTTTTGTTGGATGCCGACAATTCTAGGTTATAATTCGGTTCACTGGGCCTCGAGAGGTCGTACAGAGTCGTCAAAACATTGAAGCTACGTTCAGGTTTGTATCTATAGATAATTACCAAGAAAATGTATTTTGACATACTTAATGTCATTATATTCAACTGATTTTTTTTCTTACCTAGTATTTCCGATATGCCGTCGTCCAGGAGGTGTTGTGTAAATGATCCGGATACATTTTGTTACATTTATGATGAATATGTAGTGAAAAAATTTAGAAAACCTATTACAGACTTTGTGACAAAGACGTATGTTGATTACTTTAAGATAGAAATGAAGGCCCTCAACAAGCCGTGGGTTCCAAACATTGTATGTAAACTATGTAGTGAACATTTCAGACAGTGAGCAAGCGGTAAACGTAGTAATTTAAAGTTTGGTGAACCTATGATTTGGACTGAACCGAAAACCACATTGATGACCCTTATTTTTGTGTTGTTGAATTACATGGTGTAAATAAGAGGAAAATGACATATCCTGATTTACCGTCTGATAAAAGGCTTTGAATGTACTCAAACGACGTACCATCTCCTATGAGTCAAGATTTATCAGATTTGTCGGACACAGAGATGGTGGAAGTTTTGTCGGATGAACAGCGATTTTGAAGTGTTAACGATGCCGTCACTTTTTTTCCCAAGATGCTTTAAGTGATTTAATAAGAGACCTTGACCTTTCGAAAGAGGGACCTGAGCTACTAGCATCTAGACTCAAAGAAAGAAATCTTTTATCTCAAGGACAAAAATTTCATATTATCGCGATCGCGAAAAAGAATTTCTTCCATTTTTTAGCTCAGAAGATGATGTAGTTTTTTATAATAACATTGGTGGTTTATTAACGAAAATGGGACTCTCAAGCTACAAAGGTGATGAATGGAGATTGTTTATGGACAGCTCACAGCGAAATTTGAAATGTGTTTTATTAGATATTGAAAATAAGCATGCAGCTGTGCCTATTGCTCATTCTAAGAAATTAAAGGAGGAGTATCAAACTGTAGACTTAGTTTTGAAAAAACTTAAGTACTCGGATCATCAATGGGTTATATGAGTGGATTTAAAAATGGTTAACTTCTTGTTAGGTCAACAAAGTAGGTACACAAAATTTCCACGTTTCATCTGTTTATGGGACAGCAGAGCAAAACATGATCATTGGTTTCTAGGGATAAGATCGTTTTACCTCCACTACACATCAAATTGAGACTTATGAAGCAGTATGTGAAGGCATTAGATAAAACTGGTTCATATTTTGCCTTTATTTCAAGAGAGTTTCCAGATTTCAGTTCAGAAAAACTTAAAGCTGGTATTTTTGGTGCCCTCAAATAAGACTTTTAATGAAAGACGGCGATTTCATTCATGCAATGAATGAACTAGAAGCAACGGCTTGGGAATCTTTTGTTGCCATTGTGAAAAATTTCTTAGGAAATCATATGGCCGAAAATTATGAGGAATTAGTTCAAAACCTTTTAATTAGTTTTAAAAATTTTGGATGTAATATGAGCATAAAAACACACTATTTGCACATTTAGACAAGTTTCCTGAAAATCTTTGGTCATATAGCGAAGAACAAGGAGAACGTTTACTGTTGGAGTATCACATGGGGGTGCCACAAAGACCTTCATAGTAGAAAATCTAAAAAAAGAAGTTTCTAACCTATAGATTAATTTAATAAAGTTTTTCTAACCTATAAAATAATTGACTAAAACGTTTCTAATTTTTAAAATAATTTAATAAAATAATTCTAACCTGTAGAATTATTTAATAAAATATTTTAAAATCGTTTATTTTCGTTTTACTTTACACCTCCGATTTCTCGAAAACTACACGTAGCATTAAAAAAATGAGTATATTGCTAGAGTCAGGGTATCGAATATACTTAAAATCTGCTTTAGTTTTAGCGGCATCAAAATCATTGTAGGCCTGTGTTAAATTATCAACTATGCCGATTTTTTAAAAATTTTGTTGATATCATTTGATATTTGAATCATTCAACATTATAAATATAGAGTATTTTTACCATTTATTTTAATACATTATTGTTGGCCGAAGGAAATGTCCTAGTTAATTATTAAAGAATAAAGGAGCTCAAATTCAACATTGTTATAACTTATTTTATATACAGGCAAATGTTGTTCTTTAATAAAATATTAGATCTATCACTTGTTGCTCATTTAAAATATATAGCTGAAACCTTGAGTAAAATTATAGACGTAGCGATTGTAAACGATAGTCAATAGAAACAGACATTAATCAACAAGATAAGCAAAATAAAAACATTGTCCATTTCTATCACTAAAATTAACATAATGCTAAAATAATGACCATATATGTTCCGGGTCAGTTTTATTTCTTGCACACTTTCTTTATGTGTGGTTCCATAATTCTAATCATAAATTTATTAACAATTTTTAATAATATGACTTTTAATTTTTTTAAAGTGAAAGTTGATTAAAATCTTTGATAAAAACTTAGGTTAAATGTAAAAGAATGACAGATTTTAAACAAATATTAGGGGAACCAGAAAGTAATATCGTTTTTGCGCACGTCGATATTCGTTTGTCATTTATTAGCTCAGTGTGTACTTCAAAGGCATGGAAAGGACATTTTAAGGATAGATTAACTTGTTTACTCGTAAATAACTAAATCTTATTCTTTTTTGCAATTTATGTTGAAATGGCCAGCCAAATACCAGAAGAGGTACATATCCGGTATTGTATACTTTTTTAGTTTCACAAGGAGAGTACCGCAACAGTTGCTACCAAAAACATTTACGATGTTTATCCAAGTGTATTAAACGTTCGTAAATGCTAAAGGTGGTTCTCTACTGGTTCTAACTGAAATCCGGTAATGTTGATCTTTCCGACTCGCTCGGATTAGGAAGACCAACATCTTTAGACAATGACGCTAGAGGCGGAAGTGGCAGCAAATTCATGTCAGAAAATCGAGGAACTGTCAAACATTCCTAACCAATCTTGGTTCTTGGAGAACGCTTACAGCAGGTTTGTACAGTAAGCAAAGCAGATGTTTGGGTCCCGTATAATCTGTCCGAAGAAAACAACCGGTCCACCACAAGCAACTTATTGCTTCAACGGCATAATACAAAAGCGTTTTTTGATCACTTGATCACTGGAGATGAAAAATGGGTCCTCTAGGACAATCCCGAACGCAAAAGATCGTGGCTTTCTCCGAATGAATCACCACGAAGTACACCTAAGCCTGGATTACACCCCAAAAAGTTGCAATTTGTGTTTGGTGTTCATTTTGAAGTGCTGAAATCTGAACAAACTGTGAATGCAGACCTTTACTGTAAACAACTGGATCGAAGAAATCAGTCTTTAGTTGAAAAGTGCCCAGCGATTGTCAATAGGAAAAGCCCTATTCTGCAAGGCGATAATGCAAGATCGCACTGCGCAAGACGAACCCGGGAAAAAGTTAATGAATTGACCCGATATTGCGCCATCGGATTTCCGTTTATCCCTATCGTTATAATATTTTCTGAGTTACAAAAAATTTGAAAATTTTGATTATGTCCAAAACGCAATCTCCCAATATTTTGCTCAAAAATCAATTGTTTTTTATCGATACCACATTGTAAATTTACACACTAGATGGCAAAAAGTTGTTAATAACGAGAGTGATTAAAAATAAAATCTTGGTAAAATTTTATCTGCTTGAATTTAATGTAAAAAAACGACATCAGTTTTTGATATCACTAATAAATATATTTACGCCGAGAAAATATTTCAGTTAGCATTAGAAAATGGAACTCGAGGTATCAAAGTCAATGGCATCCCAATAAATAATATTCGCTATGCAGATGATACTGCAGTCTTAGGTAACAACTTTGAAGATCTCCATTCAATATTAAAAAAACTCAACGAATGTGGTGAACAGTTCGGGCTGCATATTAATACTGCCAAAACAAAAATGATGGTGATTATTAGGCATCAGTATATCACTCCTCTTAACATCAACAGGGAAAATATTGAACGTGTCGCACGGTTCACGTATTTTGGCGCTACTCTGAATGAAGAGTGGGAATGTGACGAGAAAGAATTGGCCGTGCAAAAACAATTTCTTTAAACTTAAGAATCTTCTCCATCGCAGAAATATGCCACTACACACACGAATACGTGTGGTTCAGTGTTATGTATGGCCTATTCAACTATATGGTGGTGAAACTTGGTCACTTATGGCTGGGACGTTGAATCGGATTGAAGCTTTTGAATTGTGGACACTCCGCCGACTACTGCGTTTCCTCTGAACTGCTCACATAATGAATGATGAAGTTCTACGAGGAACTGGGGTAGAAAGACAACTAATAGACACTGTAAAACAACGAAAAGTGTCATATCTAGGGCATATACTAAGAGGACCTCGCTACTCCATACCAAGGCTAATGCTACAGGGAAAAATTGATGGCGGACGAGGACCAGATCACAAACAACACTCTTGGCTCCGCAATATAGGAAACTGGTATGGTATATCAGACGCCGCAACCATACTTAGACAGGCTGAGGAGGGCATTCTTGTTATAATGTGATCATGAGATGTACTAATGATCGCCGATGTGCGGCATAGCACATGGCACCCGAAGAAGAAGAAAAAGAATAAATATCGACTAAATATCTTTGAACTTACCGTTATAGTATTTATTGTTGAAGATTAAAAAAAGATTTATCAATTGCAATGTAAGAATTTTAAGAAAATAAATATATTATTTAAAATTAGCAACTATGTATATTTGACTTCCTGCGAATGGCTAAAAATTGTTTTTACATTTATTAGAAATTATTACCGAATAACTATTTCTCGTGCTTTCACCCGTGCGTATAATAATATCTTATTAATCGAAGAAACCTTTTTCCTGGTTACGTGGATTATGAGAAGGCCTTCGACTCAGTGCTACACGAGTGGCTTACAACTATATTGAGAATGTATAGAATTAATATTCATTTTGGTTTCTTTTTAGAACGCATCATGTCAACCTGGAGAACTAGGATCAAACTGCAAGTGCCATCTAACGATATCATCAAAACGAATACAATCTCAATACCAAGGGGAATATTTTAGGGCGATTGACTAAGCCCATTGTGTTTCTGCCTTGCAATGAATCCACTTTCACGCTTCTTGAACTCCACCAGATACAGCTTTAGTATTAGAAATAACAACAAGAAGTAGTACGATTGAATCATTTTCTATACATGTATGATGTTAAAGTGATGGCTGCTGCCAGATACCAGTTGAAACAAATGCTTAAAATTGTAGAGAAGTTCCTCGGGGATATCGGAATGCAGTATGGACTTGATAAGTGCCGTATTTTGAACACCGTTAAAGGATACCCTTAACAAAAGCACACAAACACTACCCTCGAAGTGCTATTGAACGTACAATGATTCCAAGATATCAAGCTGGAAGAGGACTGGTGGATATTGGTAAGCAACTCGACCAATAAATGATAAAGTTACGTTCTTATTTCCACAGATTAGCCGGCTCTTCCACTCTACATCGAGCAATATGCGAGACAGATGATTCAACAACGCTACAGCTGATGGAACAGGGTAGTGCTTCTCACTACCTAACATTGCAAGAGAAGTTACAAGTCTGGATAAGAAAGCCACTTCATGGACGGGATCCAAATCAGGTCAATCAGGACAATGTCGACAACTTAGCATCAAACTACTAGTTAATTTCAGGACAGATGTCTCCAGAAACGGAGAGCTTTTTGTTAGTTATCCAAGACCAGATTTTTCCGACGAAGAAATATCGGGAGTTCATCATCATAGATCCCTCAACAGAAAACGACCAATGTAGATATGGCTGTCTACTAACATAAGAGACAATCCACCACATAACTGGAGGATGCTAAGCATTTGCCGCAATAGAATATAAGGAAAGACACGACTTAGCCGCAAAGATACTCCACCAGGAGTTAGCAAATAAGTTAAATCTATTGCAGGTAGGAAAAGTGCCTTACTACAAATATAACTCGGAGCCTATTCTTAAGAACAACGAGTTCAAGCAATATTGAGGCCTAACCGTTCTAACAGATCAAACAGTTGCTCATAATAAGCCAGACATTATATTAACAGATAAAATTTCTAGACGAACTACATTAATTGACATTGTTATACCTAACAACTTCAATCTAGTCAAAATACAACGAGAAGATCGCCAAATACAGAGATCTGGAGGTGTAAATTCGAAGACAATGGACAATGAACAGCATCCAAACGTTTCCCTTAATTTTATCAACAACTGGAGGGATACCAAAGAACCTCCTGCAAAACATCAAGGGACTGGGCCTTAGTGAGCATCTGTATAAGTCGATGCAGAAAGCAGTTCTCCTTGCAACCTCACGAACCGTCCAAATATTTGTAGGAAATCCAGCAGACCACGTCACCTAGGATCCGATAACATGGAAAGGGTTCCCACAGAGCTTCATAATTTTGGTACTTTGTATACCTGGTATGAGTCAATATCCCCTAGGGGGAGTGCGAAGCCATTTGACTTGAAATTATTAATAAATAAAAGCTGATTTTAAAGGTTACTATTATATTTAAATGCTAACGCAAATTTTCAACGTTTTCAAATTAAATGTTAAAGGATCTTTAAATTAATCTAATCTAAAACTTTTAGATACAAATACAGTAGATGCATAGTAAATATTTTTATTCATTTTATCTGATATTTACTATAAAAATAAATCATCCCGAAATATTGTACTACTACAAAATTAATTATTAAAAGTTTATAATTCTCCTATCATGTTTGTAATTACCAAAAAAAAATGAAACAAAAATTCTAATATTAAATAACATCTGAGTATAACGTATTTTACTAAAATAAAAAAGACGAGTAATTATTTCCTAAGGCAATATAATATTATTTTGCTCCGTCTCTGGTGTACACATGCCGCCTACACTACAATTCCAATATTGGTTGGAATGAAGTGTAACTTTTCTCATAAAATCAAAATTAAAAAAGTTTCTTCCGCTCTAATAACAATTCAAGGCACCATATACAACATAACATATTAACATCAGTCGTACGGTGGTTATTTGAGAGGCAGTAAAAATATTTTACAGGTTTCGGGGTGTTCTTTGAAATAGTAGAATATGTTCCATAGTGATTAAACGCACATATAATGAATCAGACTTTCAAAATATATAAATTTGTGTGTATGTACGTGTATTTATCTTTCGGACCCAATATATACAAAACATATTGGCTTTATTAAATTTAAAGAAGTACTGTCCACTTTTATTCTTATTTGCAAATATTTTTCATAATATAACTCATTATATAACTAGTTATGAACTACATTTTATTATTGATCTCAGTTATCAAGTTAAGTTTTTATAAACTTTTATTAAATTACATTAGATTAAACACGTCTTAAATATCTTATTTGCAATACTTTTCTTAACAAAAAAAAATTCGAACACTCAATAATATTTAATTGCAGTTGGTATATAAATGCATGGGTATTTATACACCCAACTACAAGCATATTGCATTCACCTTTATTATTTGGTATATAAATCTCTATGAGATTTAAAAGTCAAATTACGTGGAATACTAGTTGTTAGCTCTGCTTGTATTGGGCTTTATATTTTGTTCAATTTGCTTTAAGGATTTGCTTGTCATATAGTTTTGGATGTACTTGCCTACCCTGTACCGACGAGAACCAATGAGTTCGAAACCGGCCTGCAGGTGATGGTACACTACCATGGAAGGGACTTCCACCCTTTCCTGGCACTTCTTTGCAATCTGAGGTAGTGCTTTGTCTCTAACCGTGTTAGAACACAGTACGTCTGCCCTTATTGTATAAGATTTTTCCAGTTGGTTGAGAACTAAATGGCTTCTCTAATATAATGTAAAGAAAAATATGTTTTCTTGTTTATATATATATTTTGTGTATAACAATAAACTTGGTAACACGAAATTACCAAGTTTAAACTACTATATTTCAAAAACTAATAGAGATCTATTTATTAAGAAACAGTTGTTCAACACCTTGAAAAATGACATTATACCAAAATAAGAAAAAAATATTTTTTTTGTTAATTTAACTTCCTAGTACGTTATTGTGAAAGAAATGGAAAGAAATAACATGAAAATGAATCTTCAATTAAATTTGGGACAATTCAGTCAATCTTTATTAAAAAGCCAATAATGCATCGGATTTAATATGTAAATTAAAAAACAACACAGCTGAGTGCAACAAACAGAATATAATAACTTAAAATAGCAGCTAGCTTTTAAAGTCTAATTTAATGTAATAAAATGTCTGTACATAAAGAAATAGCTTCTTAAACGCTTTTATCGGCATCTTCTTAACATTATTGGACTTTGTTAAATATAGTACTGTTTTGAAGGCCCAAAGTCGACGTGTATTAATTAAGATATTAAACTTGGATTATGCTCATGAAAATTAGAAGAAAATATAATGAGATTCCTTCATACGAACATTTCCATCATCAATTTTGCTGTAAAAGGAAAAGTGAGAAAGCTATTCTTAGAAAACACAGTGTCTGAAAGACCCAATCACTAAAGATAAACCTGAACAAAAGTTTCTGTACTACAAACATTTTTTTTACACTCAGTAGACCAAAACTGAACGAACTATTTTAGGTGAGGATATGCAAGCGCATGATATACAGTACTATAAATCGTTTGTCTCGACAATAGCTGTGGGATTTCGAGTAGTAAAGTATACTGACTTCCACTTACCGACAACATATTTTATGAGGTTTATCCAACACATGATTAATATCCAAAAAAAGAACTCAGAAATTTTATTGAGGTTAATTTGGAAATTTTCTCTCTATTAAGAGTTAGATCGAGATGATGATTTTCTTTCGTTTCATGGAAAATGATCTACGCAGTCTTAAATCGTTTTTGTTTCAGCATATCTCAAAATCAAGAAGTATTTTCCCTGCTCCACCTTGTATTTCCTCAAGATTCAGAGCATTCACCACCATACGGTTATCATCAGCGAATACGACTGATTATGATTTATCATATGTCATATGGCTTCCAAGATCATTGTTGGAAGCTAGGAACAATATAAGCCTCCTTATAAATTAGAAATGAACCGACACATTCATTGCACGGTTCCCGAATTCCCATTACGTTTAACTTAACGAGTGTACACTGTCAAAAGCCCTAGCAAAGTCAGAATAGACCCAACATAACTTTGCATCTATCCATTTCCGGATGCATCACGTCCAATAAAGTATATTGGGCAGCAGTTGTATCGTGATTTCACCTAGAACCATGCTAACGATTGAACTTTAAAAAGTTTAAGAACCTGGACAACTTTTTCAAACAGTTTACTAAATGAAGAGGCGAGCGATATATATCAAAATTACACAAGAAAATTTTAATTTGCTTGGAAAGCTACTCCATGCAATGGACGTATTGAAAATAAAAGATTTGGGTCAATAATTTTATCTACACAATTTTTTGTAGATGTTATAGACCCTTCGCCTTGACCGCTCGACAGTTTATCTCGCATTGGGGCTAAGATATCCTTCAATTCTTTATTAGTTATCTCCCTAAATTAAATAGACTCAGTAATAAATGGCTGTACTATACAATTTTAATCTTAAGTGAACGTGTAACGATAAATTTCCGCCGGATTTTCATTAAGACGTCTTTCATTTTTGAACAACATGTTGAAAGTGGAAAAGTAATTTTGCTATATAGTTGAGAATAGCTCTTAAATATTATCAAAAACATTTTCCTTGATTTACTTATATAAGAATCAAATTTATTATTAGAATAAATAATTATAAGAAAAATTCAGTAAATTATAAATTAAAATTTTAAATTACTAACTATAAAATTTGGTTCTCTGTGAAACGATCTGAAAATTAACGTTAATAAATCAATTGTTTTTCACATGTAATAACAAGAATATCATATCTTACATATAAAAAAAGCTTTGGTAGCCCTACAACCCGGGGTGGATCTTGGCTAACTGCACAACCTGCTTCCATCTCACACGGTCGTCCATGATAGTTTGGTTAGTGGGTAACCCCATTGTTCTTAAATCTGAACATATGTTATCTTTCCATCGCATTCTGGGGCGTCCTAAGGGTCTTTTCCCTGTCGGGGACTCCTCCCAAATTAACTTGGTAAGGCGGTAATTAGGGAGCCTATGGACATGGCCAGCCCATCTTAGGCGTTGGGATTCAATTTCTTGTACGATGTCGCTAACGTTATATATCTGTTTGACCTCGGCATTTGTTCTTATTCGGTATTGATTAGTATTGGGGTCATGATAGGGTCCGAAAATCCTTCTAAGGATTTTTCTCTCAAAACATCTAAGTTTTATTTCCATTGCTTTTGTCAGCGTCCACGTCTCACAGCTATACATGAGCACTGGTCTAATCACTGTTCTATATATCCTGATTTTTGAGGTTCGTGTTAGGTTCTTGGATTTGATGGTGTTGTTGAGACTATACATACATCTGTTTACTGTCTGAATTCTCCCTTTTATCTCCTCTGTGATATCGTTATCTGCGGTGATTTTCGCTCCGAGATATTTAAAACGCTCTACTCTTTCAAAGTTATATGTGTCTATTGTTACATTTTGTCCTATTCTATCTCGATTCTTTTGTCTGTTTATGCATATGTATTTGGTTTTCTCCTCACTGACCATTAGACCGGTTTTCCTTGCCTCTATCTCTATTTTGTTGAAAGTTTCCTTTACATTGGTGACGGTGTTTCCAACAATATCAATGTCGTCCGCGTATGCTAGTAGTAATTTTGATCCATTTACTGTTATTAGTTCTGTTCTAATTTGTGTTGTTCTCACTACTGTTTCCAGGATTATATTAAAGAGAAGGGGCGACAGTTCGTCTCCTTGTTTTAGGCCACTGTTTATTTCAAACGATTCTGAGAGTTGGTTACCTATTCGTACCCTGGATCTACAGCCATTTACGCATACTTTGGCGAGGTGGATCAGTTTTTTTGGAATCGAATATTCTGCCATTGCAATCCACAGTTGACCCCTTTTAATGCTGTCGTATGCTTGTCGGAAGTCGATGAAAACATTGTGGATAGTTCTATTGAATTCCAATCCTTTTTCAAGTAGCTGTCTTATAGTAAAGATCTGATCTATAGTCAATCTATTTTTCCTGAATCCGGCTTGGTATCCCCTGGGAAATTTTCTACAAAAGGCGTTAGTCTATTTAATAGGATAAATAAGCCAGGTTATTTTTGATGACACATATATTTTATTTTAAAAGAGTTTTTTCTCTTTTTCCTCTTTAGGTGCATTAAAAAATCACACGTTTTTATTTTAATATCGCTAACATAAAAATATTGGATTACCGGATCGTACATTAGATATTTCAGATAATGACTTTTAATCTTTCTCACAGTCTGCTGAGCGAGCCAAATAAATTAAGCAAGAATAATTTGATTTAATTTAACCTTGTTTTGGCGAACATAATTCGAAAAAAAATGTTTAATGAGATTGTAACAACCTGTTAAATTGTGTTATGAAGTTTTGTAATTGACTAATAAAAGTCAAGTTGCATTCATTTTTAAAGCAATATAAATTCTAATCTACAATTAAAACATTTTATTTCTCTTCAAGTATAAATTCTTTGTTAACCCTTTTATACCTCGTATTAAGATTATCAATTGTAATATAAAAATTTTTTAGATTTAATTAGAACATAACATTCTGTTTATGAACCAAAATAGTTTGAAAAATTAGCTGTTCTGGAGTTATTTACACTTAATAACAAAATTATCTAACTATTAAACTTGGGTTTCATCACGGAAAGGTTTAAATTGACACTTAACTTGAATTGAACCAAGTTTTCAATTTTAAAAATACAAGAATAGAACAATAGTTTTCTTTTTTCTTAAACAGGCCATAATTTAAAATTTTATTTACTTCCGGAAGATCGGATTCCTCTTGATGATTCCAATGCTTTATCCCTAGATTTTTGGTTTTAATTGTAATGAATCGTCTGATGGGCAAAACTAGACGTATACAACATCCATATTTGTTTAGTGTAGGTCTTAATCCTTTTTAGTAAGAAATTTTATGACAGCAAGATATTTAACTATTAACATTTTTATAAACTATGCGACACTGAAGGACTTCGATCACAATCATAATTAAACTGATTTACGTAGCGTATTGATATAATGTTTCACACTTATTGATACTTGTGTCTATTTTATACATATGTGAGTTTTAACATTAAACGTGTTTTATTATATGAGACTAAAAATACATGGACCGCACTACGTATATAATAAAATCTAAACCATCTTAGTAAAAATTTGGCTGATAATTTTTGGAGAACAAATTTCAGTAACCGATAGTGAGATAGACAGAATAAGTGAAAATATCAGGATTTATTCATTAAAAAGTTTGTTAATTTGGTCGTGGCATTATGAAAATATAATTTGATGCATTGAGAAAATTTTTATATCTAAATTAGTTTTATTTTATAAGAATAGTGTCAAGTTTTACTTACTCATGCAGTACTGTTAGGTAGTAATGCTGTAGAATATTGTTAGAAGCCACAACTACTGTTATTTTTTGATTTGAAAATAAGAGTCGCAAGATTAAATTTTGAAATCAGATAAAATTTTTAAATACATTTGTTTCACATTTTTAGAACTCTTTTTTAAAAGCGTGACAATAAATTTAAATAATTTAAATGATACAAGATGGAAAAATATATAATTATGTTTTTATAACGTCGAAACACACTGGATCAATTGTTTTTTTTTTTCATAATTTGAGTATTTATGAATTACATTTTATTTTTAAAATTAATATTATTCGATTATAGTTTGTTTTTCATGTACGGGAACGAAAAAATTAATTGGGTACCAAATCAGCTCTGTATGGCAGATGTTCAATGAGTTCCACTTTTGAGTACTCAAAAAGTCACTTGTTTGAGCCGATGTGTAAGAGCTCGCATTGTTATGATAAAGAATGGTAAGTCATCTCTGGCTTATCTTCCGCAGTTCATTGAAGATTTGTCGCAAACAAATGGTTGAGTATCATTTAAAATTAAGCGTTCTAGGATTCTCTAAAGGCACGGTTGCAACATTGCCAATTTTTCTGGAAGAAGAGGCAACTATTTGCTTCGAAGTACGTTCTATGCTAACAACATTTGTTGATTTTGGCTCATCGTGGAAGACATACCGTTGACTGCTACTATATATATATATATATATATATATATATATATATATATATATATACATATATATATATATATATATATATATATATATATATATATATATATATATATATATATATATATATACATATATCCAAGACTCGTTACCTGTCAATATCTCATAATGGTTTTTTGAAACACCGCGATCACATTTTTTGAGCATTTTCTTGTACCAATCAGCACGAAATTGTTTTGTGCTATTATCAAATAATGCGAAATCCAGGACTACATAGCTTTTTCACGGATAAATATTTATTCAATATATTATATTCGCTAATCTTAGTAATGTCCTGAGATGCCGAATCTTACGGTATGTCACATGACGCTCTGGCATAATCAGTTCATGCACAGCACCGATATTTTTCTGCACTGCAAGCAATTTTGGACGACATTCACGCGACTCGTCCATGAGAGAAAGACCGATAATATGGAATTCACTAAATCAGGGATATACAATGGTTTCTGTAGGTACTTTATCGCAAAATTAAGAATTAATTTTATCGATGCAATCTATCATATGTTATTATAAAAGCTAAACAGTTAAGTAATAGAAACCATATCAATTTATCTGAAAATAAAGTTAGGGCTACTTGGAAAGTCGTTAAACAAATTACTGATCGAAAAAAAGACCAGTACAGTTCCTGATAACTTTTCTTTCAAATTCAATGATCCTCTTAAGACAATCAATAATTTCAATAATTTTTTTATAAATTTATGCCATACTGTGGACTCTCGATGTTATAGTCGTTCACAAATTGAAGGGAGAGTAACAAATTCCATTTATTTGTCTCCTGTCGATTTTAATGATATATTAAAGGTTAAAAATGATTTAGAGAGAGAATAAAAAGGCACATGAGGAAATCAAAAGAGAAGTAAGAAGAACTGTCAACTTTAAAAAAATGAAATGTGGGATAATAAATGTAAAAAAATGGATATATACATTGGCGAAAGAAAATCCTCTGAAGCTTGAAAAATAGGTAATTGTTGTTTCCTACATCTATTAAAATAATATCTGAAAACCAATTTAGTATATATTATCAGACAACTGAAATGAGGATTAGATATGTGGAAGAAACAGCTATAATTAATGTAAATAGAGAACACGTAGAAATAGATACAATGGAAAGAAGGCGACATTATCTCAATCTACAAAAAAGAAAGTAAGGAAAATTGCCAAAATTACAGAGGCATAAAAAAGTTTTATATCAGAGGATTGTAACATTTCTGGATAGATTTCCTGTAATATCAGATAACCAAAAAAGATTTATAAAAGGGAAATCAACAGTAAGATCTTTGTATCAAGCACTAACACAAATTTTAGAATTACTAAATAACAAAAAACAAACATTCGTCATGTGTCTCGATCTGCCTAAAGCTTTTGATTCTGTAGATCATAAGAAATTATTGTTGAAACTTGATATGTATGGAAAAAAATTGTGTTTAACTGATAGGACTTAATGTGTAGTGAAGTCTGATCTCTATGGTAGGGCTATACTGTCTCTCAGAGGGTTAGCATAAAAAGAAGTGTCCCTCAGGGTTCAATACTTGGACATTTTTGTACCTTCTTTATACGAATGATTTGCTCGAAATCTCTTTAAAGCAGACTATACAATATGCTGACGATACACCATTTATATCCAGTGAAGACACAATGGAGTTGCTATCGATGAAGCTTCAATTTGTGATGAAGTTTCTCGATAAGTATTTTCTGTCCAACAGTCTGTCGCTAAATGTTTTCTAGACACAGTGCATTATATATGGCAATAGATTAAATAAGCAATTTACATTATCACAGAAGGATGAAACAATAAGATCACTAGAGAGCGTTGTGATTTTGGGACTAAACCTTGATAGAAGGTTGGAAAGGGGAGCGTACATCAGGAAAATTGTCACTAAAATATCTCAGCATTGTTTTGCATTTGCAATTATTTTAGAGAGAGTTGGAAGCAATGAAACTCTGTTAGATTATTATGAATTTACAGTAGAGACTCAGATATGGTCTAATATTTTGGGGTATTTCGAGTAATGTGAACAGAGTTATAATTCTGCAAAAAAAAATGCTTATGGTGTATTTTTGCAATGAAACCACAGGATAGTTGTATAAATGTCTTTGTTCGTAACAATATTTTGACGGTTAAAGGCACGTACATGTTGGATTCAGCGATGTTCATTATTGATAACAGAGATCTATTTGAGGGTGCATCTATTAAATATAGCTATATCACTAGAAATAAAATAAATTTTCTTCCTGATAAATATAAGTTTAGTTATTTGCAAAAAAATGTCGAGTTTTCGATCATAATTTTTAATTCTATACCTGAAAATGTGCATATGCTGCCGAGAAATAGATTGAAGTGTTCCCTAAAAATTTTTTATGTAAGAAACTTTTCTATATGTGGATAAGTTTTACGAGTGTAATAAGAGCAGCGTTGTTTCGTAATATAATTTTTTTGTTAGCTGTATCTTTAAATTCTAATTGTGTTTAAGTTTTTTGGTTATTTTTTTAAATTTGTTCTTTAATGATATTGCATTTTATTTTGAGTTCTAATTGTTTTGTTTTTGCTACAATAATTAATCAAGAGAAATATTTAAAACTGTATAAATATTGTTTTTTTTTCTTTTAATTTTTTTTCTCTTTTTGTCTAAAGCTGGGAATGAACTTTAATTTTTATTCTAATATTAATTATTGGAGTGATTTTCTGTCTGGCACTGTCCCATGATTTTTTTTTGTTTTTTACTTGTTGGAATAAATTTATCTATCTATCTGTATAGAATTTTCAGCAGTCTTTTTTAATCATCGATGGAATAACAGAATTTTGAATATCTATTTTTGAGATACAGGGTGTTAATTCATTTTCTAAATCTATTTTCCCTTGATAGTTTGCAAAATATGAACCCTTATGGGTTGTTTTTGTGTTATTTTCTTATTGGAATAAATAAAGGCTTATCGACCTATCTATCTATATAGTATTTTTGGCAGTTTTTTGAATCGACGATGAAGAAAACAAAATTTTGAAGCTCTATTTTTAAGATACAGGGAATTAATTAATTTTCTAAATCTACTTTCCCTTGATAGTTTGCAGAGTACGAACCCTTATGGGCTGTTTTTTGTAAGTGTTATTTTCTTATTGGAATAAATAAAGACTTATCTATCTATCTATCTATCTATACAGTATTTCTGGCAGTCTTTTTTAATCGACGATGAAGAAAACAGAATTTTGAAGCTCTATTTTTAAGATACAGGGAATTAATTAATTTTCTAAATCTACTTTCCCTTGATAGTTTGCAGAGTACGAACCCTTATGGGCTGTTTTTTGTAAGTGTTATTTTCTTATTGGAATAAATAAAGACTTATCTATCTATCTATCTATCTATCTATACAGTATTTCTGGCAGTCTTTTTTAATCGAAGATGAAGAAAACAGAATTTTGAAGCTCTATTTTTAAGATACAGGGAATTAATTAATTTTCTAAATCTACTTTCCCTTGATAGTTTGCAGAGTACGAACCCTTATGGGCTGTTTTTTGTAAGTGTTATTTTCTTATTGGAATAAATAAAGACTTATCTATCTATCTATCTATCTATACAGTATTTCTGGCAGTCTTTTTTAATCGACGATGAAGAAAACAGAATTTTGAAGCTCTATTTTTAAGATACAGGGAATTAATTAATTTTCTAAATCTACTTTCCCTTGATAGTTTGCAGAGTACGAACCCTTATGGGCTGTTTTTTGTAAGTGTTATTTTCTTATTGGAATAAATAAAGACTTATCTATCTATCTATCTATCTATCTATACAGTATTTCTGGCAGTCTTTTTTAATCGAAGATGAAGAAAACAGAATTTTGAAGCTCTATTTTTGAGATACAGGGAATTAATTCATTTTCTAAATCCACTTTCTATTGATAGTTTGCCGAATACGAACCCTTATGGGCTGTGTTTTTGTAAGTGTTATTTTTGTATTGGAATAAATTAAGACTTATCTGTCTGCCTATCTACATAGTATTTTTGGCAGTCTTTTTTAATCGACGATGAAAAAAAAAAGAATTTGAAGCCCTATTCTTGAGATACAGGGTGTTAATTCATTTTCTAAATCTATTTTGCCTTGATAGTTTGCAGAATATGGACACTTATGGGCTGTTTTTTGTGTTATTTTCTTATTGAAATAAATAAATACTTATCTATCTATCTATATAGTATTTTTGGCAGTCTTTTTAATCGATGATGAAGAAAAAAAGAATTCGGAAGCCCTCTTCTTCAGATACAGGGTGTTAATTCATTTTCTAAAACTATTTTCTCTTGATAGTTTGCAAAATACGAACCCTTATGAGTTGCTTTTTGTGTTATTTTATTATTGGAATAAATAAAGAGCTATCTGTATAGCATTTTTCGCAATCTTTTTAATCGACAATGAAAAAAAAAACAGAATTTTAAAGCTCTATTTTTGAGATACAGGATGTTAATTCATTTTTTAAATCTATTTTACCTTGATAGTTTGCAGAATACAAATCCTTATGGGTAGTTTTTGTAAGTGTTATTTTCTTACTGAAATAAATAAAGACTTATCTATCTATCTATATAGTATTTTTGAGAGTCTTTTTTAATCGACGATAAAAAAACCAGGATTTCGAAGCTCTATTTAGGTTGTTAATTCACTTTCCAAATCTATTTTCCCTTGAAAGTTTGCAGAATATTCTTCTCAAAATTTTATTAATTTGGAGTCGTTAAGATAACATTTTGGTAAAATTTTACTTGGATACACAACAATTTTCCATAACAGATGTTTAGGTAGGGAAAATGAACGAGAACAAATGTGTTTAATTTATTTTTTAACAAAAGAAATCTAAAAAAATCCTAATTAAAGTGTTAAAATGCACGTAATTTATATAAAATTGTAAAATTATATCATTTCAAGATTGTTTTATAACGGTCGCGCGATGTAAGAAGGAAAGAAGAATTAGCTACAACATCAGTCAAACTGGTACTCATTTTTAATCTATTACTGGATTATAGTCATTTGGTAAAATAAATTAGTATTAAAAAAGAATAATGTTATTTTAAAAAAGATATTTTCAAATATTGTCCTACACAAAATAACACATTATCCTTATTTAAAAAATTGTTATTTAGTTAAGCATTTAAAAAGCTCCATTTAAATAAATTTATCATTAAAGTTTAATGAAACTACTGCGTAAAATTTAATTATTTAAATATAAATAATATACTATGTTTAATATTTTTACATGACAAAAGTTTTATTACAACAAAAAAAAAACTTACTTAAAACATGCCACAGTTGTGTGTGTTAAGTTTTGTAACCAGTACAAATTTCTGAATAAAATTCATTCACATCTTTCATATTAGAACGCGTCTGGAACTGTTTTGAAACGTATTTAGATAAATTTCGTTTGTCGGCGTGGCTGTCCCTACGACACGCCCCGGACTACTGCTTCCCAGAATGTTTTCCGACGGATCGTCATCGATTTTCCAGGTTGTTTCAGTTGGTCAACTACCCCATTGTATATACATTTGTAATCAATATTTCAGAAAAAATTGAACTTCAATTTTTTATTGTTTTTCTTTTTTTGAATGGCGAACGGCGTTTTTGTCAACGTTTGTTAATTATGGCACGGAAAACCTTTTACTGAACGAGCAATAATTAAAAAGAGTGTTTTATTTGGATAAAAGCTAATTTAAGTAACAATTGATGTTAAGAGGCTTGATATACTGGGTGTAAATTTGAAAACTTCGCACTCTTAATATCATATCAAGTTTATTCTCAAGGGGGACACTATGAACGAACATTTACAGCCTTCGTGATTCAACTCTCTGCGATGGGTAGATATTGTAATAGGAAAGGGAGGTCTAGTAGCTCATCATTTTAAGGGGGTAGGGAAGCGTGAGGGCATTGGAGCCTACTAAGGATATTTTGTAATAAAACTCATAATTTACGTACTAAAAAATGTTTTTATTATGGACGGGAGCGTTGCCTATCTGGCTACTTATAATTAGAGAAAAACATGAAAACAAAATCATCATCAATGATGAGAAACGACAAAAAACAAAAAAATGTCATTCGCTCCCATTACCCTCCTCTTCGGGCAATTAGGGCCATGAACACCCCATATGTCAAATTGGAGCCATAGTATTTTTATAAAATATTTATAAAGTCTTTTTTTTTGCTTATAATCAGTCGCAATAAGATTTTACCTTAATTGGTTAAGTAACTATTAATCAACGTAAACATTTGGCAATAGAATCAACAACAATCATTAATAACACTGGTCAAAATAGATACTTAAGGATCCAAACAAAATAAACATATGTAATCATTTGGACGTTTACTGCCAGAACATTCTGCATGTGACCATTTTTCACAGCTTCTGCAGCAATACCAACAAAGTTCTTTTCCCTTGCCTGTGTCGAGACATACCTTACACAGATTTTCTTCATCTGAGCAAATTTTGTTTTCATCAACTTCTCCATTTGATGACCCTTCTTCAAGACTGTTGAATAAATTTTTCTTTACTCTTTTCTTTTTTTTTCCTTTTCGTTTAGAACCTTTGGCTATTGCACTCGATTTTTTGTCCCCTTTTTCGTTAGTACTTTTACCTTTGGCAACTTTATCACTTTTTTCTTTGGTATTTTTACCTTTGGCACCTTTTCCGATTGGTTTAAGATTTTTGACATCCTTTTCCATACGTTTCTTCTTCTTTTCTTCAAACAACACTTTCATTGGTGTACTCGTCAAAATTTCAGAATGTTGTTTCTGCATGGTAGTCATCGTCGAAGAAATCTGGGAGATAGGTTTCGGGCTTAAAACAGAGAGAATAGAAACAAAATCAAAAGATATGCTCGGCTGTGGTTGAAAGTTTTCGAAATCATCAGTCGTATTTGATAAATCAGTTTGTTGCTGCTTTTGTAAATTATTCGATGCAATCTGAACCGGAAAAGAATCAACTAGAGTTTGCAGTGGTGTTTTATCTACTTCAGATTGGATAATATCGCGGTTAACAGAAGTTGGCTGTTCGGTTACAATATTATCAGTGAAATCCTCATCACCAAAAACCGCAAGGTTTATGGGAAATATTCCCGTCGCCTTAAAACCCCGAAATCTCTTTTTCTAAACTTGCAATCCTACTATAAGCTTTATTAAACAGTCCCGCGATTTCATATGGTGCTAGTTTTATCATATTTTTTGATTTCATGTACATATCACACTCCTTGTTACATGTTTTTTTCAAGGGCCAGAAAAAAAGTGACATCCAACGGTTGTGAACGGTGGGATGAATGTAGGGGTTAGTCAACATTATTACGGGATTAGTTTTAGCTAATCCCCGAGCTTCTAAACTGGCATGACTATTGTGATTATCTATTACAAGCAGAACGGGTTTTTCGGCTGTAGGCTTTGAGTGCTACATAAAATGTTTTAACTACAGAATGAATATGTTTTCGTTTGCTCAACTATTATGTGTGCAGGCGTAAATAGCTCCTGGTGGTCCATCTTTCTCCAGTAGTATGAACAATCCTGAAGCACTTATGGCACATATTACTGTAACAGTTTTTCCCCTCTCCAAGATGTCACTGGTCCAACACGTTTTTGTCCTTCAGGCGCAATAATTTTTTCATTTTTTTTGTACTGTGGTGACACCAGACTCATCCGCATTGCAAATGTTAGTTGCTTCAAATTTGTGTTTAACCATAACTGTCTCTAAATTTTCAAAAAAAAAAACGATTTATTTCCACTCTGTTGAATCCAAGTATTCTATTAATACTTGTGGCTTCGGGCTTTCTGATACTGAGATTGGGATGTCGCTGCAAACATCCGTATAAGAAATTTTTACCAGCAAGTTTGTTGACTTCATTAAATCGATTTGACACACAGAACTCCACAGCTAACTCGTAACATATTTTACGAAATTGAGATTTTGTTAACCCGTAATACATATTCGACATTTGACGAAGATGATCAGCCAGCTGTTTTTCTTGTTCGTCATTGAACACTGCAGCTCTTCCCAACTTTGGAGGGCAGCTGTACTTATCATTATTCGCTTTAGATAATCTGTATCGTTTTTTTAGCGTATTCCTGTGGCATTAGCTACTTTGTACACAGATATGCCACCGTTTTGATGGTATTTTCTAATGTTTCTACAGTCCAAGAAGCTTTTGACGTCGTACGGGGTCTTTTTCGTGGCATCTGGAAAGGTTAATTAAGTCATGTAAGTCAGTGAAAATTTAATAAATTGCAATGGGGTAGTGAGAGCTAAATTCCAATGACTAGTTCGCATTACCCGTATATCAACCACTTCAAAATTAAAAATATAATAAAAACACGTTATTCTCAGTAGCAATTTGAGAAGCAGCACCGTAAATATGGGGATATATTTAGTGCGAATACAATACAATATGAATATATTTAACACTTACCTTGAAAGATGAAATTTATAATTTTTTATAACCACAAAGCCAAAAATACACTTCCGTATCGTGCGACTGATCGCGGGACATCCAAACCTTGTCGAGCACACCCAAGCGCCATTTGCACGAATACAATCATCGGATAAATCTACACAGACACCGATCTCATTACCCGCTGGCTCCGATTCCACCACGCTCCCCTATTCTGGTCTAGAAATTTGGAAAAATCAATTTTTTTCATATTACATATTTTTAAAGTTTAGCCTTTTAGGAGTATGACCTTAAAAAGATATTTCAAAATTCGAACTATTTTCGGAATTACAGCGACTTTTGTGACGTGGCAACTAAACCGACCGGCCGGAGCGTTTTATCCCCTTTTAGTAGAAATTTTAACAGGGACAAAATAATCTTCTAAAAATTTACACAAAGAATATAGTTTCGATGGTAGTTAATTTGCGTTTGCTCATGGTGGTTTTTTAATTTTTGTTATCTCTGGAATCTTCCACGGGTAATGCCGGTTGCACACGAAGCCAAGACAATAAGCCAGTCGTGGGACAGGCCAGCAGTGTTGCCAACTTTACCGTTTTAACGGTAGATCTACCGTTTTTCAATGAGAACTACCGTTCTAATGTCTTGAAAAGTTAGACTTGGATTCTATCTACTGTCCTGTCTCGACTACTGGCTTGCAGTGTTGCCAACCCTACCATTTTAACGATATTTTTCTCTTTTTTCTATGGGTACTACCGTTTTTTCACTAACTGTTTAGAATATAATTTATTACCTATTTATTAACCTTAATTGGTAAGATATATATATATATATATATATATATATATATATATATATATATATATATATATATATATATATATATTCATAATAATATTATTATACTAATTATGAAATAGGTACATTTAGAAATGTAAACGATTTCACCCTTAAAGTCCGAAAAATTTTCTTCAAATCACTAGATTGCACCTGTAAGTCCAAAGTGTACAATAAAAAAGAACAGATACAAATCTGACTTTTCACATATAGAACCAATTTTGTATACAGAGCGGTTGGTAGAAATTACAAATAAAAAATAAAAAAGCGGGAGTAGTGATAGTAATGTAAGTCAGCAAGTTGATTAAAAAAATGAATAAACCCGATATTGATTTTCTTAAGTTTAACGAGGTATATTGGCAACGCTGCTGGCTTGAGACTGTTGCACTGTCCTACTGGCTTGACTCGGCTACTGGCTTCGTGTGCAAGCGACTTAATGGTGGGAAATTCTCAAATTGATACCGTGTACATGGCTACATATATATGAAAGCTTTTTACTCCGAACTTCTATTAATCTTTGTAGTTTCCCCATAATTTGGACAGAATTAGAAAAAAGAAAAATTTTTGCCTCGTATTTTTTTCTTGTAAAAAATTAATTTCGAATTCGTAACCTACGATTCTGAAAACACCCTAATACTAATTTTGAAAAGATGTGAGTAATAGACGATTTTCGACCCACGATACAGAATCCGATATATTGAATTTCAAGAAAATCCTGATCTACACTCTCGAAAACTCTCCCGTATCAATTTTGGATATAATCCGGAAATATAAAAATTCATTAGATTGTTCTGCATGAAAATTCTCTCCACCAAACTAGTAGTGGGGAGAATTTTCACTTATGTAACCCTTACAGTGATTTGTAAATTGTCGAATCATATACCAAAATCTAGAGAACATCAACAATATGATTTGATTGATTGCAAAGCAAGTATAAGGATGTACCTATGTGATATATAAGTTATTATAGCATACAGGGGTGCGACGTTGCCAAATCTATATTTTTTATATGAGTTTAGGGAAATTGTGTACAATCTAGCAACCCCGTCTGGAATGCATCAGGGAATAACCCCCATCTAAGAAGTATGGTTTTATATTGTTTTTTCCTTCTCTAAAAACTTATGGGTGATATGCAAAAACCTAGCTTATATGCGAATTCATCACATCACAGTAGATACAAAAAAAAACAAAAACATGTCAGGGAGCAACAAAAAATTTCAAAATTCAGAAAAGTGTTATTTACAGCCTCAGAAACCTTCCAGTACCAATTTTAAAAAATACCGAAAGATGTCAAATTTTTAGTCTACGATATTGTATCCACCATATTGAATTTTTATAAAATAATTTTAAATTTGTAATTTGCACCTTCAAAAACCGCCCCTATACCATAATGGACCAAATCGAGAAATGTTAAATTTTTAGTCCACCATATTGGATTTTTTAAAAATAATTTTAAATTATGGACAAAATCAGGAGACGTAAAATTTTAAGTCCGCCCCATATTGGATCCTCCAAATTGAACTTTTTTTTAAATAATTTTAAATTCGTAATCTACACCCTCAAAAAAAAAATCCCTATAACATTTTTGGATAAAATCGAGAGAATTTTTTAAAAATAATTTGATATTTGTCATATACGACCCTAAAAACTCCTTCACATTAATTTTGGAGAAAATTATTTTTTCATAGAACCTCTAGTTTTCGAGATAAATTGGAAAAGCCGAAAAAGTGACCATTTTTGGGCCACCATTTTGTTAGTAGGGAATTACCAATCTTACCATCGATCTATCTTTTAGAGGATGTTTTACAACAATAAAATCACAGGTAGCATTTTGTCAAAAACGGGTACTTTGTTGTCTAATTTTCATGGATCATTTTAGAAGTTGCTTAAAAAGAATATATATATATATATATATATATATATATATATATATATATATATATATATATATATATATATAAATATGTACATATATATATATATATATATATATATATATATATATATATATATATAAATATGTACATATATATATATATATATATATATATATATATATATATATATATATATATATATATATATATATGTTATGTCGGATATTCTCACGAGTGTGATGTGTAATCGAAGGTTTTCGGGCATCCCGTGTATGTGCTGAGTCCCTCTCAGAACTGTACGGAAGCTGACGTTTCGGTGAAATCTCATTCACCATTTTCAAAGCTCACTATATGGCGTCTACGAGCGAACTGACGCCTGCGACTCCGGTGCTGTCAGTACCGTGGGCGCGTCGGACGCGTTCGTTTTCCGAATGGTTCCGGCCCATCAGGTTGCGAGACCTGCTGCGCGTCATAGGCCCTGTTGCCAGTGTTTGTGGTTGCGTTGCCGAGTTGTAATATGTTTCGTTATTAAGTTGTACTGGTTGATGTTTTGTAAGCAGATTTTTCCAAGTATTAGGCACACGTTGGCTATCATCTCTGCTATTTAAGTTGTTGGGCCCCTTTGCAATTTCAATGGCTTCCCTTATAACTCTTGTGGACAGGTTTTCACATCTCGACAACATTTTTGTTCCCGAGAAATTTATCTTAAGTCCTGTGTTTAACCAGTGTTGGCCCAGAGCAGAAGAAGTTGTTTTTTGCTTGACAGCGTTCATATGTTCGTCTCTTCTGGCGCTTATTTTACGGTTGGTTTGGCCTACGTAAGATGAGCTGCATTCTCCGCATGGAATTTCGTACACTCCCTGGTTTTCTAGAGGGATTCTTTCTTTAGGTGTTGGCAAGAGATCTTTTACTTTACGGTCTGTGGTGAAAATGGTTTCAATGTTGTGTCTCCTGAGAATTCTTGCGATCTTGTCTGTGGTGCCTCTTACATAAGGAACAAAAGCTTTGGAGCTATTCTCTTGGTTTTCGCGATTTTTTGGGGCCAAGTGTTTGTTTTTTAGAGCCTTGTTTATATGTTCTTTTTTATAACCGTTCTTTGTTAGGGCGTCTTGCAGTATGTTCATCTATTTGTGATAATTTTCTGGATCTGTAAGGGACTGCGATATATATAAATTTTATGTTTATTTGGTTTATAAGTTCTCTATCCGTAGGTTTAAACTATGTGATTAAACACTCGTTTGCTCTAGTTTGCTCTAGTTTGTCACTCTAACAAATTTACAGTAATTAGAGACTTCGTGTAACTATTGAACTTACTGAATGTCGTGTGATCACCTTTAAGCCGAGGACAAATTTAATTCTTGATAAACTATGTAAAGAAAGTATAAAATTTTAATGTGGGGTCACTGCCCCAGACTACGTTCTGGACAAATAAGAGGGATCGTATCAAATAATGGTAAATTTTATTTTATGGGTTTTATCGTCAAGGAATTATAGAACTGGGAATAACTGCATTTAAGATTCAGCTTTTGGTGACATAAACATTGAAAAAATAAATTAAGATGTTTTTATGAATTGTTGAATAATCTTCGTTCTAAGAATATATTGTAAAGACGAAAAATAAAGAAGATACCTTTTTTTGACCAACTTTTTTCTATCTCCCTTATAAAACTGAATTTAATCTATCAAATTTGGTGAGTTAGTTAAAGAAAATCTATCGTGCAGAAATGGAAGCAGAAGTAAGAAATACTTGAAAATGTGTTTATACAGGGTGTTCGGGAAAATATGGGAATTCTCCCGGATATGGAAAAAACACATGAAAGGAATACTACAAGTTCATAAAAACTTTTTTCGTATAGGCCTCCTCTTCAGAGATATAGACCCCCAAAGAGCTGCAATGGAATCAAGTTTTTTACACATAAATATTGAACCACCAAGTATATTTCAATTTTTTTTAATATGATGTATACCAGATAAGACCTTTTAAACTAGTATTAAAGAAAGTGTTGTGAATTACTAACAGCTGCAGGAACGGACTAGCTGCGACACTTACGATTTCATTTTTTTTATGCCCTGTATGATCAGAACTTTGGACAACGTTTTTTACTTACCTTTAACTATTGACTAAAAATTAAGTTCATTCATATCACTAATCCTAACCGTTTTCGAAAGAACGTCATTTTATTTACATCATGTATTTGGCGTATTTCGATATAAGATACATCTTTGTTCCTATCAAATGTTCAACCTTCAACCTTATGATAAAAAAAATTCGATCCAAAATTAGAGTTTACCTCTTTAATTATAAAAGTCTAATCCTGCGAATTGCAGTTCGACCTAGGTTCGCAAAAAATGTGCGTTTTATTTTATTGGCACCAAAAACAAAGTATTGTTGTTGGAAACGTTACTAGGTATGAAAGAAATAAATATCTTGCATTTTAGAACATGTCAACTTTCATATCGCTGACACACTCTTTACTTGGATATTAATTTAATAATTTTTGGATTTTGTGGTGAAATTAATTGTGAAATAATTCGAAATATGGAATACACAGAATATGCAGATATACATCTGAAGAATGGTCTTGTATCTTGCAATGCTTTGGAAGCCAGGAGGTTATATCACGACGGATATCTTAATCGTACTTTTCCAGATCAGAAAACATTTCAACGAGTTGACAAACATCTAAAGGAGAATGGTAGGCGATTCCATTTAATAAGGTAATATTATTTAATTTCTTCATAATTTTAGTAAATTTTGGGAAAAGAAGTACTGTTGCTGGTCAGGGAAGAACAGTACGTACGTCGCAATTAAACGAACATATTTTAAATGCTGTAAATGACTCTCCTTCAACGAGCACTCGAAAATTATCAACGCAGTTTAATACTTCGAAGACAATAGTATATGAAGTTGCCCTTATACCCATATCATTTGAAAAAAGTGCATAAACTGATTCCTGAAGATTTTTTCTATAGAATGCGGATTGCAAACTGGCTATTGGATCAACAACTAAATAATGTGAACTACATTAACACTATTCTCTTCACGCACGAAGCAGGGATTACCAAAAATGGTATCATAAGTTTACTCAACTCACATGTATAGGTTGATGAAAATCCTCATGCAACTATTGTTTTGCATCATCAACATCAGTTCCAATCAATTAATGTCTGTGCAGAAATTATTGGCAATTTTTTGATTGGACCATTCGTATTGCTTGCGTGACTGAATGCGGAACTTTATTTGGAGTTCACCCAAAACGCTTTTCACGATTTAGTAGTCTCAGAATATTTTTCGTTTTTGATTCCTAAAAAATAAAACAGCACAATTAATTCAGACTGGTTAAATTGCTGTTAAATTATAGAGTAGTTTATGAATTGTTAATTAAGAAAAACAATCATTCATAAAGGCGCACCATCCACTTTGTCACATCATTTAGTTTCGAACTGAAATTTAGAACATTTGAACTTTAGAGCACAGGGTAATAGTATGCAAACTTTACTTTTTGAGTAGCCCCCATTGAAAAAAATCAGCAGGTATTAAATTTGGACTCCGCTGTAGCCAACTGATGTCTTTTCGGCGATTTATCACTCTTTCAGGCAATAAGTCATGTAAAGCTACCAAAGAATCATTCGTGAGTTGGGAAGTTGTTTCATCTTGTTGGAAAAGTGTATTCTGGTTGTAGCCAATCTAGTTTTGCATTTCTGGAGCAAAAAAATTCCGGATCATATGGTAATAACAATCGGAATTAACTGTCTGAGTGCGACCACGGTTATCCTCAAAAAAATAGAAACCGATTATTCCTTGGCTTGATATGGCAACACAAACGAGGCGAGTCTAAAGGTTTTTGAGGTAATTATAGCAGATTGTCAGGAGCAGAATATCTGCAATTTTGTTTGTTCACGTGGACGTTGATGTGGAAATTCGATTTATCAGGGGACCATATGTTATTAAAGCTCCTAAAATGGTTTTTCATTGTCCTGCAAAATTTAAGTCATCTAGTTGAATCATCGAGCTTGATTTCCTACACAATAACAATTTCGTAGGGGATCTGTACAAGTTTAGAAAAGCTGCGCTTGAGGCATAGAGACTGTAGTGGATCGTCTCTAACAGACAGATGAACACGGTGAATATTCCTGTTCGTTTTTGATGTCCTTTTTCCGTTCAAATGATCTATTCATTGTTTCTAGTTTCTTCAAATTTGTGCACCCAATGCTTGACGAAATTCGCACTTGGCACATTTTTCATGATCGTTAAAGTGAAATGTGTCCTATACAGGCGTCGAACAATAGTGTAGGAATAAAAAATGTTCGTACACAAAGTGCATGCTGTTGTCCCGTAAAAGTTTCATCGTTACTAACCTTAAAACAGGGTTGCCAAATGATTTTATTTTATTTCCCTAGATTTTTGAAAAAAATTCTCTAAGCAATTTTACTCGAATTTCCAATTTGCGACATTCTAATTTACGGCACGCTCTATTTTACGATTGAATTCCTATCAATTTTACATTTCTGCTCTCTGCTTTACCCCTACCATACTTCACTTAATTGGCGCGGTATTTGAAATTAACGAATTGACGCCCTACATGTGACGTCGCCGCAATGTGATTTTACGCCAATAAGTGAATTATAGTTTTAATAATTTTTGATTTATTTTTTAAGTTAATTTATTTACAAATAATAAATCTGAACTTTAAAAAACGTAAATGTGTGTACTTAATATACCCAATCACTAACCTATTCTAAGAAAAATGAACATAGCACTTTTTTAAATGTATGATGGATTTTTGTTCTCTCGATATAAAATTCCTAATTTAAACATCTTAACCATTTCCAGGCTAAACAATTGCTTGACTTTAACAAATTTTTAGTACGCAAAATCCCACACAATGTGTTCGGCAACGTTGTGTATTTTTTTACCAAAATTGCATAATACATAAGGAGGTCGGAATTTCCCCGATAGTTTACCGACTGAAAGCCAGGGAGCATAGGAAATCACCGAAATCTCTTAATACATATACAACTGCATTCACGATTTGTAAGCTGTTTTGTATGCCAACGCGTAAAAAAAAAACATTTATAATTTTCTAAAATATACATATAATTCCCTTTTTCTCCTATATGTCGCAAAATTCCCTAGATCTAGGAAAATTTCTCTAGGTCTGGCAACCTTGCCTTAAAAGCCAATCAAGTGTTTGACACCACTCCCGTCTCCCTGATATCGATATCTAGCGCGTAACAATCAAAACAAAAACCAAAAACATTCTGAGATTCCCTTTGATACTATTTAAAAACTAATTTTTGGATTTTTCGGTATTTCATTTTTAAAAGATTAAAAAAAGGTGGCATAAAGTTTAACAACTGTTCATTGAAAATTAGTTTTCTTCTTGACAAATTCTTTAAACATTTATCTATAAAGCAATTTTTTACTATTTTGTCCAATAACTCAAAGACTATTGAATAGATTTTCTAGAAACACTATTCTCGGCAGTTACTTATTCAGTTTTACTTTGTTATCATAAATAGAAGTTGAGTATTAGCGAAAAAAAAATAATTAATTATTTCCGCGATATATGTATTATCCTCTCCACTGCCCCCTCCTCTTCTCTTGTCTCAGCTTTGAGGTATACTCGGTCAAAAGCCTTATTAAGATCCATAAAGCAAGATTTTAATATTCTGGAAAGGCAGCTTTATTACACTTCTTGGATATTTCGATTTAAGAAATTTTTTTTTCTGAAATAAATCTCATAACTATAAGAGACTGGTTTAGCTACATTGTAAAGGTTTTAAGTTAAATCCTCTTATAAGCAACGATTTTTATAAGTTTAGAAACTGCTCTTTGTCATTATCAGGGGCGATTATACACTGTACACTAAATATCGATTAACACGATGTGGGTTACTAAATATCTATTTTGCTTACTTCATTATCGCCTTGTGGTCATTAAGGTCAGCCTGAAAAGTATTGTCCGTCAACAACAATGTAATTTGTGGAAGCTGTGTTACCTAATCGATATATACAATTTCCTCTGAGCTTTGTCCTACAAAAGTCGATTCTAATAAAAGTTTACCACGACAACGTGATACATTTTAAAATCTTAATGCATTTTCCATGAGAATAAACTGGGATTTTCTGGGAAAACTTCTCAATACTTGATTAGATTCCGACTTTCTGGTTAGACGATATTTTCTGATATTTATTTTTACGTTTTCTGGTGTATTTTATAATGCAAGGGAGGATATATATTTTTAAATTTTCTGATATTTTACTTAAGATCGCAAAAACTAAAACCATATAATTTTATTACTGATATATATATATATATATATATATATATATATATATATATATATATATATATATATCAGTAATAAAATTATATGGTTTTAGTTTTTGCGATCTTAAGTAAAATATCAGAAAATTTAAAAATATATATCCTCCCTTGCATTATAAAATACACCAGAATATATATATATATATATATATATATATATATATATATATATATATATCTGCGTCAACCGGATCAGAGCTATGACCAAAATTTGAAGTAAACAAAAAAATCGACCAAGGGCTCATTTTAAAGCTTAGAGTACCTACTTTTTAATGTCGAATGCGTCTTTGAAAAATCCAAGATGGCGGCTCCAATATGGCCGCGGGGAGCCGTAGAAAATCGGGTGTCTAGCGCCCCGAAAAAGCTGGCGTAGTAGGTTGGCAAAATCTAATATGGCGGATCCAATATGGCGGTCAAAAATTCAATATAGTGGCCGAATCTTTGAAAATCAACTGATTTTGCACCAAATTTGGTATATGGGAAGTTTGGGAGTTGTTGATCACGAATTCGAGATCAAGTTTGCCAAATTCAAGATGGCGGATCTAAGCTGGTGGACGACATTTCTGAAAATCAATCGATGTGTACAAAATTTATTATACGGAAGATCTTGGGGTTGCTGATCATGAATATAAGGTCAGATTTTCAAAATTCAAGATGGTGAACCCAATAAAGCGGAATTCGAGAATGATTCGTGATTAACGACTCTAAAAATCCTCGTATACCAAAATTGGGTGCAGATCGGTTGATTTTTAAAAAGCAAGTCTGACATATTGGATCCACCATCTTGAATTTTGCAAATCCGACCTCGGAGTCGTGATCAACGACTCCAAAAACCACCGTATTCCAAATTTAGTGCAAATAGGTTGATTTTCAAAAATTCAGCCACCATGTTGAATTTTTGACCGTCATATTGAATCCGTCATGTTGTATTTTGTTAACCTACCACACCAACTTTTTAGGAGCGTCCATCAGCTACAATATGAGTGAAAAACGACCGGATTGGTTGCGAATTTTTATTTTTACAAACTTTTTTTGTTAGATCCTCGATTTTTTTCCGGTTTCCGGTCGCCATATTTAAGCCACCATACTTGAGTTTTCAAAAGTGCACTCGGCGTTTGAAAGTAGATGCTCTAGGCTTTAAAATGAGCCCTTGGTCAATTTTTTTGGTCACTTCTAATTTTGGTCGTACCTCTACTGCGGTTGACTCGGTTTGTCCTATACATATATTCTTCAGTGTAATTTTAAAATAAAATAGAAAATTTTCGGCTATGTGGAGCTACATACCACTGATCATTCTAATGTTAAAAAGTGCGGAGATCGTCATGATAATGAAAAAGCTCCGAATCCGAAAAATGACGACAGCGCTGTTTGATCCTAGTATGGGACTCATCAGGCCATTGCGTCCGGTAAAAATCATCATATCATATCTGTGTCCTATGAACAGAATTCACAGTTAAAAAATAATAAATAAAATATAGTACCTACATCTCGATGAATCACTCAATAACACAAGAGCAACACAAACCAACAGTGTGATGGCGCGACGGTAAATTAAAAAAGAGTATATCAAAACTCGATATACGAAAACATACTACTCCAAGGATAGAGGGTCTCATTATGCAACATTGGCAACCAAACCACCCACGAATTTCGCAGTTTAAGTAAGAGAGCTGTGGCGTATTTTTTAAGCCAACAAATGGGGACAAATTTTTTAAAAAATTGCATGTCTTTGCTTTTTTATATTTGGTCTTTGAAGTATATTTTTTTTGAAAAATTATTTTTGTGACTTCATGAGGTACCATTCCGATAGCAAATTTCAAAGTCTACAACTTTTCTGTTAACATGTGCCTTCGAAAAATGTAAAGTTTTCGAGTTAAACTCAAAAAAACTTAAAATTGGAAAAATCTACCTTAACCTCAAAAACGCACCTCTTAATTTGGCAGCACTTTGTGATTTTGTCATATTTCAAGGTCAATTGTAAGTACGAAACAGTGAAAACGTTTTAGTTCCTTGTAACCTTTTTTTTCGACATCATCAATAATCTACAAATTGTGCAAAACTTATTTCATCACCTGTATAAAGATGCAAAGTTCAAATTCTTTTAAACATTACCATTAAACAAGACTTTTTAAAAATACAATTCTGCGACCATTTAACCTTTTAAAATTAAGAAAGATAACTCAGATACTGAAATTTGCAATAGTAATAAAGCATGAAAAGTAAGTTGGTCAGACCTTAGCCGAATACAAAAAATAATGATATAATTTAACAAATAAAACTGAGTCTACCTTTTTGTTTGTTATGTCAAATATATGTCTAAAAATAAAAATGAATTAAAGATATGTTTAGGTAATTAATGTAAAGCCTGTTGCTTCAAGACAGTATGTTACTAAAAGTAGATTAATGTAAGTTGTTCTTTACCAAGACACGATAAGATAAGAGAAGAAGAATAGCTCAGCTCCTTAAACTTGGAAACAACTTACCGGTAGAGTCAAAATTCTACAAATAAGCTTCAAATAAGCCACAGATAAAATATAAAATTATGTTTTATCTGTAGTCCTCCTGACGAAGTAGTTTGGAACGCGAGTATCCTTTTTCATATGGCTATGGTCCCAATGTGTTTGTTAGCCAAGTTCCTTCAGATAAGCATTCTATCAGCTCAACAATTTGTAGATTACATAATGGCAAGTATTTTTTAGATATGTTCTACGCTGGTGATAGTGCTAAAAAACTAGATAGAACAGGGTGAGTCAACGATTGGATGAAGTAGGTTTGTGCCTTTTCGGTGAAATTAACAAAGAAACTATATTTATTGTTTGATACAGTTTATTTTTACGCAGATTTTAAAAATATTTAGGACTCTATAGGGTGAGCCGAAAAACTAGGACAGCATAAAGTTATATTTTTTTAAATAGAACACCCTATATACGAATCGTATTTTCGATTTAGCTTATAATTTTAAATCTTTTTTATTAAGGGCTTACTATAACAAAACTTTATAGTTTCTGAGATAATTAAGTTTAAAGAAAAAAAGTCACATTTTCAAGCATTAATTCAATCCTAAATAACGTTTTCAATTTTGTGACAAATATATTCAAATTTGGAATTTAGCAAGGCCAAGGACATGTTAACATAATTTTTACCTAATATTTGCAATAAAAGCTACAGGGTGTTGAACACATCGGCTCAAATTTGAACAAGTTTAAATGAATAAATATCTTTTTTTTTTAAATGGTACACCCTGTATATTTTCATGTTATTTAATAGAGTAATAAAAACCCTAGAAGTTTTGTTCAATATATCCTATACCTATTTATAATAGTTTTTGAGATATTTCAGTTTTTCTTATTTTCCATACTTTTTTTACAGAAATAGTCTTCATTATCATAGTAGCCACGTAAAATAATAAAAAGAAACTACAGAAACAAACAGAATGTGGTTAAATATGATGAAATACATTATTCGTTATATTGCAATGGCAATAGTTTAATTAAACATAATATGAAAAAATTAACACAACAATAACTACAAGGCAATACATATTTACTTTTATACTAAATTGAAACAAAAAAAATACCTATTAAATACTGAGATTAATTATTTCTTTTTAATAAGTGTTCGAATAAACGACCCTCTTGTGCAATGCACAAATTTAGTCTTTTTTGCAGATTTTTTCGGACCCTGGACAAAATTAGTGGCGTTATTGTTCTACAGGTATCCCTAATCCTGTGTCGCATATCTTCCACTGTTGTTGGTGGATTAACATACACCTTATTTTTAATATAACCCCATAGGAATAAATCTAATGGGGTGATGTCGCAAGACCTTGGTGGCCACTCAATGAAACCCCCACGTCCAATCCATTTTTGAGGATATCGTTGGTCCAAAAACGCACGAACTTCACGATGGTAATGCGGAGGCGCACCATCGTGCTGGAACCACATACTGTCGAGCTCATCCCTATCGAGACCTTGAAGCAGTTGGGGTAGTTCTTCTTGTAGAAAGTTCAGGTAACTATGGCCATTTAGTGGTTCATTAAAAAAGTGGGGTCCAATAATTCGATTATGATGAATACCACACCAAACATTTAATGACCAGTGGTTTTGATGTTGCACCTCTCTAATCCAAAATGGGTTTTCTTTGGCATAATAATGCATGTTGCGTCTATTTACGGCACCGTTACTTCTAAAAGTAGCTTCATCACTAAACATTACCTTGCATAATAAATTTGGATTTAATTGAATCTCCGCATTTATTGTGCGACAAAAGTTTACACGACTTTCAAAATCCTGTCCATGCAATTCTTGGTGTAATTCCATGTGATATGGATGATACCTATATTTCTTGGTAGTACGATTAGCGGTGGATTGTGATGTTTCACATAATGCTGCTAACTGACGGCTACCAATATAAGGATTTTCCTGAACATTTAACAATACTTGTAGTTCTTTTTCTTCATTAGTTACTGGTTTGTTGACCACTTTACGTTTTGGATAATCAACAGTACCAGAAGAATCAAATCTTTACATTAAGTTTTGAAAAGTATGGGTATTAGGCTGGCGTCGATCAGGATACTTCATTTTGTAAATTCTTTGAGCAAGAAGGCAATTTTTTTGAGCCTCTCCTATTGTATAAATCATATCTATTAACTCATTCTTTGGAAAATTCATTTTACAATATAAGATGAATGCAAAAAAAACCAAACTACACTACATAAAAACCAAAAGAAGCGATTGCGGTTATAAATTTGACACACAGAAAAATGTTCTTTTACATTGTTTTTGCCATGGCTACTATGATAATGAAGACTATTTCTGTAAAAAAGTATGGAAAATAAGAAAAACTGAAATATCTCAAAAACTATTATAAATAGGTATAGGATATATTGAACAAAACTTTTAGGGTTTTTATTACTCTATTAAATAACATGAAAATATACAGGGTGTACCATTTAAAAAAAAGATATTTATTCATTTAAACTTATTCAAATTTGATCCGATGTGTTCAACACCTTGTAGCTTTTATTGCAAATATTAGGTAAAAATTATGTTAACTTGTCCTTGGCCTTGCTAAATTCCAAATTTGAATATATTTGTCACAAAATTGAAAACGTTATTTAGGATTGAATTGATGCTTGAAAATGTGACTTTTTTCTTTAAACTTAATTATCTCAGAAACTATAAAGTTTTGTTATAGTAAACCCTTAATAAAAAAGATTTAAAATTATAAGCTAAATCGAAAATACGATTCGTATATAGGGTGTTCTATTTAAAAAAATACAACTTTATGCTGTCCTAGTTTTTCGGCTCACCCTATAGAGTCCTAAATATTTTTAAAATCTGCGTAAAAATAAACTGTATCAAACAATAAATATAGTTTCTTTGTAAATTTCACCGAAAAGGCACAAACCTACTTCATCCAATCGTTGACTCACCCTGTACAACACAGTATTAGGTTACCAAAACGTTTTAGGAACAGGAAGTTTAAATAAAGGAAATAGGTAATTCAGACCAGCAACAGATCTTTGAGATGATTTTCATGGGTTCGTGTAAAGATTAAGAATTTAAGAAAAATTACTATAAAATTAATATTATCGTCAAATGCTAAACAAATTTATGCTATGCAGTTATATTTAAACATATTTAAGCAAAAATAAAAGGTAATTTGTATTTCAGGGAAGATAATCTGCTAAATTTTGAAAAAAAAAACCTTAAGACAACAAAAAAACGTACCTTGGTCATTTGCAGTCAGAGAAGATCAGAGTTCATGATTCTGGTCTCCCTCCATAGAAAAAATTGTCAAACAAAAGACGTTTGACAGACTTTGTCAAAAGAAACCAACCGAATAAAAAAAGGACTTAAACTAAAATAAATTAAGTTTATATATATATATATATATATATATATATATATATATATATATATATATATATATATATATATATATATATATGGTGAAGAACTCATTTTTCAATAGGATAGATGCAGACGTCGCCAGAGAGGTTCGAACATTTTCTAAAGAAACTTATACATCCGTTATGGATTGATCAGCCAAAAACCCTGACTTAAATTTCAAAGAATTCTTGTGGGTTGAGTTAGAAAAATGCATGCGGCAGAGGGAAATGGCAAATAACCTACAAGGACTGGCAAATGCTTTATCAAGTTTTAAACGTTCCGGTTGGCGTCACAAGAATGCGCTAAGTCCACAATCTATTTTCCACACGTACAACTTCTTTGAGCTATATCACCCACCCTATCGTCCAGATTTGGTTCTATCTAACTTATTTTTATTCAAAAATTTGAAAAAATTCGAAATAAGATGTTTTATTGTCAGCGATAATTATTTTATTGTTTCTCTTAGTATTATTTTCATACAATAATTTTAATTATATCTAATACCGAAAGACTAATTTAAAATATGAATTTCTCTCAATTTAAATTGTTAATGGTAGATTTGGTTTATGGTTGTTACATAGTCATTTCAGAGAATGGATAATTCAAGATACAAGTTCATTAAATGACAAAGTTTACCAGATAAATTACCCTAGTTAACCTATTTTCTCAATTTAATTATAGCCTTATGACTATAATGTCAGCTCACACTTTATGACTCATAAACAGCGATGTAACCTGAGGATGCTGTATTAGAAAATCGATATTTACTCCAATTTCATTTGAGGGTTTCCCTTAAAAGTTGAAGCAAATAAAAATGTACCTGGAGAATGTTTTGGGCTTTAAAAAGGCAATTTCTTAAGACTATAAAAACATGTTTACTCCACAGATTACTATAAAAAATGTTTTTATTTTCGTTTTATTTATTTTAACTTCTAATATAAAAGAAATATATTAAATAAACAGTATTTTAACAAAAACTTTTTAAACGCTCGCTGTTTTCACTTTTACTTATTTTATCTGCATTTTAAGTAGTTTTATTGACTAAAACATAGACATACCGGGTGTCAACGAATCTATTAGACAAGTCATAATTTCTAGAGTATTATGTGTATCAAAATGAGAATTGGTACAGGTAAATGTTATGTGAAGAGGAGAGTTTTCGCATATTTTCCATTTTCCGGTCACTTCCGGTTTCACCGAAAATGGCCCCAGTTTTGAATTCTTAAATAGAACACCCTGTATATTTTAACATCTTTGGATTTCTGAGACAATTCTAGATCAGAATGTGACATTTTAAAAACTTTTTATGTCTACTTCATTTTTTTAGAGCCACTTTTAAAATTGCATCTAGGTGGCCATGATCGGACGCAAACTAATCTAACGACCTTAGGTGATGTCAAAAAATTACAATCGCAAAGTTTTAGTGACTAGTATGAAAGACAGGAATTGGATTAAAAATTTAACAAAATTAACAAAAAACTAACAAAATAAACTAATAACTTAGACGACGCATTTAAAATATTTGAAAGTACAGTAGCTGAATTTGTTAAAAAGTTTAGTGTAGTAAATGTTCAAAGTGCATTCGTTCTTTTTAACCGACTTCTAAAAGAAGGAGGTTCTCAATTCGTCGACTATGTATTTTTTTTTTATGTATGTACACCGATTACTCCGGAATGGCTGCACCGATTTGAATGAAATTTTTTTCGTTATGTAAAGGAAGTTGCTGCGGTGGTCCCATATTTTTTAGATGAAATTGGTGCAGTAAAATCCAAGATGGCGCTTACAATATGGCGGCCAAAAAAATTAATTTTGTCCAATTTTCTCAAAAATTGGTATGGAGGAATTTTCGGGGTTGTACCCAACGAATCTGAAATTATTTAAAAAAAAATTCAAAATGGCGGATCCAATATGGCGGACAAAAAAATTTAATTTAGTCCGATCTTCTCAGAAATTGGTATGAGGGAGTTTTCGAGGTTGCACATAAAGAATCTGATATTATTTTTAAAAAATTCAATATGGGGGATCCAATATGGCGGACGAAAAAATCAATTTTGTCCGATTTTCACCAAAATTGGTATGGAGGAGTTTACGGGGTTCCATATGACGAATCTAAATTAATTTTAAAAAAATTCAATATGGCGTATCCAATATGGCGGACGAAAAAATCAAGTTTGTCCGATTTTTTCCAAAATTGGTACAGGGGAGTTTTCGGAGTCACATATAACGAATCTAAAATAATTTTTAAAAAATTCAGTATGGCGGATCCAATAGGGCCGACAAAAAAATTAATTTTGTCCGATTTTCCCCAAAATTGGTACGGGGGAGTTTTCGGGGTCGCATATGACGAATCTAAAATAATTTTTAAAAAATTCAGTTTGGCGGATCCAATATGGATGACAAAAACATCGTTTTTGTCCGATTTTCTCCAAAATTGGTACGGGGGAGTTTTCGGAGTCGGATATAACGAATCTAAAATAATTTTTAAAAAATTCAATATGGCGGATCCAATATAGCGGACGAAAAAATCAAGTTTGTCCTATTTTCTCCAAAATTGGTATGGGGAAGTTTTCGGGGCCTCACATAAAGAATCTGAAATTATTTTTAAAAAAATCAATATGGCGGATTCAATATGGCGGACAAAAGAATCAATTTTGTCCCATTTTCACCAAAATTGGTATGGGAGAGTTTTCGGGGTCACACATGACGAATCTAAAATTATTTTTTTAAAATTCAATATGGCGTATCCAATATGGTGGATAAAAAATGAATTTATTTTTTTTAAATATCGATATTGGAAGGTTTTGGGGCCTATATTGCTAATCTAAAATTAATTTGAAATTTAAGAAAGTGGATTTTCTATGACAGACTAAATATTCGTTTGACCCCATTTGATTGGTGTTTGAAAAACTCTAAGAACTAAAGAATTTTTAGTGGTTCATTTTAGGATGATTTACAACTTTAGATAAAATGGGTACTTTTTTGCCAGTTTGGAGTTATTGCGAGGTACACTAATCTCGATTAGTACTTAGTTCAAATAATTTATGACTATCATAATCAATTCTAAAACTAAAAATAGAAATATAAAATTTTTATAAAAAAATTGAACCGACTTCTAAAAGTGCGCTAAAAAGTGAAAAATAACCATAAATTTTTATATGAAATTGAACTTTTTGAAGTCGGCGCCAAATTATTTGTACACGAAATAAATAACTACTAATATATACAAATTATGGTAAGAAAGCAATTACAAATAAAGTTTTTTTAATCTGTTTATGCAAATCACATTTTGTCAGGTATTAGTTTGGCGCCGACTTCAAAAATTTCAATTTCATATAAAAATTTATGGTTATTTTTCACTTTTTAGCGCACTTTTAGAAGTCGGCTCAATTTTTTTATAAAAATTTTATTCAGTAATTTTCTTGCTGATTCATAACTTATCTGCAGTTCTTGACTAATTTTTCTTAACGAAACTGTTTTATCAACCTCAATCATAGCAAGTATGTTAATCTCAGTCTCTTAATTTATGATAAACCTCTGTTCCGGCTCTTGATTTCCTATTTGCCTAAAACGAGTCTCGACATACGGAAAATACTGATGGACTGGATGTTGCCGATTCGGATATCTATGAGCATACAACTCGGCAGCATTCCTTGAATTTCTATGACACTCTCCAAATATTAATAACATATCCACTTTTTCACTTTGAGTATACATTATTTTAACGAAAATTTAAACTAAACTTAACGAAAATTAAGAAACTTTTACGTCTGTTCTTAGAGCGTATGTCACTGTCATTATCTACTTAAGTGAGTGCTTTGTCCAGATACTTTCACAAAAAATGCCGTTAAGGAAAAGGGAGGGGAAATTGCCAGAAATAATTTTTAAGTTCCTAACTCTGTCGCTAGGGGGTGTAATTGCTATGGTCATATAAAACAAGTCAGTTTTCTGGAAAATATCTCTATATAAGCCATCAAAAAAATATTACATTGATAATTTTACTACAATTCTACATCTTTTTGGTTTAACATTTTTTGCTGTAGGATGTAAAGCTAGGGCAGGGGAGGGGGGGGGGGCAAGTCTACTGGTAAAAGTTATCATAAGTTTGGCTTGGTTGAACCGAATTTGATAAACTTGATCTCGTTTAAGAAAAGTAGGTTTGAGAATTACAATGAAATAATAGTTTTATTAGAATAATTTTCGTGGTCTTCGCTATAGGGCGTTATTTAGAACCCTTTCCTTTTTTCCAATTTTACTCCAGAATTTTAAAAGGAAAGATATAATTGTTATATCATATTTGGTAAGTAGAATAAATTTGCAAGAGAAAATGTAAAAAAATTAATTCGATATCTTTATTTGTTTCGGAATTATATCCAAAAGAATAATTTGTATCACGTTGACGGGAAAAAGCAATTGTTTTCAAAGGTCCGTGGCTAAGCATGCTATGAGAAATAATAAAAATCTTTTAAACCTTCCACAAGTGTGCGTTTTTTTGGTTTTTATTCCGCTACTATCGCCTCTGATTTGCTTAAAATATTTCTAATATAGCCATTATTTCGTTTTGTCAAACCTTCCTTTCTTAAACGAGACCAAATTTGTCAAATTCGGTTCAGCCAAACCAAATTTAAGGTAACTTTTATAAGTAGACATTTCTTAACTTTACATCTTACATGAAAAAGTGTTAAACCTAAAAGATGTAGAATTGTAGTAAAATTATCAGTGTAATATTATTTTGAGAGCTTCTATAGGGATATTTTCTAGATAAATGTCTTTTTTACATGTTTACATGACCATAGCAATTACGCCCTCTAGCGACAAAGTTAGGAACTTAAAAATTATTTCCAACAATTTCTCTTGTCTATTTTCCTTAATGTATACTGTATACTGTATACTGTATACTGTATACTTCTTAAATTGTTACAATTAGATGTTTTCTTACTGCACAAACTATTCTTGACAAAATGGTGAACATGGTAAGAAGGTTTCAATTAAATTGCTATACTTCTTAGGCTGTTTTTCAACTGAGAGATTTTACTTTGATTGAATTTGGAAACATTTCAGTTATAATATTGAACACTGGTTTAAAACATAGAATACATGAGATACTAAAGTTTTATTATTTTATATATATATATATATATATATATATATATATATATATATATATATATATATATAGTATTGTAGGTTTTCACAGATGGTGGAATGTGTACTGGTGTTTTTCCGGTTTTCAATCCGTTCGTCAGTAGAAATATCTTCACGAACCGTCGCCAACATCTCAGTTGGCATTTTCAAGTGATGCTTCCTCGACGGCTGCTCGACTTGGAAATAATGTTGAAGATGACATTCCAGCATTAAGTTCTGCAGGTAATATCCTGCCGACATTTTACGAAATGGGAATTTTAAGCAGGCAGTTATTTTCTGTACATTTTTGCTCCCGGTTCCACTGACGAGACCATTTAATAATTTCTTACCGATCCGAGGTATAGTTAGATGTTCGTTTGTACTGTTGAAGATAATAGTCCGCCATATTTATGGGTATAAAAGTTATTTGATAAAAACAGTCCCCTTTCTTTCATCCCAAGTAAATATCCTAGTTATACCATTCTTATTACCTTCAATTTCGAAGACGTGGATTCAGAAATTTTGAAACTGACTAGAAAACAAATAAAGCTTTTAACGGGAGGAAGAACCTTATGCAGATTAGTAATGAACTGGAGATTACTTCTAAATTTTAGCTAGTAAAAGGATTACTAATCCTGATAAAGGATACAGTCTAGCCAAAAACTCCCACAGCTTAAAAGGCTTTATAATAAATAAATAAATAAATAATACAACATTGTCAGTCTTTTAATCCATATCTACAATTTCACAACTATGGTACTTCGAGCTAGTTTCTAGCCAACTTTCCACATCGTTAGAAGTTAGATCATCGGATGAAGGTAATTCAGTTAGAGGTTCCATTTCACTAACATAGCAATTTTGTGAGACATTCCCATTCTCTCTAAGTTTGTCGTAGATCTTATGTTTAGAACTTTGTGTAGCATTGCCATATGACTCTGGAGCACAGTTACGGAGACCTGGAAGAAAAATTAATTCAATTTATTTAATGATATCTAGTCGCTTGGAGCATATCATTTTGCTGTTTTAATTCCACCCTTTATATGATCTAAAATTTCCTTAGACATTGTTGCCAAACGGAGTATGCAGTTAAGTGATTTCCTCACAATATTTTGATCAAAGTAATGGCGGAACAGTCGGTATGTTATAATGATATATAGTTATATTTTGTGTTATTAAAATTTTATAATGATTTGGTCACATAAACAAAAACATAAATACCTACCACCATTAACCTTTTTAGTTCTTATAGGACTTTTATATTCTCCTCCCGATGTTAGCGAAGACGTAATACTGGGCAATCTTATATCTAGATGAGAACCCTTTGCTGTAACAATTTTGTTATTCATTGCATACAGTTTTGTTGTAATATCTCTTGCTATTAGGGTTGTTAAAACCGTTGCTATGTAAGTATCTTTTACAAATAGGTATTCAAGTGAAGACCTTTGCCAGTAGAGGTATCTACAAGAACTGGCTGCTACAATAGATACCTAAAAAAAGAGTAGAAAACAAACCAAAGTCAGTGGTAAGTTATAGGCTATGATTTTTATTTACGATACATACAGTAAACAAATTTAATGATATGAACTTGTAATACAAATGAGCCAGGGAACATTCGAAAGGAAAAAATATATAGAATAGAGAAAAATTATGATGAAGTCTTTGGCCGTTCTATTATTAAGGGAAATTTAACAACCCAATTTAGAAGTTGAAACGTATATATAGATTTAAAAAAAACAAATTGAGAAAGGAATGAAAGCACGAAAAAACAGCAATTTAAATTGTTTAAATTAATGGTACAAAAGTCGCCTTTTTACCCAGTGAAATAAAAACAGGATATTCCCTTAAATTCCCCAAAAGAAATAAAAAAACAAAAACAAAGAAAACCTTCATTACTGCCGAATATATACGACATGTAATTTTCTGAGACCTGTTTTCAATGTTGTACCATCCTTAACGATTCCCAGATCGTAACTGAAGTTTATTATTTCTTAAAAGGCCAAACTCTCAGTCGTACACCCTGTAGAGGTGAATTTTATTCTTGGAAGTTTCAGTCCCCGCCTCGAGATGGCATTAGTTATCCATGTGTTGGTTAATTTCCGAATTGGTCTTTGAGCTTCTTAATCTTATTTTTTATATAAAAAACAGTTAATCAAACTAACCTACGTCTTTCTATATCTAAAAGTAAACGGTAAATTCTGTTAAAAAAACTATTTACTCTTCTTAGCCGTTTTTGAAGTAAATATTTATCTCGTTATTTCTTGTGAACAGAAAAGAAAACAGTAATTCTACGAATTATTTTTACATGTTGTCAAACAATATATCACATTATAGTGAGTTGATTTAATTTTTCTTTTGTTTCCTAATAATCGGAAAATCTTTCAATATTTTAATACATTTTATCGGTATTTTGTAGATGCCACAAGTTAAGATCTTCCTCGGCACTTATTTCTTCGGTTTTAATTACATAACCAGGGTGGGATTTCTTGGACAGATTTATTTATACATATTAGAAGAGGGCACAGTCTTTTTATTTTATGTCGCCATAAATTGTCAGGGTTTATATATAAAATTACTAAGTTCGTTAATGGATTTAGATCTTAAGGTGGTAATATAAGATAAAAACTGTTTAGTTCCCACGGTTAAAATTTAACTACAGGGTGATTGTTTAATTCCTCATTTTAGTAGAATATATTTCACGTTGATCAGCATAAAATAACTAGTGTTTGTTCCGTTACATAGGATTGCGAGTTTCAAAGCTAGAACAAATATGTATTTTCCTTTCTTTTTTAAAATCTGAAATGTTTCAAAACTTTTGTTTCTATCAGCATTTAAATTTCCTCAAAAAACGAATTTTTGATATTTGAAACTTTAATTGTCTCTAAAAACGCGATTTCCAAAGTTTTTTGTACCTCGAAAAGAATGTTTTCTCGATTTTCACAAGTTTAAAATGCTTCAAATATCGCAATTTTACAGAAATTGGAAGTTTTAAATATCCAGAAAAATTACTCTTTTGACAATTTCTAATGTTTGTAGACACTTTCTAGAATTGTGAGTTTAGAACTTTTTGAATGTGTCAAAAAAGAAATTTCTTTCCTTTTTTTCTGATAAGCTTGAAAACCTTTAAAATTCTCAAATCAATTTACACTTAGAATGCGCTATCCTCTGGTTACATGGGTTAGGGTGCTTGGGGTGTCCTATCTGTGGACTTGGTCGCATAAATTTTCCCGGTTATATAAGCTTTAAAACTCCATTCTATAGAGAGTTAAGTTTTAAAAAAATGCGAAATCTAATGCATGTGTAATCGCAAGTTTTGAAAAATCCCACACAATGTGTCCTGCAACGTTATGTATTTTTTTACCAAAATTGCATAAAACATAAAGCGGTCGGGATTTCCTCAGTAGTTTACAGACTAAAAGCCAGTAATGCCTATATTCACGCCCCTCGTCCGATTTTAAAATATTTGCAATATTATTTTCGAAATTTAGATTTTTAGGAGCTTCATGTTCATTCACATTACTTACATTTGTATTTTGTCCTGTAAGGCCGTTTCTTTCGTTTCCTCCACCAGTGGTAATCAATAAATGAGTCACCTTGGTTTGTTTATTCACCATTGAGTTGAATACCACACTAGATGCTTGCTCTATCTGATTTCTTTCGTCAGAGTTATCTCGTAGACTAAGAATATCATGATAATTCAATTCGGAGGGAGTGCTGGAGGCACCCCCCGAAGGGAGTGGGGAGGACCCGTCATGACCACCCAGCCGGATTAGAAACTCCGACTGCCTCACCATATTAAAACTATTTTCTTCAAGGTCGTTGAGATTAGACATTTTGAAGATTAATTGATTTGAACAGAATTTGTCTTTGAGAAAAAAAATTCTTCAAGTTAAGGGGCCAAGGAGGGACAGTATTTAAAATATCAAAACAGTAATTAAAAATAAAAATCTAAACAAAATACACTCCAAAATATCAAAAATTACAAATCAGAACCAAAATCCAAATAGAATTATTAATAACAATTCAACAATACCTTTTAAATATATTTAAAACCCGTTTTTCGTAGATTTATTCCATTCGTTGAAATTCCTGAGCAGTATCTTTAGCCACTCCCGGAATTAAATTTTTAATTATAAGATCAAAAATTTTTTGTTAAAATTTCTTTTAAAAATTATGAATTTAAATATATTCGAAATCAAATAATCTATATCTACTTAGGGGGTAGTAAATATATTTAAGAAAAATAAAATCGAACTTTTTAAACAATAAAAATTATATCTAAAATTTACCAACGTAAATTTATAAGAAAAGTATAATTTTTTAAATGCGTAAAAATTAATAGAAAAAAGAAAAAATCCAGGTCTTTTTAGTCAATAAAAATGATCCAAAACTTTCTCACTCTTACTTTCTGATTATATTTAAACTAATAAAATTAATTTATATATAATAGTTATTACTTTTCCTCATAGAACTTACATGAATAATAATAATAATAATAAATACCAAAACGATAAGTATAAACAAGCACGGACGATTTCTTTTTCCATCAATTTTATTTTATTAAATAAAATTTTCTTTCTAAAGATAGTTCAGTTTTCCATAAAATCCATTACTATTTATATTTTACCCAGTTTAAATGTGCTAATAATAATTATTAATTGAAACCCGAATAGCTACCGGGTGTTTCCAAAATAATTCCACTTTTAAACTCGAAAAAGTTTTAAAGTTAAAAAATTTTTATAATTACACAAAAGTAATTATTTAGTCTGTTAATCAAGAAAAATGTTTTCTAGTCCATAAATATAGTCACTATAAAAGGCTTATTATTCTAGAATACCTGATTCGAAAACTTATGGTAAAATAATCCCACTACCACAAATGCAAATCACAAGCACATCACACTTCGGTAGATCACTACAAAGGAATTACTTTTCCTTACTGTGGCGGCGAAATTATAAAAAATTTCGCACTATTGTAGTAATTTGTTGATATTAATTCAACTCAGTGGCTGAAATTATTTACTATTTAAATATTTGAATCTGACTTTTTTGCAACTCAATGGTAGCAACTATTCTGTTTTAAATGCTATCTCAGACTGAGGATTTGCTCAAAGGTACCGCTTAGATGTCGCTAAGGTTCCTCAATAAGTTCCTCCTACTAGTTTCTAGTCATTTCTATGCATGATATTATGAACCATATGTACCAATACAACACCAGGGAGCATGGAAAATCACCGAAATTTCTTAATACATATAGGTCCAACTGCATTTAAGATTTATAAGCTGTTTCATATAAAAAAACATTATTTATTAGTTTTTATATAATAATTAGAAAAATTGTATCTTATTCAAAAATTCCCTAAATAGACACATAATTCCCTTTTCCCTATATGTTGCGAAATATCCTAGGTTTAGGGAAATTTTCCTAGGTCTGGCAATCCTACCTTATACTATGAGGGCACACGCAAACGTACTCTGTCTACCATGCTTGGAGACAAAGCACCATCTCAGATCGCGAGAAAATACCGGGAAAAGGTGGAGTGGAAGCCTCTCCCATGACAATGCACCGTTACCTGCAGATCGATTTCTAACTCATTAGTTCTCGTCAGTACAGGATAGAATCTTTTAAGTAACTTATATCAGACCAAATACGAACTCTAATATAAGCAGCACCATCTTCCAGCATTACACGCAATTTGATTATTTAATTTCCTAGAGATCTATATTTAATAAATATTATATTCACCGTTGGTATACATTCCGTATATTTTGTACAAAAATAATAAACGATTTATTCCTAAAAAGAAATAATTAAAGACCTGTTAACTGACCTACCTTAAACTTATCGTCAACAGTGTTGCGACTGGATTCAAACTCCGGAGAATCCATGAATTCACAAGGTAAAATTGGATGAAGGAACTGATTATCAGATAAAACATTGACCTAAAAATGTAAAAAATAAGGTACTTTTCTTCTTGTCCTTTAAATAAAGGAAGTGAATAATCTAAGGTTACCCAGTAAATATTTTATATCTTAAGACATAATTTCCAAGTCATTTCCGAACACATTATTTTTCTCTCTATTTTCAAGTTACTTATAACCACTCTATTTTTCGCAGTCGGAGGACAGCGTAATCAAAACCTAACCTTACCTTCTGGTTGATGTTTGCATGTTATTTATTTTTTTTAACCGACTTCTATAAGGAGGTTCTCAATTCGTCGACTCGGTATTTTTTTTTATGTATGTACACCGATTACTCCGGAACGGCTGCACCGATTTGAATTAAATTTTTTACGTTATGTTCAGGAAGTTGCTGTGGTGGTTCCATATTTTTTTAGATGATATTGGTGCAGTAAAATCCAAGATGGCGCTTACAATATGGCGGCCAAAAAAATAAATTTTGTCCGATTTTCTCCAAAATTGGTATGGAGGAATTTTCGGGGTTGTACCCAAAGAATCTGAAATTATTTTTAAAAAATTCAATATGGCGGATCCAATATGGCGGACTAAAAATCAATTTTGTCCGATATTCTCCAAAATTGGTATGGGGGAGTTTTCGGAGTCGCATATGACGAATCTAAAATAATTTTAAAAAAATTCAATATGGCAGATCCAATATGGCCGACAAAAAATTAATTTTGTCCGATTTTCTCCAAAATTGGTACAGGGGAGTTTTCGGGGTCGCATATGACGTATCTAAAACAATTTTTAAAAAATTCAATTTGGCGGATTCAATATGGCCGACAAAAAAATCGTTTTTGTCCGATTTTCTCCAAAATTGGTACGGGGAGTTTTCGGAGTCGCATATGACGAATCAAAAATAATTTTAAAAAAATTCAATATGGCGGATCCAATATGGCGGATAAAAAAATCAATTTTGTCCTATTTTCTCTAAAATTGGCATGGGAAGTTTTCGGGGCCTCACATAAAGAATCAGAAATTATTTTAAAAAAACTCAATATGGCGGATTCAATATAGCAGACAAAAAAATCAATTTTGTCCGATTTTCACCAAAATTGGTACCGGAGAGTTTTCGGGGTCACACATGGCGAATCTAAAATTATTTAAAAAAAATTCAATATGGCGTATCTAATATGATGGATAAAAAATTAATTTATTTTCTTAAATATCGATATTGGAAGGTTTTGGGGCCTATATTACCAATCTAAAATCAATTTGAAATTTAAGATAGTGGATTTTCTATGACAGACTAATTATTCGTTTGACTCAATTTGATTGGTATTTGGAAAACTCTAAGAACTAAAGAATTTTTAGTGGTTCATTCTAGGGTGATTTACAACCTCGGATAAAATGGGTACTTTTTTGCCAGTTTGGAGTCATTGCGAGGTACACTAATCTCGATTAGTACTTAGTTCAAATAATTTATGAATATCATAATGAATTCTAAACTAAAAATAGAAAAATAAAATTTTTATAAAAAAATTGAACCGACTTTTAAAAGTGCGCTAAAAAGTGAAAAATAACCATAAATTTTTATATGAAATTGAACTTTTTGAAGTCGGCGTCAAATTATTTGTACACGAAATAAATATCTACTAATATATACAAATTATGGTAAAAAAGCAATTACAAATAAAGTATTTTGAATCGGTTTATGCAAATCACATTTTGTCAGGTATTAGTTTGGCGCAGACTTCAAAAAGTTCAATTTCATGTAAAAATTTATGGTTATTTTTCACTTTTTAGCGCACTTTTAGAAGTCGGTTCAATTTTTTTATAAAAATTTTATTATATGTATACTATATAGTGTTTCGATTTATTACACGTTCGAAATTCAATGCAAAAATGTTGTTTTACGAATACTTTTACACATTTCAAAAATATAATAGGATAAAAAAGTTACAGCTGATTAAAAATGATGTACTGAAAATATACAAAATCTTCAGCCGTGTTCTTGTCTTTATTTCATTTGATTTAATTATTATACAATATAATTGCTTGGGGGTACTTACTTTTCCAGACAAAAGCAAACCCAATCTATCAGTCCGGGTAAGATTTTGCACAGCATAAGCTTCTCCTGCATGTAATGACATTATTTGTGCAAAATCTGAACTTACCATTCTTTTGAATTGAAGGCGAGCTAACTGCAAAAATTATATATATATATATATATATATATATATATATATATATATATATATATATATATATATATATATATATATGAAGTAAAATGCGAAACAGTAAATGCAAACAAAAACAAAACAAAGTTGTACGTTTGCTGAATGTGATTTCAGCACTACAACGGCATAATGTGGATATATCCACTGCTATTGCATCTCACACGGGGGAATCCGTGAAAGCCACATAAACATATATATATATATATATATATATATATATATATATATATATATATATATATATATATATATATATATTATCTGGTCATATGATATACTTGAGAATATTTATACCTTAAAAGGTTCAAATAGAGTATGATAAACTTCTTCTAGCTCTGGATCGAACTTCACTGGACGAAGTTGATAAAGGATATGAAAAACTTGTGCCATATTCATGAGCATAAAGGCGAAATTCCACGTAAACACATCTGGTGCACAAATTATATTCCATGCCCAAGTTGAAAACAACATTAAACCTAAAAGGTTTCGTTGTCAAAAGTAAATGAAATTAGTAAGCTAATACTTGAATAAGTAATGAAAATTATTTTACTTACCGAAAATTAACCAACAATGCATAAAAAGAACGCCTTTCTTTGAACACGTTGAAGAGTATGCCAGGACAAAGCAAACATTTGCTAGCTGATACAAAATATGCTGAGGTTCCTTCCAATAATCACACCAAGGCCACCATGTCCCTGAGTAACATAGCGATTAATTTATATATAATGCAAAATATTAATGCAAAAATATAGAAATTGTTTTAAAATTCAAACGATAATACTACTTCAACAATTTTCTAGCATTATAAAAATATGCAGGCATTATTTTCGAGCTAAAAATTACATTCTAAACTTGTAATTTTTCAGATTCAAGAAACAAAATAGTTCAATCGAAATTAATTAGAATTAGTAAAGTTTATTTACAAATCTTACCTTAAAAATAAGACAAAATTACTTACTCTATCATAAAATAAAAAGTCAAAATAAAACATTATATTTTGCATGAAATAAAGTATATTTTGTATATACTTGATTCCATGAAGCATTTGTTTCTTACAGCATGAACACCCTTAGTTTTATAATTAAGATAATATATTTAAACATCAAAAATAATAATGTTGAGTCGATTGAGTAGCTGAACAATTATGTTTCCAATCTTGAAACCGGGAAAAGGAGGAATGTTCCTATACTAGACTAACGATCTGCATAATGTAAACAAAACTTATAAGTGCTCACAGAACTAAACAAGCTTCGCAGATTGGACGGATATTTTTGATGACGAAATCGGCGAAAGTAAGGAATAAGAGTTGAAGGAATATATTTAGAATTAGCGCTTGCCTTGGAATATAATCTCAGGAAATATTAAATGAATTAGAGACCAACAAAATCGATGTATCTGCATTGTGAGGAACCAAAAAGAAAGGGTAAGATAAACAAGGAATTAAAGACTATATTCTTGTATAGGGTGGAGTAGATTGTGATAAGAGAGACATCAGTAAAAAAGAGAAGAAAGACAATGTTCTTATGAAGAACTACAAGTGGTAGTTGATCAGATTAGAGCGACTGACAAAATCATAATCGTAGTGTAACATAGAGAGCCTACGTGGAATATAAGAAGGCCTTCGACTCAGTGCCTCATATTTCCTTTTTAGAGCGCATCATAGCAACCTGGAGAACTAGGATCCAATTGCAAGTGCCATCCAGCGACACCATCGAAACTAACACCATTCCGATACGAAGAGGAATATTTCAAGGCGATTCACTTAGCCCATTGTGGTTCTGCCTTGCAATGAACCCACTATCACGCCGTTTGAACTTCACCAGATACGGCTTTAATATTAGAAATAACAACGAAGAGGTAGTAAGAGTCAATCATCTTCTATACATGGATGATCTTAAACTGATGACTGCTACTAGAACCAGCTGGAACAAATGCTTAAAATTGTAGAGGAGTTCTCCAAGGATATCGGAATGCAATTTGGACTTGACAAGTGCCGTATTTTGAACATCGTTAAAGGGAAGATACAACCGGGGGCTTTTGAAATGCAGAACGGTGAAACTATAGCTACAATGGAAGCAGACCAAACATACAAATATCTAGGTATGAAACAGGCTAAAAGAATTGACTATGACAGCCGAATTGGCAACCGAATTTGTCAGGAGGGTAAGGCGGGTATTACGAACTAACTTAAACAGTAGACATTTGTTTAAGGCTCTCAACACGTATGCTTGCTCTGCGCTAAGCTACTCTTTTGGAATTGTAAAATGGAGCAGGATGGACATCCAAAACCTGCAAAGAAAAATAAGGACACTCCCAACAAAAGCACAAAAACATCACCCTCAGAGTGCTATTGAACGTACAATGCTTCTAAGACACCAAGGAGGAAGAGGATTGGTGGATATTGGTAAGCAGCTCGACCAACAAATAATAAACGTACGTTCATACTTCCACAGGTTAGCGGACTTTTCCACACTACATCGAGCAATATAGGAGGCAGACGATTCAACGCCGCTACAATTGAGGGAATAAGATATTACTTCTCACCACCAAACAGACCAAGAGAAGTTACAAACCTGGTTACGGAAGCCACTTCATGGACGGCATCCAAATGAGGTCAATCAGGACAATGTCGACAACTCAGCGTCGAACTACTGGTTGATTTCAGACAGATGTTTCCGGAAACGGAGGGCTTCTTGTTAGCTATCCAAGACCTGGTTATTCCGACGAAGAACTATCGGAAGTTCATCATTAGAGATCCCCCAATAGAAAATGACCAATGCAGATATGGCTGTCGAACATCGGAGACAATTCAGCACATGACTGGAGGATGTCAAGCGTTTGCCGCAACCGAGAATAAGGAAAGACACGACTCAGCCGCTAAGACACTCCACCAAGAGTTAGCAGAAAAATTAAACCTATTAGAGGTAGAAAAAGTGCCTTATTACAAGTACAATCCGAAGCCCATTCTTGAGAACAACCAGTTCAAGTTATATTGGGACCGAACGGTTCTGACGGATCAGACAGCTCATAATAGACCAGAGATTATACTAATAGATAAAATTTCTAGGCGAACTACACTAATCGACATTGCTGTACCTAACAACAACAACATAAGACGTCCAAACGATTCCCATAATACTGTTAACAACTGGAGAGATACCACAGAACCTCCTGCAGAACATCAAGGGACTCGGCCTTAGTGAGCACCTGTATAAACCTATGCAGAAAGCAGTTTTCCTTGCAACCGCGAGAACCGTCGGAAAATTCGTAGGAAGTGCAGCAGACAACGTCACCTAGGACCCCATAACATGGACAGGGTTCCCACAGAGCTTCATACTTTTGGTGTCTTTGTATGTCTGGTATGAGTGAATAATCCCTGGAGGGAGTGCGAAGCCGTTTGGCTTGTAAATCATAAATTGTGTAACACAGAGATTCAATGAAGAAATAATCAATGAAATTAGCGACCTTCAAAAAACTTTTTATGCGACGAAGAACATGAGAATAAACAACACTTTCTTCGGTCGTGATATGAAATACAAATACACCTGTAAAATATATGGGAACTACGATCAGTGATTGATTATTTTATAACAAATAGGGCCATAATACCACAAATTATACTGGATGTAAGAACACTTAAAGCAGCTTATTTAGGCAGTAATCACAAACTACTGTTATGTAAACTGAGATTCAGTATAAATACTACCTTAAAACCTAAACCTGATTACATCCTCAAATTTAATAGTGAATCGCTAGAAGAACAAAACACAAGACATTATGTATATAGGGACAGGCTGAAAGATAAAATAACCCAAAACGCAGTCAGAGGGCAAGACGACATTAATCAACAGTGGAATATTATGAAAAAGAATATCCTAAATGTAGTAGAAGAAGTTAGAGTAAAACGACGTATAGAGAATAAATAGAATATGACGCGTAGATATAAATAGATTAAATAGAATACTTTGATTCACACTAGAAACTAAAAATCTGTAGAAAGAAAAGAAGAATGAGTTTCTACAATATCTTAAAAAATTTAGAAAATTGTACTCTATACACAGTAGAGCGCAACAGGATCAACGTAAGAATAAGGCGAATAAAGAAGAACTATTAACAAAGATTTAAAAAAGAAATAGAGCGATACATGTACAGGAGTCAGCGAAAAATATGCGGTGTACTGAAGAGAAATAAACTAGACCATTTTCGAAGAAGCTCCCGCCCTAATTTTTATTACTTTTCGATAATAATTTTATGGCTATGAATTTCATTTGGTAGCGCCCTAAATACCTAGCACGAATAGTTTATCTTCCGTCATTACGTCTCTTGCGATGGTAGAGTCAACATAGGTCTTCTAGGCAGGAATTTTGTGTTTCCATGTTGTGCGAATTATATAAAACGCTGGCAAATTTTCCACATACATGAGTGTGAGTTGTTTAATATTATTATGCAACGCGAGTATAAAAATCAACCCTATAGCTTTTGCTATGTTTGCGGATAACTGACTTTAAAAGCGCTGCGAAAGCCCCTTTCTCCGCTTCTTAAAAGTGCTTATAAATGTTATTTTCATTGCCAAGTTGGCGATCAGGATAAGAATTAGGGTCCGAAAGGTACTCGTAAGTCATTGACACTTACTGTGCCCATGGTTTGGCGCATACGTCGCTATCATCTCATAGATTGTTACTTTTTTATTACTTTCACTGTCAGGTTATCTAGCAAAAGTAAGCCCACAATTCAGTATCCTAACACCCCTTCAGCTCCAAGACCAGTTCCTCGCAACGAATCTTTGCTAGTCCCAGACACGGTGCCACAGCCTGCATCATCAAATGATGCAACCACCTATCATAAAGAGTTTTCAGCTAATTTAGCTCATTGCAACGTCACCTCGTTAATCAAGCTGATGGATATGAATGATATCATCCGTAATTTAAAATGACCTAAGAATAAATCTCAACTTCTTGGATATCGTCTTCAGCAGTGGAATCTCTTAGAAAAGGGCGTGAAAACCTCTTCTTACAGTGCAGTACAGTAAATCATGAAGTTACTTTTCTCCGAATATGGCTTAGTGTTCTTCCCCAATTCAAATTCATTGATGATTGCAGTGAACATGCCATGTTGTGACTCAGATAAATGGAGACTATATAATAGACTCATCAAAAATAATATTGAAGTTGTCTTGTTTGTCAATGTGAATAAGCCTTGATACTGACTTTTTTCGTATTATTCAAAATTTTTCATTATTGGTGTATCATTTTGAATTTTGAAAAATCTGATGCCGATTCTAAGAAAGGCAGTATTAAAAATTCCTAATTACTTGTAATAAACCTATTTGAAGAATGTGTTCAGACAGGCAAGACAAATTGAGGTTTTTAGACCACAAGTTCCCAACTATATCTTTTACGAAACCCTCAAGTCCGGGTCATAATCGCATTTGCTCAGTTTTTTTTAATATTTTAAAAAGCGGCTTACAATTTATATGGTAGAAAAGCGGGGCAAAATATCTTAATAATCCAGGATGCATTTCCAAAGCCTCTAGGTTACTAATTCTATCTAATATTAAAATTTTAAATGCAAAACTCAATTAAAAAAATGCAGGCGATATCTGAACATTGCAGCAGTAAAACTAATTCATTGAAAAAACAGCACACTACCCAAAATTTGAATTAATTATTTAAAAATCACTAATTTAAACGATTTCCTACAAACATTTTATTATGTCGTATTTTATAATAAAACTGTTCTATCCTACTATTTTTTTAACGTCTTTTTGATGTCTTTATTTTGGTTTGTAATTATGTGTTTAGTTGTGTAAATCATATACTGAGTGAAAACAAAAAAAATAACTAGAGTTCATATGTACCTCCTTCGGTGGAGTTTGCGAAAAAGACATCAAAAACCTTTTTGACAATGTCACTAAACTTACGACCTTCACTGGGATAATAAATTTCGTCACAGACTGCACAAATATTAAAAATAATGTTTTTTTAACATATTATGAATATTGCATTTCTAATATATATTGAACTAACTTTAAGCATACATGTGAAAAAAATATCTAGAATAAACTTTTTTTCGATGAAAAATTATTTTGGCTATATTTTGTTCTGTTTATGGTAAAATTACGAAACAATTGAATGTACACTCATGAAAAAAGTTTCTGAATATTTTCTACTACTATTGTATAAAAAGTACATTTTTATATGTACAGTCCACGAACTTGAGATATAAAACTGCACTGCTTGTGTTCCATATCTCTCTTATAAAAAAAATGACCCCACCGTGCTCCGTGCCATTAGGTGCAAATAATTGCTTTGGCAACAATGAATTCCCTAAGTTTTTATGATATTGGTGAAAGTGTATTTTTGACATTGACTGAATACTTTTCATTTTGACAAAAATTTATTTTTGATTTTTCTGTTTTATGCATTTTATCACATTTTATGTAATGTTTTCCTGAAAATTTCAAACAGGAATGTGAACTTTAAGGTTTTTTTTTGTATTTTAAAAAATGTGATTCTTCATCGTAAGACGTGCAAATACCTCATCTGGTAAATTGGAATTTATTTAATTGGTAAGTTATAAAGCATTCAATAATAATTATATAAAATTATCCCTTTGAATCAAATTGTAAATCTAAGGGTAACAAGTTTAATCTTATGGATATGATATATGATAATTATTAAATGCTATCATTATTTTAGTTTTCTAAGAGAAAAGAATCTTCAAATTCAAGAGCTGAAGCAAATTGGTCATGATCATAATTCTTTTATACATCAGATAAGTAACTCTGTTCAGAGCATTTTTCTGGAAATTGTTTTATACAAGAAGATGAGCAAAAAGTTTGTGTTGTGCTTCTTACAAATAAACTGCCTGAAAAAAAGTACGAAGCACTGTTTGATGTTAACATATTGAAGCAACTAAACTTGGACTTAATAACATACACTGGCTCGACAAAAAAAAGTCCTGAATTAGATGTGCATTAACCAACAACAATATCGTTTTATTATAGAGTTAATGTTCCACTGACATATAAAGCTGAATATCGAAACTGGTATGGTGTTAAAATTTAAAATGAGTATACGTTTAAAAACCAATATGCCATATTAAAATAGAAATAAATGATTGCATATAATAAGAAATTTTTCAATATTATTAAGGATGTTTGGAAATTACATAAATTTTACTTTTACGTATTTGTTTTGTCTAAAAATAAAATAATAACCTTTTGTTTGAATATGTTATTAATTAATAAAACAAAAATTCTTGATTTTAGCTCAGATAGGAAATTTGTGTCATGAAAATCCTTTGTCAAAGTAGTGAGAAGCTGCGATTGATTACCATTTAAAAAATTCAACTTTAGGAAAGGTCAATTCCAGATCCTTAAACAGTTAAGTAAATGGAAAGTTTGACTGAGTGTAAAAATTTAAAGTTGCTAGTAAATCTTTATGTATATATTTAGATTAAAAATGATTGTATTCAAGTAAGAATTCTCTTGTATATACAAGATTCTTTATATTTAAAGTGTCTTAATAAATATTGTTTTGTTTACAATTAAATATAAACTGCTTTAACACTATCCCCTCTAGAGTTTAATTTTTTTTTTATAAAAATGGTTTAGTACATAATGTTACTTTACTTTATTTAAATTAAAGCTCCGTTTTTATGAAGGAAATGTCAACATTATTATGAATGTTGTTAACCCTATATAAATACCTAACATATCAGTTTCCTAAAAGCATCGAGGAGAAAATAATTTTAACAAAGACCTAATCGAAGCTACTTTTAAATGATGAAACTATCTTACTTTGCAATAGATTATGTGGGCATTTCGATACCTTATATTAAACAATATACTTTATTAATTCATGATATAAAATTTTTAAAAATAAATGCCTTAATACTTTTTTTCGTTAACTACTTATACTCTACGTCCGAATAAGAATGTTTCTAAAACAGATATTTAAAAAAAAAAATACTCTCGATTTGTTTTTGGCGCATATTTCATATTTTAGCTGTTTTGCTAAATAACAGTTTTATTATAAAAAAGAAATATGTAAACAGTCATAGAAAAAGCATTTTCATTTATTTATAAGAACTGACATTTCATGCCTGTTATCTAAAAATAATAAAATTGTTACATATTTACGCTGTTCCAAAGAAGTTAAAAAAATTTGCTTTATTGGAGTTGCTTTAAACAGAAAAATTATAATTTTGAGGAAACTAAAAGTAGAAATTAAACTTAAATATTGTTTTACAGAAACAATTATCCTGGGCTGCGATTCTATAAGAGTAAAGGGAAAGAGAATGTCATAATAAGGATCTTCTATCTTTGTTCAGTCTGTATTAACACATAAGTATATCACTGTCCTAAAAGAGATAAGAAAAGAGAATATCAAAAAATATGCTTACAGAATCGGAGCTCTAGTCTTTTTTATTGAATATACTCGATTAACATGTCAAGTAAAACAAGGAAGAGCGATTTATTGTTTTAGATATAGTATAGAAAGAGACAGTTATTGTCTAAACCTGTTAGTTAGAATAATAGAATTGACATTCATACATGACACATTCACGCCAATGTAAGAAACTAGCAGGGAATTCAATGTTGCCATACAAATCATTGCACCGAATGGCGACCAATAAGGGTGGGTCAAAAATTATTTTCATGAGCAGTCCAGTTTTATATCTGAAGTTCGTGGTACAGTCAGTCCAAATGAAACTGGTACAATAATCATGAATTTTATTTATTCGATTCTCCATGGAAATAACCCAAACAAAACTTTTTTGCTGTTTACGAATTAGCATTTATTATTTATTTAAACCAAAAAATTCACAGTCTACAAAATATATTGATAGGATGATGTGTAACATCAAAATACATATTCAGTACACACTAATATTTTACAAAGACGTAGTATGTAAAATAAAATATGCCAAAATGTTTGAGGACTATTTATTTGAATCATTTATAAAGAAAAATTACAATCTAGACATGTAAAAAAAAATGAGCGCTTGATTCACTTGTATCATTATAAAATTTATACTGAGCTAAAGATAATCACTTAACAAGTCATAAAAAATTTTACTTCCGTCAGTGAGAGAAAGCTTTTGTAGTAGAGTGCTCGGTGACCTACAGCAGCGTGACTCAAACGGAGACAAATATTTTCACATACTTATTTAGTTTTTGCAACATAGAGTCGGCGTTAAATTAATGCAAAATATGTAATTCACATGTATCGCGTCTTAGTAGATATGTGTGTCATTTGGTAATAATTTGGCACTGACTTCAAATATTTCAATTTCATGTAAAAATTTATATTTTTGTTTTAGCGCTTTTTTGAAGTTAGTTCAATTTTTTATAAAAATTTAATATTTTGATTTTTAGTTTCGAATTGAGTTGAGTTGCTAAGGTCACAAAAAAGTACCCAATTTATCCAAAATTGTAAACCACCGTAAACTGAATAAGAAAAAATTCTTTAATTCTGAGAATTCTCCAGTTTTGAATGAAACTTCATCGAACAAATATTTAGTTTGCTGTGGTAAATGAATTATCTTGAATTTTAAGAAATTGATTTTAAATTCGTAATCTAGGCTCCCAAAAACACCCCATTACCGATTTTGACAGATCTTTAGAAATGTAAATTTTTTTGAATATTTTGTTCTTTATATTAAGTTGGAAGAAATTTATTTAAGATCCGTAATAGATGTCCAAAGAACCTACCAATATCAATTTGGACAATATCGGAAAAATGTAAAATTTTTAGTACCCCATATTGTATTTGCCATATTAAATCGTAAAAAACTAACTTCAGATTCGTAACTTACGATTCCGAAAACCCACTAATATCACTTTAAAAAAAATGTGAATAACATACAATTTTCCACTCATCATATTGAATCCGCCATACTGAAAACTTCACAGTTTTTGAAATAATCCGAATAAATACAATTTTTAGACCGCCATATTACATCTGCCATATTGCATTTTTTAAAATTCCTTATTTACACTCTCAAAATCTTCCCAGTACGAATTTTGAACGAAATCTAGAGATGTTAAATTTTTAGTCCGCACTATTGAATATTTAAAAAATAATTTTAAATTCGTATCTTACACCCTCAAAAAAAACCCTATATCAATTTTAGACAATATTGAAAGATATTAATTTTTTTGTCCGCCATATTGGATTAGCAATATTGAGTTTTTTAGAAATAATTTTAAATTTGTAATTTACACCTTTAAGGTAGTTCCACTCGGGACAGTCGTAGACAAAAGTATAGCCTTTAAGTAAGTACCTAAAGTTAAAGATTGTCAGGCATAAAGAATGTTGTTATTGTACGAGACTGTACCCAACACACGTTAACTTTCAATTCAAACACATTCTGATACAGTAATAACTTTAAATATAATAAATCTGGCAGCGCCGCAAATGTCTATATTGAATGGTCTATAGAGTAAACGTGTATATAGTAACGTTCATATAGTGTGAGTCCCATATCTATACAGTTTGTTATGTTGACATCCCAAAACATTGAGAAAATAAATAAAAATATCGAGAAATATATTTAAAAAAATGTCACATTCTGAAGAACTAACCTAACGAGCTTAGGTTTGAATTATCGCGCGTAGCCAAGTTGTGATCACTGTACCTCACTACGCGTCACATGTTTTCAAATTATTTTTATTTAAAAAATCTGTATTTTCTAAACAAAACGGTTAAGAAATTCCGGGTTTTTTCTAAAAAATTCATAATTTTTGGATCTACGTTGCGTTCGTTTTTAAAAAATATGGTAAAAACCGTTTTTGAGATATTCCAAAATGTATTGGCATTTTGTTATATGTAGTGACCTCCAGCATGTTAATTTTGCATATATTTCGTTTTACAGACGATTAAAAAAATTCGTGTTTTTTTTAATTAAATAAAAGACACTTTTATAAACTATATATTCAAATTCGATCACATTCCTAAGAAAAGGCGTTTCACGAGAGAACTCCTTAAAAACTTCCAATACCAATTTTGGACAAAATCAAGAGATGTAAAAATTTTAGTCCGCCATATTGGAACCGCCATATTGATTCTTTTAAATTAATTTAAAATTCGTAATTTACACTCTCAAACACTTTCCTATACTAATTTTGGAAAAATCGAGAGATGCAAAGTATCTAATTCGCCTTATCGGATCTGCCATTGCGAATTTTTTAAAAACAATTTTAAATTCGTTATTAACGACCTCGAAAACTAACCTATACAAATTTTGCAGGTAATCGGATAAAAATTAATTTTTTTGTCCACCATATTATCAGCATCATCAGGGATTTTACTAAACCAAATTTGGCCAAAATATTATAAGACCACCGCGACAACTTTCCAACGTTCCGGAGTAATCGATGGAAATGCATAAAAAATATGTATAGCGGTCGAATTTAGAACTTCCTCTTATTAGAATTCGGTTAAAAAAGTTTGTATGGCTATAATCATAATGGACCAAAAACCTTTTGGTGTTACTCGAATGGAGTTTCAAGCTTTCGATACATACCGGGTATGCTAAGGTATTCTTTGTTCGCTTTTATTTGATGCATAAGGAATCTTGCTAAATCTCTTATTACAAAAGTTAGAAAAATGCATCGCTACGAATTTTTAGATATCAGCCAAATTTAGATATTTTTATCGCAACACCTTTTATATTATTATTTTTTCTTTTTCGACTTTTAAAGGGCTTTTACAAAATATGTAATACTCCATAAATATATTTTGGGAATATTTTCGGTTAAATATGCTTCTCTTTGTAGTAGGTTGAAGCCATACATAAAACAAAATTAATAATATCATTTTTATTGCGCATCAAAACAGTTATTTGGCTATAAGTAATAGACTAATTGCATTTGTTGGTTATTAATTTTAGATGAAATAAAATTGAAGGTTGTCAATCGAAAACTCCGGCGCTACGTTAGCAACTGTTGCTAGAGCTTTTGACCCGCTATTATGATAACGTTACAAGTTTTAATTAGTTATTGAATCATAATTTTATGTCTTTGTTCGAGCCGCGCCCCGCGGCCACCGAGAGTTCCACACACAACTTTGTCATCTGCTGCCAAGATTTTTGGACTGCTCTTCTGATTGCAGTATAAATTTTTATGACCTATTAAATACTATTTGCGCCTAGTATAAGTTTCATAATGATGCAAATGAATGAAGAGATCAACTTTTTCTATTTTTCTAGATGTCTGGCAGCAGTACACTGAACCGCCAACGTTTTTTTTATGTTATTAATGATCCAAATAAACAGTTCCAGCATAATATTATTCATTTAGAAAGTGAATATATTCACTTGCAAACAATAATTAGAGATTGAGGAGATATTATTCGTTACGAATTATGCAATTTTTTTTAACAAAAATGAAAATTTATATTTATTCGATAATTTTATTGAGTGATTATTTTTCTGTCATGTATGCTTAATACCTGCTTAACACAAATTAAATATTTCACAGAAACTAAAGGAACAAACCTTATAATGTTAGTTAATTCATAACAATTGAAAATTTGGTAATTGTTCGGAACGGTGGAAATACCGAATTTTCCGATGATTTTTTACATACCTTCTATTTTCAGGTCATAAAATACAAATATGATGTTTTTTCTTCGCCGATCTCGAGTGGTTTTACAAACAAAAATTTTTTAATTTACTCATAAAATTACTACCTTTAAAATTTGGGTATTTCTGGTAAAATCGCGAACACAACAAAATGTTTAACCATTATTTTAACAAAATTTACATAAATAACTTCGGAAAAATGTGAATTTTCTATAAAAAATAAGAAAACCATTGATTTATCGTTTGATCTTTTTTCTGCTTGTGTCTATGATTTAGATGGAAATGCGTTGTGCAATGCAATTGTGCCACGTTGGCGTGAAATTGAATTTCATTAGGATAGAAAACTAGGAAGTTGAAATGATATTAATCATACTCATCCCAGTATTGTACTATAAAATGTGGAGAAACGGGCAGAATCGGAATGCCAAACATAAACAGATGGTTCGGCAAACTATGTTAGTCCAAAAACCAAGATGAAAACAAATCTAACCTGAACTGAGCTGAACTAAAGTAAATTTCACAAAATAAGCTATTTCATATAGGTCGCCTTCTTGTCCACAACTTTAAAGCCTCTAACAGTGATTAGTTTATGTTTGGTATCTCGATTGTGATACTAACTACACTGTTAAAAATAACCTAAAACTTAATATAAATTTAATGTCCATTCTACATTAAATTTAACGATTTTGTACCAAAAATCATGAATAATTTACATTTATTTTGAATTTAAAGCAATTCATTGAAATATCAGTTCGTTGTGAATTAAATTTGATTAAATAGTATCTTAAAGTAACTGAAAAGATATTTCAACTCTTGTACATTAAAATTAATTCACATATACCTTAATACTAAAGGAATTTACATTATTATTCGATATACCGGTAGATGGCGCAACTTGTATTGAACTTTTTGTTTAGTATGATATAAGTTGCTTAAAGGATCCAATTTTTTTATGGTGAGATGTACATTTCTGCTCCATACTGACAAGAATCAAAGAGTTCAAAATCGGTCTAGATGGCGGACACTACCCATGAGAAAAATGTCCACCTAAGGGATTGTCACGGTTAGTTCTGGTTAGTTTCTTTTTTTTTTTAATTTTGCAACGCTATCCTTCATGCTGCAAACTGCAAGACTTTGAAAAACGGTTAATTTATGTAGGAAGATTATTTTTTGTCTAATCAGTAATATATGTATTTGTATTTGTGACGTCAGAGATATTTTGTTTCTTTCTCGATATCTTTAAAAAAAAACATTCTATTCTATAGTTAAGAAAGCTTTTTGAATAAAATGAGATGGAAATGTCAAAAGAGAACGAAAAGTCCACACAAAATCTGTACAATTTAATAAGAAAACATTCTGCAATAATGTGCAAGATTCCGCGGTATTGGTCTCATAACCCAAGTGTTGCAGCGTCTCGTTTTCCGACTCAAATTTTCATATTTTCCGCTATATTTTAGCAAAATGTTGTGTGCAATTTTAGGAAAAATGTGCTATAGTTCAGAATATTCGTGTGGTATAGTGAAAGTGGCAAGTTGTAACGGGATAGGTCGGAAAATATAAAAAAGTGACAAGGGAAAGTGAAAATTTTCACTTTCTCCTTTTGGAAAAACTATGCAAGATTGACCAAAGAAACCATCACATTCGTGTTTTATGACCCGAAGGTAGGAGGTATGAAAAAAAATCATCGAAAAATTCGGAAAATGGGATATTTCCACTATTCCGAATAATTTGTTAGTTTTACCTCCTTAACAGAAATTTTTTTGCTTGTAGTATAACATTTTTCAGTTAACTGTCTATTCAATTTAATATCTGAAATTTTATAAACTTTCAATAGAAATCTGAATAAAATTTAAAGAAATAAATTAAACAACAACCAAATCGATAAATATGATTTATTTATATTTAATTTATGTTAAGGCAGCATTTTAATTATTACACACCGACTAAGAAAAAGCACAATATCAATTAATATAACGACGACAACAAAGAAATGTTGCAAAAATATATAATATTTATAGAACTAACAGATATTAATAATGCTTTTCTATAATCTAGTTTTTCTCATCTTACCTGAAGGAATATGATAACTTATATTCCGATCTTTATCTGGCCAAGACAAATTGACACCCGGACTTACATAAAGAATACTGGGACGATCTTCGTTGGGTTCAAGACCTGCCTCTGAAGGCATGATGAAAATATTTTAAAATAAAACTACCACAAAATTATTGTTATATTTTACTTCAATGCATGAACAGATGGACGAGAATATTTTTTGGTTCTTGGCGCATATACAATAAATCGATATTTTTGGGGTTGAATACGTAACGTTTCCTTGAAGTATAAAAGCAACCCCTGTTAGGTATTTGAGTTCTTGCCTATAGATGTCAGTATAAAATCAATATATGTATTTTAATACAAAAATTTTAGGTAAATTAAATATTTATTAAACTGTACTGTATAGGGTTATTCACCGTATACGGCACGGAATATTACGACCAATATACGTGACTTTCAAAAAGATTTATTTTTGGGATATGTGAGGGTCTAATATAATCACTTTTTAAAATTATTCTCATATTATACAGGATGTCCTTAAAGCTCTGAAAGTACCAAAATTGCGTTTTTCTAGCCCTGTATATTATTGCAGTTTTGGACTCTCCGATCAAGATAAGTGCCTATTTTTTTAAGGTTTGTAGTACCTAAATCTTAAGGATTTTTAAATAATTCGAATCTTGACAGAATCTAAGCTAATTTTCATGTTTCAAATACTTAAGAAGTATTTCAGTTATGTACTCAAAATTTACAGTGAAGTGTAACAATAAATCATATTTTAGATCCCAATTATAATAAACTTGCTATATTATACAGGGTGTCCAAAAATTAAAACAAATCAAATAAGAACTTTAAATGGCTATAACTAGATTAATTTAAACAAAATGCTATACTTTTTAACTTACCAGAAAATGTACCTTTTAAATATCTATCGAATGGTATAAGGGTGTCCTATAGCTAAGCCTTCGCATTTTCACAAAATACGCCAAATAATGGTTTTCTGCACCATTTTTTGTTTTTTGAATAGATGTTCTAATGTATCTAGTTGCCTATGCCTTTTAGAAACGTCAGATAATTAATTCAATCTGTCAGTTTAGTCTGCAAAGCTCGTTGCTATGATAGTGGTATTATTTTTTGTAACTGTCAAACTTCATTTATTGAATTGAATTACTTTAATATTGTTGTGTTATTGCTTTGTCAAAAAGAAGATTTATCCAAAGAAAAAGCATATTGATATGACTTTTATCCTTGGGGAATGTTATCAAAATTGTTTGTTGGCTTCTGGAGTTTATGCTCAAAGGTTTCCTGAAAGAAACCATCCTAAACCAGCCGCTTTTGTGAGACTATTAAACCAGTTTCGAGAAAGTGGAAGTGTCAGTTATAAAAAACCTGTTATAAGAAAACCTGTCACTGAGGATGAAGAAAATGTTTTTACTGTACTTGGTTCAGTGATCTAAAATTCCAATATTAGTCAGAATCATACCGGGTGTCAACGAATCTATTAGACAAGTCATAATTTCTAGAGTATTATGTGTATCAAAATGAGAATTGGTACAGGTAAATGGTATGTGAAGGGGAGAGTTTTCGCATATTTTCCACTTTCCGGCCACTTCCGGTTTCACCGGAAATGGCCCCGGTTTTGAATTTTTAAATGGAACACCCTGTATATTTTAACATCTTTGGATTTCTGAGACAATTTTAGATCAGAATGTGACATTTTAAAAACTTTTTACGTCTACTTCATTTTTTTAGAGCCACTTTTAAAATTGCATCTAGGTGGCCATGATCGGACGCAAACTAATCTAAGGGCCTTAGGTGATGTCAAAAAAATACAATTGCAAAGTTTTAGTTACTAGTATGAAAGACAGGAATAAGACAAGTTGACAAAATTACGTTTTCATTTCTAACTATTAATTTTCAAATGGCGACCCCTTATTGACAACTACTTTTCGAAAAAAGCATTCTTTGACGAATCTAACGGTACTAATTTATTTACGATTGGATTAGACATAAGAACAGAAATTAAATATTATTAAGCAAAATACTGGATAATTTATTTACTTATGACAAGTGCGCCATGGACAGCCATGCATAATAATTTGCAACTGTTTTTATCAAGTCTTCTTTGAAAAACAAAGCACTCACTTAAGTAGATAATGACAGTGACATACGCTCTAAGAACAGACGTAAAAGTTTCTTAATTTTCGTTAAGTTTAGTTTAAATTTTCGTTAAAATAATGTATACTCAAAGTGAAAAAAACTTTTACGTCTGTTCTTAGAGCGTATGTCACTGTCATTATCTACTTAAGTGAGTGCTTTGTTTTCCAAAGAAGACTTGATAAAAACAATTGCAAATTATTATGCATCATGGCTGTCCATGGCGCACTTGTCATAAGTAAATAAATTATCCAGTATTTTGCTTAATACTATTTAATTTCTGTTTTTATGTCTAATCCAATCGCAAATAAATTAGTACCGTTAGATTCGTCAAAGAATGCTTTTTTCGAAAAGTAGTTGTCAAAAAGGGGTCGCCATTTGAAAATTAATAGTTAGAAATGAAAATGTAATTTTGTCAACTTGTCTTATTCCTGTCTTTCATACTAGTAACTAAAACTGTTTTTAAAATGTCACATTCTGATCTAAAATTGTCTCAGAAATCCAAAAATGTTAAAATATACAGGGTGTTCCATTTAAAAATTCAAAACCGGGGCCATTTCCGGTGAAACCCGAAGTGGCCGGAAAGTGAAAAATATGCGAAAACTCTCCTCTTCACATAACATTTACGTGTACCAATTCTCATTTTGATACACATAATACTCTAGAAATTACGACTTGTCTAATAGATTCGTTGACACCCGGTATATCGAGTGTTTCGAGGATTCTTAATAAATACAGATTTCATCCTTATAAAATCCAACTTTGTCAAGAACTTCACGGAAATGATTTTGACAATCAAACTGAATTCTGCTTGTTGGTATTAGATAAAGCGGCAGAATATGAACACTTCTTTGATAATGTGTTGTTTAGTGATGAATGTACTTTTCATAACAATGGTTTTGTAATAGACACAAGTTCCATTACTATTCTGATTCAAATCCACATGAATACCAAATTATGAGAAACCAGAATAAGTGGTCGGTTAATATGTGGGGAGGAATATTGGGTCCTTACTTAATTGGACCCTACTTTTTTGAAGGACCTTTAAATAGATTGATGTTTCGTTATTTTCTTTTACACCAACTTCCAGTATTATTAGAGGATGTCTTTTAAATATTAGAACAATTATGTGGTTTCAACTGGATGGAGCTCCGCCTCATTATCATCGCGAGGTTTGGCAATTTTTAAATGTCAAGTTTCGAAACAGGTGGATTGGGAGAGACGGATTTCAAAATTGGCATCCGAGATCTCCGGATTTTACCCCACTAAATTTTTTTTTATGGGGATACATAAAAGGAATTGTCTACAATGCGTCTTCAGTAACACCACAAGATATGAAAATACGCATAGAGATGCTTTTCAAACTGTAACCCCGCAAATGTTGTCCAGAGTTAGCAGTGGTTTCGAAAAAATAATATTTAAGTACTTGGAAATAGATGGTCGACATTTCGAACATCTATTATAAATATTTTGCCTTTGTTTTGTACTATCGTCAATATGTTATTACCATTATTGCTGTTAGAGCCTGTTGAACGACTAGAAATCGCGTTCCGAGTTTTTGAACATTTGTAAAGATATTCCTGATTATTATTCTTATAGTTGTAAATTACCAGTCATTTCCAAATGCCATAGGCAACTAGATACATTAGAAGATCTATTCAAAATATTTAAAAAGTATAGCATTCCATTTAAATTAATCAAGTTATAGCCACTTAAAGTACTTATTTGATTAGTTTTAATTTTTGGACACCCTGTATAATATAGCAAGTTTATTATAGTTGGGATATAAAATATGATTTATTGTTACACTTCACTGTAAATTTCGAGTACATAACTGAAATACTTCTTAAGTATTTGAAACATGAAAATTAGTTTAGATTTTGTCAAAATTCAAATTATTTAAAAACCCTTAAGGTTTAGGTACTATAAACCTTATTAAAATAGGCACTTAGATTAATCGGAGAATCCAAAAATGCAATAATATACAAAGGGGATTCATTTAAAAAAAAAACACAATTTTGATACTCTCAGAGCTTTTGGGACACCCTGTACAGTACGAAAATAATTTTAATTTTAAAAAGTAACTATTTTAGATCCCCATATATTCCAAAAGTAAAACGTTTTGAAAGTCACGTGTTTTGGCCTCAATATTCCTTGCCGTACAGGATGAATAGTCCCGTATAGATATGTTTTAGTAACACAAATACGATTAATAGATCTATGCTATCAGTATTACACATTAAAAACAGATTTCTCTAGATAGTAAGGGCCACCTTTTCATGATTTTTATTTTGATGTCATAAAATATTTACTTATTACTCAATATTCCGTATTATGTTTAAAAAGCATCTCGAGCAAAAGTTATACCAAAGATTATTATAGCTAACGCTTATAATTATCTTTGGTTATACGCATCGTTCTAATTTGGAAAGATAATTTTGTAACTTAGTATAAAGTGTTATACAAGCAGTCCTCTTCATATGACAATTTTGTGTATAAATTCGTTTAGGTCAATTTCAAAAGAAAAGTTGTCTATACACACTGGCAAACTCACGGTAGTGTAAAGAATACGTGAAAGTAACCCTACAGTTTCAATTTTTTTTCCTAAGATGCCCCGAAACGCAAATTTAGGGCCCAAAAGGAGTCCTCGGTAATTTATTCTTTGAACTGTAACTTTTTAGCAGACTTTGCTGAACTAGAATTAAATTTTAGATCTAACAAAAAGGTACGAGAAAAATTAATTTCTTTGCGTCCAAAGAGAGTAAGAAAATTTGAGTTTAAAGAATATATTCTGGATGAGAATGCTATAAACCCCACAATGAAATGGTTACTAGAATTTTATTATTATAAAATATCATTTTGTTTAGAATGACGAGGGTTTCCCTTTAAAAGCAAAAAAGTGCGAAAAAGTTGATTTTACAATAAATAATTGATATGCAAAAAATGACCGATTTTGAGAGTTTTTTGGCCTTTTCTCAACAACAGATTGACGAAAATGATTGCACAAAAGCACAAATTGTAGGCTTTTAAAACCTCTTGGCTTCAGCCTATTTTTTGCTGTTACATTTTATGTAGATTTTGTTGTTACATTGCCCCCAACACCCCTAGGTAAATCTCATCCATCTCGGCATTTATGGCACTATATGTACCTGTAATTCATCATAATACGTACATTTGAAATGCACCTTAATTTTCAAAAATTATCTTAAAAATCAGACTATGTTAGCATGTTTTTAATCAATTTGCAATCACGCTAGAACAATTAGATTTCATGTTTCAAGATGCATTCATTTCGTTAATTAATACATCAGTCAGATAAGCATTTCGCCGGAACACTCAATCATTCAGGCAGAGACCCGGATTTTCGAGTAATGTAGGCCTATAGAAATAAACCGTATATGTTCTCTGCACGAGATTTTGTGTCATAAACGTTTTGTAAACAATTAAAGGTCAAAAAATGCATTTTTTGCACTTTTTTGCTTACCAGCAAGAACTAAAGAAATTTTTGAACAAAATGGAATAGCCATCTTCTAGAGAATTGAAAAACCTACAAACTGGTTTTTTATCGATATCGATATTTTTATTTGTTGTTGAGAGAAAATGCAAAACAAGGTAAAAATTGTTATATTATTCAATTGACAATAACTATTGCTAAATACAATCTACGACTTTGTTGTTACCTAAAAAGTTGGGTCTTTTAGTGCTCAATATGTGGTAAAAATTTCAGATCGATTCATCAAATAATTTGTGTAAAATTTAATTTGTTTATGACAGGCGATCGAATTTTGCAATAACATTCTAGCTCTATCGATGAAGATACACCAATTCTGAGTACATCTCATGAAAGAGGAACTCTTCGTCTATGAGAAGTATTACATAGAATTGAGGAAAATTAATTTTAAATTTATTTAAACTTCATTAGAAAATCACTATCATTTTTACCTTGTAAACAAATTAAATAACTTTTTTGTTTTTGCCGCTAAAAAAATTCTGTTTTCATATTTGGGAAGCTGACATTTTTAAACTAATTTAGAAAAAATCGGCTTAGGCCAATATGCGCCAAAGTTAATAATTAAAAAAAAATATATATTCTTATATTGTTAATAACAATTAAGAAAGGAAACTAGCGCCATTCGAAAGTTTAAGAGTTTAGGTTTAGGTGTAAGTTGTCCGGAAAATCATAACATAAAAACATCCCCGCTAAGATGGTCGCAGAAAGTTTGAAGGTCATAGCTTTCTCTTTAGTCAGATATTTTAAATATAAAATTTTAGTTGCCGTTAAAATAATTTACTCTCAAACCCTATTACTATGTTCAATGATGAAAATCCAAAAAAACATATTAATTTTTCAATGTATCATATATTGGTTTGTTATATATGTAATTCTCCTTTCAGGCAGAGAATATGAAAAATATATATACAAACAGTTTATTTCCTGCAAATATCGCTCTGGTCCTCTCTCCATACGCGTTTCCATCACCTCATGATCTCGTCAGTGGAGCTGTATCGGACCGAGAGCAACATTAGCAGGAAATAACTGATATATGAACCATATATTTTTTATTATAAAATTTATGGTTCATATATCAGTTATTTCCTGCTAATGTTGCTCTCGGTCTGATACAGCTCCACTGACGAGATCATGAGGTGATCGAAACTCGTATGGAGAGAGGACCAGAGCGATATTTGCAGGAAATCAACTATTTATACATATATTTTTCATATTCTCTGCCTGAAAGGAGAATTACATATATAACAAACTATTTAAATACGGCAGAAAGATTTCTTTATTTCTTACGGAAATTTTGATTTTTTAAAATTTCACGTTAGTCCGTTGATTCATAGATGTCGTTCGACTGGCGATATTTTTCAGTCTGACATCGAAGTTGGTAGACGGCAGGTGTAATATCCTGCAGACATACCTTGAAATTTATGGTTCATATATCAGTTATTTCCTGCTAATATTGCTCTCGGTCCGATACAGCTCCACTGACGAGATCATGAGGTGATCGAAACGCGTATGGAGAGAGGACCAGAGCGATATTTGCAGGAAATAAACTGTTTGTACATATATTTTTCATATTCTCTGCCTGAAAGGAGAATTACATATATAACAAACTACTGACATTTTTAGACTAATTTAGAAAAAAAACGGCATAGGCCAATGTGCGCCAAAGTTAATAATTAAATATATATATATATATATATATATATATATATATATATATATATATATATATATATATATATACTTATATTGTTAATAACAATTAAGAAAGGAAATTAGCGCCATTCGAAGGTTTAAGTGTTTAGGTTTAGGTATGAGTTGTCCGGAAAATGACACAAAACATCCCCGCTAAGATGATCGCAGCACGTTTGAAGGTCATAGTTTTCTCTTTATTCAGATATTTTAAATATAAAATTTTAGTTGCTGTGAAAATAATTTACTCTCAAACCCTATTACTATGTTCAATTATGAAAATCTCCAAAAAAACATATTAATTTTTCAATGTATCATATATTGTTATAACATGTATATATTACGGTAGCAAACAATACTTACGTATACAGCTTTTTCTTAGACGCAATGTAACGAATATTAATGTTTTATAACAATAATTTAATATTTCAATTTTCCCGACTTATAACCATGTTTGCCAATAAAAATAGCACAAGAATTTTTGATTTTTAATGAAAAAATTTTGTGGAAGAAAATGTTTAAACAAATTAAATGTTTAAATTATAAACAAATAAATAAATATTATGCATCTTTGTAATGTACGCAGAAAGGTACCACAAATTAAAAAAAATCATCAAAATCCGTCAACAACTTTCGGAGGTATAGCTATTAGTGGCAGTTTGAAGTTGCTGTTTCATTTTTTGAACGCGCGGATTTGTTAGCAACTTATCTTCCTGCCGAGTCGTCTTTTAAACAATTAACATTTTTAAAATTCACTGAAGCTTTTGTTTTTGTGTTATCATTTTCCAGACAACTCATACCTAAACCTAAATTCTTAAACTTTCGAATGGCGCTAGTTTCGTTTCTTAATTATTATTAACAATATATGAATGAATTTTTAAAAAAAATTGTGAACTTGCGCATATTGACCTAAGTCCTTTTTTTTCTAAATTCGTCTAGAAATGTCAGCTTCCCAAACATGAAAACCGAATTTTTTTTATCGGCAAAAACAAAAAAGTTATTTAGTTTCTTTACAAGGTAAAAATGATAGTGGTTTTCTAATGAAAAATTTAAAATTAACTCCCATCAGTTCCATGAAATACTTCTCGTAGAAGAGTTCCTCTTTCATGAGATGTGCTCAGAATCGGTGTACCTTCATCGATGGAGCTAGAATGTTATTGCAAAATTCGCTCGCCTCTGATAAACAAATTAAATTTGGCACAAATTATATGATGAATCGATTTGAAATTTTTACCACATATTGAGCACTAAAAGACACAACTTTTTACGTAAGAACAAAGTTGTAGGTTGCATTTCTTCTTCAAGTGCCTTCTCCATTGCGGAGGTTGGCAATCATAATAGCTATTTTAATTTTTGAGGCAGTTGCTCTAAATAGTTGTTTTGAACTGCATCCAAACCATTCCCTTAGGTTTTTTAGCCATGAAATTCGTCGTCGTCCCACGCCTCTTCTGCCACTTATTTTCCCTGGATTATGAGCCGTAAGATGCTGTACTTTTCTCCTCGCATAATGTGTCCGAAATATTGCAGTTTTCTCTGTTTTACTCTTATCTCGACTTCCTTTTCTTTCCCCATTCTTCTCAACACTTCGGCGTTCGTAACTCAATCCACCCACGAAATTCTCTGATTTCTTCTATAGGTCCACATTTCAAAAGAGTTAAGTCTTCTCATTGCGTCTCGATTCAGTGTCCATGCTTCTATTCCATAATATAGAACACTATATACATAACATTTAGTCAGTCGTATTTTCAGGGCTAACGTTAGATCTTTGCTGCAGATAACCTTTTTCATTCTAATAAATTTGGCAGGTGCTTTCTCGATTCTGGTTTTTATTTCGACGGTATAGTCATTATTTTCTGTTATTAGGGTTCCCAAGTAAGTGTACTTCTTAACTCTTTCTATGTGCTGGCCTCCTACCATTAGGGTTTCATTATTATTGGTGTTGTTTTTACTAATTATCATGAACTTGGTCTTTTTCGTGTTAAGAGAGAGTCCATATTCTCCACTAACTTTTAATATTTTATTCATTATCTTTTCTAGGTCTTTCAAACTACCAGCTATTATTACGGTGTCATCTGCATACCTAATATTGTTGATTAAAACTCCGTTTACTTTTATCCCTGCTGTTTCAGATTCAAGACTTTCCAATATGACCTCTTCAGAATAAGCGTTAAATAGTAAAGATGACAATATACACCCTTGTCTGACTCCCCTTTGTATTTCCACATCTCCGGATATTTCCTGTCCAAATCTTACTGCCGCTCGCTGATTGTAATACAGATTTGATATCAACCTTAAATCCCTTTCATCCAAATTTTTGCTTCTGAGAATCTCTATCAGTTTGTCATGCTTGACCCTATCAAAAGCTTTGTTGTAATCTATGAAGCAGACATAGAGCTCCTGATTGATATCTAAGCATCTTTGAGTAAGCACATTAAAAGCAAATAATGCTTCTCTTGTACCCACCCTGTTCCGGAAGCCAAACTGTGTGTCACTAATATCCAGCTCCAATTTGGAATGTATTCTAGCGTGTACAATTTTTAAAAGGGCTTTCAAAGTATGTGACATGAGACTGATTGTTCGATAGTCACTGCATCCTCGTGCATTTGCTTTCTTTGGTAAACATATGAATGTTGATGTTAACATTTCTCGGGGGATAGTTCCTGTCGTGTAAATTATATTAAATAATCTCACCAATAAATCTAAATTTTTGTCATTGGTTGCATTTGGCAACAGTTATTGTTAATTGAATATTATAACAATTTTAACCTTGTTTTGCATTTTATCAGCAACAAATAAAAATATCTAGAGCGGTAAAAAACCAATTTGTAGGTTTTTCAATTCTCTAGAAGATGACTATTCCATTTTGTCTAAAATTTTCTTTAGTTTTTGCTGGTAAGCAAAAAAGTGCAAAAAAATACTTTTTTTGGCCTTTAATTGTTTACAAAAAGTTTATGACACAAAATCTCGTGCAGAGAACATATACGTTTATTTCTATAAGTCTATAGTACCCAAAAATCCGGGTCTCTGCCGGGATGAATAAGTGACCCCAACTAGATCTTTTTTCGCTTATTTCACTGGCGAATAATGTTCTTTGAAATATTCCCACTATAGTTGATTACTTTGCTTTTATTGCATTTTTGATACATTGCATGAATATCTGATATATTTACACTGATGCTATTAAAGTAAGGGCATTTCACTGGAACGTATGCACAAAAAGGTATGTACGAATTGAGTTCAATAAAATTTCATTGGCCCTGTTTCTTAAAATCCTCGGGGCTTTTGCATGCAGGCGAAGCCACGACGTATATCTGCAAGTTTTAAAGAAATACTTAATGTAAAACATAAATTCAGACGAAATATATTTAAGTTTGTGAAGCTGGTGGCTGCAATTGTATTCATCAAAAAGATGCAATGATATTTTGATGAATCTTCGAGCATCAAACAATCGTCTCCTTTCCTATTTTTTGTATTCAAATTAATTCACGTTTCATAATTTGGTTAGATTTGAAAATTTTTATCGTTTATTCGGTAATTAAACTCACATATATGAGTTGTTATCCTACAAAAGACTACCTAAGTAAACTAATAACTGCAGTAGCATCAAGCAGGATTTTATTAAACTTGCTGTGCAAATAATCTATAATTCGAATCAGTATTAATTAAAAATATATCTTTATTTGCTTAGGTGTATCCAATATGACAAAAATCCACCAATAACTTTAATTTTTTGCTATATTCATGGGGGTACACGTGCTTACAATGATATTAAATGGGTGCTAGCAATAATGGATGGTTTTACATATATTTTATTTGGTTTATTTGAAACAATTATTTACAAATCACTCATAAAGCTTACTTGTTCGTAGATAACAGTCGATAATCACTGTCACCCATAGTCTACCGAATTTAATTTGTTTTTTCTTAATATTTTGAGCCCTTTATTGGCTTCCTGCTGCTACCGAAATAAAGTTAATATAAGGCAATTTTGTGAAGATATTAACAGAAAATAATTATTTCCAATTATTTTTAATAATAAATTAGAATTTTGAAAATATTTTTTTCCATTTTTCATGCAGTATCAGAGATTCATAGAAGTATTTAATTGTTATTGTCCGCAGGATTACCTGTTGATCAATTGCTGTGATAAAGAAAATGATTGGCATGTTGCTGCTGTACAACTTTAGTAGTAGATTTAAATACACTCTTTACATATTTGGGCTTAATTTTAAAAATGTTGATGAGTTAAGAGATTTAAACACTTGATACTAAAAAAACAATTTATTTTACAAATTTATGGGAAGTTTTAATGAAAAAATAAACTCTGAAAATATGCCAAATTTTCTGAAAATTAAAGATATTTAATTTAATCTTAAATATTATATGAATGGAAAATACTAGTGTTATGATTAAAATAAGAACTTAATTAGCAACAAATATTCCCTCCTCTATTACTGCTTGCATTTGCAGAATTTAAATTATTCCTAAAAAATTGTTTCCATTCATGAAGTGTTGCAAAGTGAAGCCTTTCTATTTTATTTGAAATTGAATTTCTCGAATGTGGAATTTTAGCTGATTCCACATGGGTTCTATTTGATTTAATCATATGTGGGCCAATCCAATTTTTGAATTTGGACAACATCGAGGTAATTAGTCATCATACCAGCTACATATGCTCAAGCATTATCTAGTATTAAAATGAATCTTTCGTACATAATACGTACGATATATAGTAAATTCATCTAGGGACTTTCACGAGTTCAGTACGTTATCTTCAAGTAAAAATTTCTATAAAGAATTGTGCCTCCAAAATTAACGTTTTGTATGAGATTGCAGATCATGTACCATTCACCTACACTTAGATAGACGTGCTTTCATCCGTATGGTTTCCATAATCGAGTTGTAGTCTCATCGAACAGAATTATTTTTTACTTCGTGATATTCCACTGAACATGTATTCTAGCAAATTTTAATAGATTGATTTTTTTTATTAATAGCTTTATTCGAAATTTGACTTTGGCATCAATTTCTGCTTCGATCGAGATGAAAATTAACCACAAAAACATTACAGAAGTTAAAAGCGATCCTACAAAAGGTTTTCAAACAAAATTGAAACAAACCCTGTCAAACATAACAGCCATTTTTTCAGAATTCGGTAAAAAAAATCAATATGAACCCACAAGCACCAAAACTCTATGGCCTTATAAAAAAATTACAAACCAGGAAATTCCATTCGTCCAGTCGTTTCATACATAAATAGCCTCACGAGAGAACTAAATATGAAACTAAATTCCTTCTTCAAACAAATAACCAACTTTAAACCAATCCAGAGTTTAAATAATTCAGTAGATCTCGTCCAAAAACTAAAAAAACATAAAAACCCAGGATAACTCCATGTTAGTTTCTTTTGTCATAAAAAGCATGTTTTCTAATATCCCTACAGATAAATGTTTTATACTTATCCGAGAAATGTCACAGGAACGAAATATAAATCCAATAGTTACTACTGAAATCTTGTCCTCTTTTGAACTTTGCCTATCACAAACCTATTTTCAGTTCAATAACAAATTTTATTTACAAAATTCAGGCCTACCAATGGGTTCTCCTTTTAGCCCTCTCCTAGCAGACATTTTCATGTCAAACATAGAAAACAAAATTCTTAATTCCTCTTTAAGCAAAAACCATGTTCAATTTTGCTACAAATATGTGGATGATGTTCTAGCATGTTTTAAAGGCGCCACTAGACAGCTTCAAAAATTCTTACAATACATTAATAATTGCCATCCAAAAATTCAGTTTACTCTGGAAACTGAAAATAATCATAAAATAAATTTTTTAGATATCACCTTATCTCACCTCAATAATCAGTGTAATTTTAAAATTTTTAGAAAACCACCGTTTACAGGTAATACTATATCTAATGACTCTTTTCACCCCTTACAACACAAAATGGCTGCATACAATTCAATGATACATAGAGCATTCTCTTTGCCTCTCTCTGAAGAAGATTTTCAAGAGGAACTAAATATCATTGAAAGGATTGTAATATCAAAAACCAACAAACCATAAAGAAATTAATAACTAACAAACAAAAACAACTAGCTTTTAATTCAATATATTCCAAAATAAAAAATGATAAAGATCTTATATATCTTTGTCATACTGCGGCACCTTATCAGAAAACATAGCTAATACTCTTTCCAAACATAACATAAAAGTAGCCTTTAAATCTCAACACAATCTGTCCACTATCCTTTACAATGCTAAAGATAAAATTAATAAATTTGATAAATCAGGAGTTTATAAGTTAAAATGTTCAGAGTGTGATAGCTTGTATATTGGACAAAGTGGTAGAAGCTTTAAAACTCGCTTTTCAGAACACCACCTATCATATAGACCACAAAAAACAGACTCGAGCTTTGCCAACCATTGCTTAGAACACAGCCATAGTTTTCCTGATTTTAGCAACACTGACATATTACATTATTCAACAAAGGGCCAAAAGTAAAATATTCTTGAATCTTTAGAAATATATAAACATAGAAAAAATAAAAATGTAAATTTGCTTAATGACCAGACAGAACTTTGGTTTTCCCCGTTATTTGCTGTCACCAAATAATTAGTTCACAAAATTTAGTACCTCCTCTTTGAATAATGGTATTTCTCAGGTAGTCTTTATTTATTGTTAAATTTTGAATACTTAGTCTACCTTTGTATTTCAGTTTGAAAATGACTCTGTGAGTTGAAACTGCAGTCACTGTTTTCTAATTAAATTTAGTGGTATAAAACATAGTAGTTCCTTTTTAAACATTTCCTGAAAATGATTAACTACCACATAGTAACGGCTACCAGCAGCAACTTTTTACAAAAATATTAGTCATGTGTATGTATTATCTGACAAATTTTAATTTGTTTCCAAAAAAAATTCAAAAGTAGGGTTTTACCTCAAAATATCGAAAAAAGTTATTGGAAAAAGTTTTTCTAAATACAATTTTTAGCCCATATGTATTTCAGCTGTATAAGATAATTTAAATTTTTTGCCCATTTTTTGTAAATTGTACCACTGTTGCAAAATAAGACTCAACGCAACCTACATAAAACTTTTTAGTTTTGACAATGCTTCATCCCAGACATATTTTGCTTAAAGTAGCGCCATATTAAATGTGTGTTTTTCTACAAAATCCAAATAGGGTTATTAAAATTTGGTCACATGTGACGCAAAGTTTATTGTTTTTGACCCTGTATAAGGTAACTTCATAAAATAACTATTTTTTAAACGTGGTTTGTGTCTAAAACTAATACACATTATTAAGACACATTAAGACAAACAAGTACACAGTGTTTTGTTGTTTGTTATCAATTAAAAAGGAGGAATTTTAAATGCGTTTAATTTTTAACCGACTTCTAAAACAAGGAGGTTCTCAATTCGTCCACTATGTATTTTTTTTTATGTATGTGCACCGATTACTCCGGAACTGCTGCACCGATTTGAATGAAATTTTTTACGTTAAATTCAGGAAGTTGCTGCGGTGGTCCCATATTTTTTTAGATGAAATGGGTGCAGTAAAATCCAAGATGGCGCTTACAATATGGCGGCCAAAAAAATTAATTTTGTCCGATTTTCTCCAAAATTGGTATGGAGGAGTTTTCGAGGTTGCACATAAAGAATTCAAAACATTTTAAAAAAATTCAATACGGCAGATCCAATATGGCGGACAAAAAATCGATTTTATCCGATTTTCTCCAAAATTCGTACGGGGAAGTTTTCGGGGTCGCACATGACGAATCTAAAATAATTTTTAAAAAATTCAATATGGCGGATTCAATATGGAGGACGAAAAAGTCAATTTTTTCCGATTTTCTCCAAAATTGGTATGGGGAAGTTTTCGGGGCCTCACATAACGAATCTGAAATTATTTAAAAAAAAATCAAAATGGCGGATCCAATATGGCGGACGAAAAAGTCAATTTTGTCCGATTCTCTTTAAAATTGGCGCAGTTGAGTTTTCGGGGTCGCACATAACGAATCTGAAATTATTTTTAAAAAATTCAATATGGCGTATACAATATGGTGGATAACAATTAATTTTGTTGGATTTTTTTTCAAAATTGATATGATAGCACATTACGAAATTGATATTATTTTAAAAAAATAAATATGGCAGATTTAAGATGGAGGATTAAAGATTCTACATCTCTCGATTTTGTCTAAAGTCAGAATTGGGGAATTTTTGTTAGTGTTAATTACGAAATTAAAATATTTTTAAAAAACTTAATCTGACGGATTCAATATGGTGTCCTAAAAATTTTACATTTTTTGACTTTCTCCAAAAGTGATATAGAGGGTTCTTGAGGGTGTAAATTATGAATTTAAAACTATTTTTTTCAGGATTCGATATAGCAAATCCAAGATAGCGGACTAAAAATTTTACATTCTTCGATTTGGTTCAAAGGTGGGACTGAATCGTTTTTGAGGATGTAAATAGCGAATATAAAATTATTTTAAGAAAATCCAATATCAGATGCAATATGACCGTTCTGAAATTTTAAATTTTTGGATTTCATCTAAAATTGGTAATAGGGGACTTTGAAGGGTTTAGATTTAGATTAGATTAAGACGTTAATTCTTTTTTTTTTTTGAATTTCAGTATGGCGGATCCAATGTGGTGGGTTGAAAATTTTACCTTTTTAGCATTTTTTCAGATTTGGTATTAGGGGGGTTGGGGGTGGTGTATTGTGAATATGAAGTTAATTTTTTACAACTATTAGGTTGATAAGACACAATATGAGGGACAAAAAATTTTTAATTTTCCGGTTTTATCTAAAATTGATATTGCGGGGTTCTTAGGGAGTATACAAACTCAATATGCAATATAAAATATATCGAGCTAAGAAATTTAAGTCTCAAATTCTTTAAATATCGATATTGGAAGGTTTTAGGGCCTATATCACCAATTTAAAATTAATTTGAAATTTAAGATAGTGGATTTACTATGACAGAATAAATATTTGTTTGACACAATTTCATCGGTATTTGGAGAACTCTAAGAATCAAAAAATGTTTAGTGATTCATTTTAGGGTGATTTACAATTCTGGATAAAATGGGTACTTTTTTGCCACCTTGGAGTCATTGTGAGGTACACTAATCTTGATTAGTATTTAGTTCAAATAATTTATGAATATCATAATGAATTCAAAACTAAAAATTGAAAAATAAAATTTTTATAAAAAAATTGAACCGACTTCTAAAAGTGCGCTAAAAAGTGAAAAATAACTAGAAATATATATATATATATATATATATATATATATATATATATATATATATATATATATATAAGTTATGGTAAGTAAGCAATTACAAATAAAGTACTTTTAATCTGTTTATGTTAATCACATTTTGTCAGGTATTAGTTTATATATATATATATATATATATATATATATATATATATATATATATATATATATATATGAAAAGTTTGGTTATTCCGGGTTTCAATCCGTTCGTTCAAAAAATCGTTTTCACGACGTTTCGCCAAAATCTCATTTGGCATTTTCAAGTGCGGTTCGTCTCGTTACTCGCTGAGAACTGATGGTGGCCTCTGATGACTGCCGAGTTTTGTTTAGCTGGCTCGCTTCCTGATTGGATGAGCGATTTCGCAGGCTCCTCCCCTCTGCCGAGTGCGATATATTTTGTTCTTGTATGCTGGTCTCTCGTGTACTAGTTGATTTTTGTTGTTTTCTTTCTTGATTCTTTATTAATGTTTTCCATGTAGTTGGAACATTTATAGCATCGTCTCGTTTATTTAGTTGTCCCGCTTTTTCGATTTCTAGGGCCTCTCTTATGACGCGTACCTTGTAATTCTGTACTGGTGCTATTTCTTTTGTTTTTTCGAAGTCGATGGTGTGTCCGGTTGTTTGGTGATGTTGAAATAGGGCCGAAGTTGTCTGTTTGTTTTTGAGGCTATTTTTATGTTCTTGGATTCTTGCTGATATGCGCCTGTTTGTTTGTCCTATATAAGTTTGATGGCAATCTGCACATGGAATGCTGTAAACGCCATGATTTTCAAGGTTGGTCTTGTCTTTGGGATTTCCCAGGATGTTGGCTATTGTTTTTTGTGGTTTAAATATGGGCTGTATGTTGTGTTTTCTCAAGGTTCTTCCGATTCTGTCTGTTATTCCTTTTATGTATGGTATTATGGCTTTGTTCCTTGTTTGATCTTGGTCTTTGGTCTTTGTTGTAGTCTTCTCTTGTCTTTTTATGGCTTTCTTTATATCTGATTGTGAGAAACCATTCCGTTCTAGAGCTGTTGAAATGTGTCTTATTTCGTCTTGTTTTGTGTCAAATTCTGTTAGGCGGAGTGATCTTGATACTAGTGTGTTGACTACTGCCTGCTTTTGAGAGGGATGATGGTGTGACGCTGCATTGAGATATCGGTCAGTATGCGTGGGTTTCCGATATACGCCAAAGCCCAGGGTGTTGTTTAGTTTCCTAGTTAATAGCAGGTCCAAAAAAGGAAGTTTCTTTTCTTGTTCGATTTCCAGCGTGAATTGGATTCTGTGGTGGATATTGTTCAGGTATATGAGGAAATCGTCCAGGTGTTTTTTTCCATGTGGCCATATTATAAAAATATCATCAACATAGCGTTTCCAAAATTTCGGTTTTAAAGGTGCCTTTTGCAGTGCTTCTTGTTCGAAGTATATCATGAAAAGGTTGGCTATGACTGGTGAAAGCGAGGATCCCATAGGTGCGCCATCTGTTTGTTTATATATTTGGTTATTGAACATGAAGTATGTGTTCTTTAGGCAGTGTTCTGCAAGTTCAATTGTGTAGGCTGGAAAGTCTTCGTTCATGGCGATTTTGTCCAAGGTCTCATCCAGTGGTATGCTTGGATATAGCGATTTTATGTCGAGGCTTGCTAAGATGTCATTTTCTTCGAGGTGAATGTTTTTGATCATTTTAGTCAGTTGTTCGGAGTTTTTCACGAAGGAATCAGCCAGTTCGACTCTTGGTTGCATGATACTTGCTAGATATTTTTCCAGTTTTTGTGTAGGAGATCCCACGGCGCTCACTATTGGTCTGACCAATAGTGAGCGCCGTGGGATCTCCTACACAAAAACTGGAAAAATATCTAGCAAGTATCATGCAACCAAGAGTCGAACTGGCTGATTCCTTCGTGAAAAACTCCGAACAACTGACTAAAATGATCAAAAACATTCACCTCGAAGAAAATGACATCTTAGCAAGCCTCGACATAAAATCGCTATATCCAAGCATACCACTGGATGAGACCTTGGACAAAATCGCCATGAACGAAGACTTTCCAGCCTACACAATTGAACTTGCAGAACACTGCCTAAAGAACACATACTTCATGTTCAATAACCAAATATATAAACAAACAGATGGCGCACCTATGGGATCCTCGCTTTCACCAGTCATAGCCAACCTTTTCATGATATACTTCGAACAAGAAGCACTGCAAAAGGCACCTTTAAAACCGAAATTTTGGAAACGCTATGTTGATGATATTTTTATAATATGGCCACATGGAAAAAAACACCTGGACGATTTCCTCATATACCTGAACAATATCCACCACAGAATCCAATTCACGCTGGAAATCGAACAAGAAAAGAAACTTCCTTTTTTGGACCTGCTATTAACTAGGAAACTAAACAACACCCTGGGCTTTGGCGTATATCGGAAACCCACGCATACTGACCGATATCTCAATGCAGCGTCACACCATCATCCCTCTCAAAAGCAGGCAGTAGTCAACACACTAGTATCAAGATCACTCCGCCTAACAGAATTTGACACAAAACAAGACGAAATAAGACACATTTCAACAGCTCTAGAACGGAATGGTTTCTCACAATCAGATATAAAGAAAGCCATAAAAAGACAAGAGAAGACTACAACAAAGACCAAAGACCAAGATCAAACAAGGAACAAAGCCATAATACCATACATAAAAGGAATAACAGACAGAATCGGAAGAACCTTGAGAAAACACAACATACAGCCCATATTTAAACCACAAAAAACAATAGCCAACATCCTGGGAAATCCCAAAGACAAGACCAACCTTGAAAATCATGGCGTTTACAGCATTCCATGTGCAGATTGCCATCAAACTTATATAGGACAAACAAACAGGCGCATATCAGCAAGAATCCAAGAACATAAAAATAGCCTCAAAAACAAACAGACAACTTCGGCCCTATTTCAACATCACCAAACAACCGGACACACCATCGACTTCGAAAAAACAAAAGAAATAGCACCAGTACAGAATTACAAGGTACGCGTCATAAGAGAGGCCCTAGAAATCGAAAAAGCGGGACAACTAAATAAACGAGACGATGCTATAAATGTTCCAACTACATGGAAAACATTAATAAAGAATCAAGAAAGAAAACAACAAAAATCAACTAGTACACGAGAGACCAGCATACAAGAACAAAATATATCGCACTCGGCAGAGGGGAGGAGCCTGCGAAATCGCTCATCCAATCAGGAAGCGAGCCAGCTAAACAAAACTCGGCAGTCATCAGAGGCCACCATCAGTTCTCAGCGAGTAACGAGACAAACCGCACTTGAAAATGCCAAATGAGATTTTGGCGAAACGTCGTGAAAACGATTTTTTGAACGAACGGATTGAAACCCGGAATAACCAAACTTTTCATTCTACCATCCGTGAAAACCTACGATATAACATATATATATATATATATATATATATATATATATATATATATATATATATATATATATGTATATTTCTGGAATTCTTTCTTGGGTATAGGTTTTTTATTTGAAAATCAAAAGAATCAAAAGACAATTTTTCTGACATTTCGCTCTAACATAGTGAGCTTCTTCAAAGTTATTTTATATTCATATCGAATCTTGAAAGTAGCTTTGTTCGAATGTTAAAAATAAATTCAATTTTTAGATAGTTGAATTGAATTTCTTTTTAACATTCGAACAAAGCTACTTTCAAGATTCAACATGAATATAAAATAACTTTGAAGAAGCTCACTATGTTAGAGCGAAACGTCAGAAAAATTGTCATTTTTTGATTTTCAAATAAAAAACCTATACCCAAGAAAGAATTCCAGAAAAATATTAACAAAGAAAGGGGCATATAGTTTATTCTCAGTATGTCCTGGATATTTCATATTTTACATTAGTTTCAGTAACAGTATCGTTAACCCTTTTTACAAAAATTTTTAACGCTTTCAGTCAACATCTGCTTTGCTAACTGAAAAATTACTAAATGCAATAAAAATTTTCTGCTACAATTTTTTCGAAACATTAAATTTTTGCTCGTAACGAATGCTTTTTAAATATTTGTATTGTACGATCGAACCCTTTCTCAACCTGTCGATTAATATTTATTGGCATTTTTATGGCGATTTCTGCTTAGAAGCGAAACAAAAATCCGCATGTGATAATAAAAAGGGGTAGTAGTGGATATAAATTATTTTATAGGTCTGTTTAACAATATTTTGAGGAAAAATTCAGACGCTTTGGATCAAAAAATCGATATTTTTCCGTCTTTATAGAATATGTCTATGGAAAAATTTTTTGAAAAGTAGAAATTAGAAACGTATAAAAGTTGTATGTAGTCAAAACTGGATGTTGTAGAAGAAGCTCAGTAAATTATGATTGCTTGTTCTCTGCAAAGATTAGAGGAGGCAACTTTTGCCTAAAATAATCCAATAATCAAATAATATAATTCAACGAATTGTCAAAATTTTCTGAATAAAAGGCCAAGAAAATTGAATAGAACCACTCATACAAAAGATATTTAAAATTCTGAGCTAATCTCGAAAACAATATATCTAATATACAGGATTTTTCATAATAAAGCAATTCACAAATCTTTACAGCACCTTCATATATTCAAAGCTTTTTTCATTAATTATGCTATAATCTACAATTCAGAGAGTACTTAAATGAAATTTCTAACTCGATTGACTTATTCGGAATGAAATCCCAAAGGAATGTTTTGGGATCATGTAATTAACTGCAAAGCAATTTGTTCCTGATTTTTTAAGTTTCAAGCTCAGAAATAGATGTATTTTTGCATTTTACTGTAAAATTTTCTGTACAAAATACTGCACTCCAAAATTATTGCATAATTTAAAAAATCGTCATTAATAAAATAATTTCAATTTCTCGGTTTTCATTTTTGGTCTTCTGCCAGTCATTATCAATGTAATTGTAAAAACTCTGAACTTCTTGGTTCCTTTTTTTTTGCTTTACTTTTTTCTGATGAACCGCTTTAAACAGGTTCAATATAATAATCTATTTTCCAGTTTAAGGTTTGATTGGACGAGATGATACATATAGATGGCGAACAAGTCGAGTGGACTAATGAAGCCAAATATCCTGGAGTGATATTGGACAAAGGATTGTGCTGGGGAAAGCACACCACTGCCACAATAAAGAAATTTAAAATGAGAAGACAACTCTACCCGCTGCTGAATAGAAGAAGCAAAATGGGTTTGAAAAATAAACTCACGATAATAAAAACAGTGCTTAGGCCAGTATTGACCTACGGATCTGCAGCCTGGGACTATGCTGCAGAATCACACATTAAAAGGCGGGAAGCCCAGGAGAATATAGTATTAAGAATGGCCTTAAACGCCCCGTAGTTCGTCAGGAACGAACAGATAAAAAGAGAAATGAGATGGACCCCTATACGAGAAGTCCTAAGACTAAAGGCTGCAAAAGTATTTCAAAAAGCCGAAGAGTATGACAATCCACTGATAAGACAAGCAGTGGATTACGACCCAGAAGTGGCCGCAAGAAAACATAAAAGACCTAGAATGCAACTCTAGGGAAAGAATCCAGGAAGAATCCAGAATATCAGGTAGAAGAGAGAAGAGTAGAAAGAAGAGGAAGAAAGAAGTAGAAGAGTGAAGAAAGAACTCCGAAGAAAAGGAAGAAGCAAGACCGAACGGTAAACAGATCCCGTGGAGGAATCCCAAGAAAAGCACCGAAGAAGAAGGGAGTATGAAGCCCAGGTCAGATTATTATTTCAGGTAATGAGATAAAGATGAGCGAATGGGAGCAAGATCTACCTTACATTGAACGCGAAATGTGAGGCGGTGAGAAGGAATAGGTGCAACGGCACCTGCAGCGGAAACACCAATGAGTGACGACCGGAGGTTTATAAGGCTTCGGCCCGGAAACCAATGGGACACTCACAGTGCACTTCTGTAGGCTATGCCTCACTATAGCAAACAGAAGGAGATCGTGGGGACCTTAAGTTCAGGGGGGGTTTTAGCCGGTAGGAATCCCGCACTATCTGTACACTTCGTATAGGTGTTTATGCAAAATTTCCCCTCCTCTAAAAAAAAAATTTTTAAAAAATTAAAAAAAAATAATAAGGTTTGATTCTCACTATAGTGCCGCTCTCGATACAATCTCGGTTCGCTTTCGGCTCGATAATTTTTTTAAATGAAAGAGAGTTTATGATATCGAAATCTCCGCGAAACCGATAGTGTGAATAGATTCATTATTTCTCCAGTAAGAATATTTTACCGGATGGAGAGCGTATCGAGATCTTATCGAGAATGGCACTATAGTGAGAATTAAGCTTAAAACATATACTGTGTGGTGTGCTTCAAGGAAATGATCTAGTTTGCGAACCTAGTATTAATTTTATCTTGTGTGCAGATAATATAACTGTTACTGTACGAGCATATAATGGCATTAAACAGGAGAGTCTGACTGGTTTTGAGCCAATAATCTAAGCATTAATGCCAGTAAAACTGAGAGTAAGTGTTTTTACGCCTAATACATTATACAGTATTGAAAATAATCCAGTATGTTCATTTTCTGGCAGTGTATTTGTATCAAAAACTAACTTGGCATTGTCATATTGACCAAGTATTAAAAAAAATAGCACCTGACATTAATGTACTATTTAATCTTGTGGATGCTGTTCGGGTTAGAGTGTTCTTCTTATGACTCTATGTCATTATACAATCATTAAAATTTTATGTACTCCTTGTTTGGGGACAAGCAGTAGAAGGCAGCAGAATTTTTTCTTGCAACGAAGGGCAGTGCCTTTTTGCCCTACCGTAATTCCAGCAGAGATATCCTTAAACAACTTAAAGTTATGACAAAACCTTCTATATATATATATATATATATATATATATATATATATATATATATATATATATATATATATATATATATACAAAAGTTTTTAATTATTTTTGTTTGCAATTACGTTTATAATAAAATATATTTTTCATTATCTTGACATTTCGTACTTTATTCAGAACATTTTCAAAAATAATCCTCTAAAATTTAAAACGAAATTATAAATATAAATATATAATACGAAACAATAACACAAATATTTAAAGCCTAATTCTTAGAAATAATATATATATATATATATATATATATATATATATATATATATATATATACATATATATACAGGGTGTCCAAGATAAGGATCCTAAGCATGGGGATCTCAGTACCTGTTGGAGTTACAGCTTAGGTTAAATCAGAAAAAAGTTGCGTACTTTGAAGCGTATTTACATGCCGTTGAGAAACTTTAAAAATTTTCATGGCCAGCTGAGATATTAGGGAAAAACGAAAATTTGACGAAATAGATTTTATTTTTTTGTGACTTTATTTTAAAAGATATTAAAAAACTAATAAAACTTTTTCATTGGCACTTTTTAGATAATACGTGATGGCGTTTTTAAATTTTATATCCGACGTTTTGTTTTCGAGAAACCATCATCAACTTTATTTTTTTATATGGCCCAAAAAAAAAGTATACCCTGTATCTGATTCCATTTTTTATTACAAATTCAACGATGTATCACATGTCATATTTTTTTTGTTAGACAAAAAAAAATGCGATTTTTCTATTTTTTTAAACATATTTTTAAGTAGGCTTTGCAAACAAATAATGCTTTGACACTTTGACGTAAATACCTGTTATTCTGTCACATATGACTTAATTTAATGTTTATGGTAAGATAAAATAATAATTGTTAAGTTGATTTAGAGTTATTAAGTTGTTTGTAGAGTTCTTGTCGTTGTTGTTACTGTTGTTATTGTTTATTGTTGAATAATTATTATTGTGTTATTATCGTCGAATATGCCGGGTGGCCATTATAGTCATGAAGAAAAGTTTGACATGCTGACCTGCTACATTTTGTGCCAGAAGAATACTATAAATACTGCAGCAATGTATCTAAATAAATTTCCAGATAGAAAGCAACCATGTAAGTCCATTTTCTTACAGTTGGCGCGAAATTTAAAACAATATGGATCATTTAAAAAGCCAGTTTCATCCCGAAAAAAGGATTCTTCCGAAGAAACCCAAAATAACGTATTACAAGCAGTTGTTGAGAACCCTGACATCTCTTGCAGGCAAATTGAAAAAAATATAGGAGTAGCCAAATCCACTGCTCAATTTATTTTGCGTAAAAATAGATATCACCCCTATAAATTTAGGATTTGCCAAGCACTTAAACCAAGGGATCTTGAACGACGCCGGCATTTCTGTGAGTGGTATACACGCGCATGTGAAGATGATATCAATTTCCCTGCAAAAATAATATGGTCTGACGAAAGTCTAGTCACTAATAATGGTGTCTTTAACCGCCGGAATACTCATTACTGGGCGCAACAGAATCCGCGTGTTCAAAAAATTTCAAGACATCAGGAGCGTTTTGGGTTTAATATGTGGTGTGGAATTTTCGGTACCAAAATACTAGGTCCATTTATCTACCATAGTTCGTTAACTGGAGAACGATACCTTCAATTATTACAAAATAATTTAGAAGACTGCTTGGAGGATTTACCTATGGCACAGGTTAATACCTGTTGGTTTCAACAAGACGGTGCTCCTGCACATAATTCTAGGCAGGTTCGCGAGTATCTTACGCAGCGATTTCCTGGAAAGTGGATTGGAACCTCCAGTGAAGTGCCTTGGCCAGCGCGATCTCCGGACTTAACCCCTATGGACTTCTTTCTTTGGGGGTTTCTTAAAAGCCAAATATGCCATCATTCTTTTGAGACTGAGCAGCAGTTACGAGAATGTGTAACTAATGCATTCAACAGTATTACACCTGACATGTTGCGTGATGTTTTAAATTCTACCATAAGAAGATCATATTTATGTCTGGAAAATTACGGAAATCTGTTTGAACACTTGCTTTAAATTGAATAAAAAAAATTGTTAATTTATTTGTTGTTTTAGTTATTTTTAAATAATTTATCATTCTTTGTATATCATTAAAATAATGATTATCTTATGGTTAAATTTATGGTAGATTAAATTTTCTTGTTTCTAAGTAGTACTATGCTCCATTCAGCTTCATTGCTCTGTAAATAGATATTAACTAATATGTGAGATCAATAACTCATAACAGGTATTTACGTCAAAGTGTCAAAGCATTATTTGTTTGCAAAGCCTACTTAAAAATATGTTTAAAAAAATAGAAAAATCGCATTTATTCTTTTATCTAACAAAAAAAATGTGACATGTGATACATCGTTGAATTTGTAATAAAAAAGGGAATCAGATACAGGGTATACTTTTTTTTTGGCCCTTATAAAAAAATAAAGTTGATGATGGTTTCTCGAAAACGAAACGTCGGATATAAAATTTAAAAACTCCATCACGTAGTACCTAAAAACTGCTAATGAAAAAGTTTTATTAGTTTTTTAATATCTTTTAAAATAAAGTCACAAAAAAATAAAATCTATTTCATCAAATTTTCGTTTTTCCCCAATATCTCAGCTGGCCATGAAAATTTTTAAAGTTTCTCAACGGCATGTAAATACGCTTCAAAGTACGCGACTTTTTTCTAATTTAACCTAAGCTGTAACTCCAACAGGTACTGAGATCCCCATGCTTAGGATCCTTATCTTGGACACCCTGTATATATATATATATATATATATATATATATATATATATATACATATATATATATATATATATATATATATATATATATATATATATATATATATATATATATATATATATATATATATATATATATATTTATAGGTGATATTAAGCAAAACTATACGCACTTTGAGATTTCGTTAAGACCATTATTAATATACTACTAAGAATTTGTACTCTACATTCGAGGACATGATGACCAAAAAAAATGAAGGAGGATGTACATTTTTAACTGACTTCTAAAAGAAGTAGATTCTCAACCCACCGACTATCTAAGTTTTTATGTATGTTCACCAATTACTCCGGAACAGCGGCACCGATTTGAATGAAACTTTTTGCGTTATGTTGAGGAAGTTGCTGCGGTGGTTCCATATTTTTTTGGATGAAATTGGTGCAGTAAAATCCAAGATGGCGCTGATAATATGGCGGGCAAAAAAATTAATTTTGTCCGATTTTCTCCAAAATTGGTATGGGGGAGTTTTTGGGGTCGCACATAACGAATCCGAAATTATTTTTAAAAAAATCAATATGACGGATCCAATATGGCGGGCAAAAAAATTTAATTTTGTCCGATTTTCTCCAAAATTGGTGTGGGGGAGTTTTTGGGGTTCAATATGGCGGACTAAAAAAATTTACATTTTTTTCGATTTTGTTCAAATTATTTTAAGAAAGTCTAATATATCAGATGCAATATAATGGTCCAGAAATTTTAAAATTGGTACTAGGGAGCTTTGAAGGGTTTATATTTAGATTAGATTAAGACATTAAAATTATTTTTCTGACACTTATTGTGGCGGATCCAATATGGT